>OY804596.1:11398111-11998111 GCA_963680895.1 Fragum sueziense
TGCAAAAACGCCTACGATATGTCGTCCATTCTTCGGTTTGACCAGGTTAAATATATGCGTGGTTCAGGTTTTACGTGAAAAAAGGCCTGTGTTTTTCTCCTTTTGGCCTCAATATTGTCGTCAATGAAATGTACGTCAATCTTATATATTTACTTGTGTCGTTTGATGCCTACGACAGGATTGAAATTGTTTATCATAATAATATGTCTTTAATTTGAAAGACCAAAGAAGTTGGACCAATAAACGTTTTGTTAGCTCCTCTCTGTTAGAAGTCTACGGACAACTATTATTTTAGGAACGTAACGAGCTGTTTGATTAATTAACCCTTTCCCAAACGACAATATTGAATGCAGCTGAAGACACGGAAATGGATGTTGTTTGAAAAAGGATTTTTGAATTATACAGTTCAGAAAATATTTAGGCAAATGGATAAAATGCTGGTTATCAGCATTTTCTTCTTTTGTCTCAATGTTTTCCCAAGCCTATTCCATTAGGGACGTCAAATCCAGGTCTTGTTTTGGAAAGGGTTAAACCACACAAAGACAAAACAAGAGCTTACTTGGATTGGCATAGTTTCGGTCCAAATGAGCTTGCTTGATCAAGTCAAAGAATTTGGATGTGTTGTAGGACGGGTTCTGTAGGACGTCAACAATGGTACCTTCAGGGACGTCAAGTACTGTAGAGAAAGGAAAAGAAACATAATCCAGGTTGATATTAACCAAACGAACTAAATCCCAAAATGTCTTTAAAAATAACACAACAATCGATCTGATTGGCCGAGACATACGTCTCATCCAATCACATAGCTTGTAGTGTAATTTCGCTTTTAACAATTGATTAAGAATTATTGCTGAATAAGGACCAAGGTATTTAGACAGACGTCCTTCTAGCATTTTAGAATACCCTTGACCAAGATCAGTTAGTTACTAAGTGCAGCATGATCATAAAACTTGCCGTTCTCGGAGGATTTCCACAGGTATAAGTAACACTGGTGGTGAACTCGGACAAAGCGAGGAACATTTTTCATGAACACAAGGTACAGATACTTCATTGCACATACGGATTTTTGTAAACAATACACGTGGCATTTTGTTTTACTTCTTTTTCCGTCTTTTTTTTAAAGGATGCACTCAAATGGAAGTTACTAAGGTATGTAGATATGATTTATAATACGCACGAAAATATCAGTTTTATCGATCATTATTTTTAAATGGTATAAACGGATTGCAAGTGCACAAAGCGCATATTGAGATCATGTGGGTTGATCTTAATCGCCCGAACGAAATGGTACGATATCAATGTTTATGTTTATCTATTTGCACTGCAAGTATACAAAAAAGACATATAAATGTACAAATAAAGGCTGTAAATGGCAGTTTTCGGTGTCATGTCATTGAAAATCATTGTGCGGTTTCTTCGTGACAACGTTACAGCATGTTTGCGATGTTATCTTTTCCAGCTACGGTGTTTTATGAGCACATGTTTGATAAATTAATCGATTGCACTGGACTTAACGGCACATTTAAACATTTATTCGGTAATATCGCATCATCATCATCATCATCATCATCATCATCATCATCATCATCATCATCATCATCATCATCATCATCATCATCATCATCATCATCATCATCATCATCATCATCATCATCATCATCATCATCATCATCATCATCATTTTTATCGTTACGTTGGAGTTTCACCGGTAAGATTTTCGTTATGCCTTCTTAAATTTGGTACAGGTGGAGAATAAGCTATTAAATGAGAACAAGATGGATCTTGATCAGACAATGCACATGCAAAGTCCGATCTGGATCCATGTTGGTCGCAAAAGCCTAAATGAACGTTTCCAGATCTATACTGTAATATTTGTCATTACCATTATCACCATTTATTCTAAGGAGGATCCACTGCTTCACACATCCCAGGTCCGTACGAACAGGGGGACTCTGGAGCCACACCCCCCCCCCCCTCATAGTTGGCAAAAATGCCGAATTTTCATCATTTCACATTTAAAACTTATGGCAAATCTAATTTAGCCCCCCCCCCCCGAATATTAGACACTGGACTAGACAGGGCCCATATGGAATTGCTTTCTACGGGCATGCATTCTAAAGTATACTAACGGGAAAGGTTAACAGTGCGTATTTCCTTTTTAATTAACACCTTGATTGCATGCGGTACATGAATAAAATTTTACAAATGCACATTTAATCTTTTACTTTCAATAATTGTCAATTTATCACTATACTTGTTATTACCGTAACAATTCCTGAAAGTGGATAAGGATAAGATTCGCGTTTACAAGACATTTTCGAGTGTGAACACCGTTGGTATTAATACATGCTATGCAATTGTCCTTAGAAAACAATAGATGCTGTCTAAACCACTGAAGGTAATGTTGTCAATAACATCGTAGCAAGACTATGGGTATCGCAAGACGTCTGAAACGGATGGTCTAATCCGTTAATCAGCCTCTACTGCTGATAGAACTCAACCCAGGAAGCAATCTATCTGTAACGTTTGCCTTTTTCTGTCGATTTCACAGGTAGTAGTCCCGATAATGGTTGTCTTGTCGGAATGACGTCACGTGTAGACGTTGGATGTGTTGGAATCGTCTCAAAATTGTAGCATGGCAAGAAAATCGAAACAGTCTAATTAATGGGGTAATTCGACTGTTTTCGATTTACTTGCCATGCTTCAATATCTTGTATTTATTTCGGTACATTTATGAATAATTCTAAAATTGGCGACCGTTTGCATTAGACAGGTGGCTACTTTCTTATGACGGGGAGTATATTTGTGCTAATATGATTAAATCCATTTGTTTCAATATTTTAGATTTCTGGAAGATAAAATGTTAAAAAAGACGTTTCACTACATTTCTCCTGAAACAAAAGTTTACGTTCATGATCTGTTTTCACGACTTTATAACATCGCCGCCAAACAATACGACGTTGTTCCCGCGTTTTGTGTAATTGGCGTTGAAGAACGTATAGCTTTTTGTCATACAACTTCTACTTTTTCAATTTTCAGTTTAACCTCTTAACAATACGATGTCCAATAGGATATACAAACTAAAATCAAAATTGAAATTAGCATATTTTTGTGTATATTATTATACGCATGTGGCATGTTTCCATGGTGATTTCTTTAATTTAGGACGGTGGAACTTTCCTATTTCTATATATTTAATTCTTATACCTATGTTTATATATTTTTTAAGTTCTGCTTCGAAAGGCCACACTAATACTTACTGTACAATGACTTTGTAAATATGACAGTCCAAAAAACTTTCAGACAGTTTTCAAGAGATTTTTCGTCGCTATGCATTCCGACTTTTGAAATTTCCCCAATAATATTGTTGACAGATTACGTCAAAATCATTGTTTGGGAAAGGGTTAAAATGTTTCACTCATCAATAGGAAGAACACATGAATAAGAGATATCGGTTATGGTAATCAATTGTGTTCTAAAATAGACTTGGTTACTGTTCTGTTTTTATAAACCGTTGGTATTGGTATAAAATGTCGTAACTACAGCTTCAAACAAGCTCTAGTTGCGACGTTTTACATTTACATTTACGGAATGCCATCGTAGTCCGAAATGAATCACTGCTTTCTTGATAAAATTGATCCATATTCAAAGACGAAGCAATGAAATACATTATGTATTTCCGAAACAGTTTCCCCCATTTAGAAAGGTTTGGAAAAACATTGAATCAAAAGAAGAATAGATCTATACTGAAAATAATTTGACTCTTTTTTTCTAAATATTTTCCTTTCATATTTTCTTATTTAGTACACACATTTTAACTCTCAACATAATAAATTAATGTATTTTGACACCAAGAGCAGTCAGCTAGAGAACTTGGCGGACGGGTAGAAAAACGGACGGACGGGCAAACGAAGCACTTTCTAAATGGTGGTCATTACTGAAAGCCTTCTAATTGGGGGCTGCAATACCAGATAGGCCTATTGTTTTGGAAATGATTATTGTATACCATTTATTCGTCTTTGAAAAAGAATAATTTTTATCTACTATATATAGACATAGTGACGTTTTTTCGGACAAACACTAATGCTTCGTCGGTGTAAATCTAAAACGTCACAAACTCAACTTTATTGAAGCTGTAGTTACGGGATTTTATAACAACACCTACGATTTATCCATATTTAACCGAAAACCCATTCTATTGTTAGGACAAAAGTCATTGCAATTCGAACAGCCATTGAAAATGTTCACGGTGTCATGAATAAACCGTACAAGTCCCCTTCAAAAAACGTTAACTACGATTTTCACATCGGAAAAAAACTTCTACTCCAAGAATTGTAATACCAACTTCAGAATCAGTCAGAGAAATGAAATAACAAAAATTACAATAGCCTCTAAGTGTCTCTCCAATTCGTCCATATTGTTTTGGGCGGATAAACACGTGCAAATCGTTGTGTAGATGCTCAAACTAGTAAAACTGGTTTTTAAACGCGCATTTAAACATGAAGTATCTGTACCTTGTGTTCATGAAAAATGTTCCTCGCTTTGTCCGAGTTCACCACCAGTGAGTAACAAAAAAGTTAATTCAAGCGGTGGCAGTTGCATCATTTTTGACCATCGATAGTATAGACAGACGGGCAAAGTGACGTCAATGACATCCCTCGGTATAGCTCAGAATAGTATAGGGATACATACTGGTATTTATGAGATGAATAACTCCGTTGGATGCTGTTATATCCGTTTTAACTGCAGTAGCTTGATTAAAATGAAGTCCAGACTGAAAGAGACCCATGCTATAGTCAAGCACAACTTCATGTATTCCATTACATATAACAAATACCTGGATTTTGCATACACAAATGTCAAAAGTGGTTCTGTAGATGGAATAGACACGATGTAAATACATGTAACTCCTTACAGAAAGAGCTCTCTAAGGACTAGTACATGCGACAAACATTTGAAAATTGATACAGAAAAGGGAAAGTTATTGAAAAATATCTAACCAGAATCGAGACTATGTTTTGTAGTTGTTGGCCATTCCTTAAGCACAATCTCTATCGTGTTTGAGCTTTACAAAAATATGAAGAATTGCAGACATTTTGGTCGCATTTCTTTTTCAAACGATCTTATACATTATCTTCTCAAATTGCTATTATCAATCCATTTTTTTCGGTGCTCGGCTTCGTAGAAAACTAGGTTAGGAATAATTGAACGTGATTTTAGTTACAGTTTCAAAACAATACATTGTTATTGGCGTTTTTCGTAACAAATACTTTGTCATGAAAATGTGGATATGCTGTCAGCAAGCATTTTATCTCACTGTATTCTTACTGGTCACTTCTAGTTACAAAATTATATTATTGTCTGCATACCCATTATAATTGAAACAGTTTTAGAATTTTCGTCATAAAATTTTATGTGAAAAACGAGCTTATTTCTTGTCGTTGTTGTTGTTGTTTTTTATCCTTTTGCAAACGGCAAACATTTTGTACTGTTTCGGTTCAAAAGCTGACGAACCGGATTAAAAAAGGTGTAATTTGAGATTGATTTACAGATCTATATGTCTTACCACATAAAGTATTCAGGCAAAATGATGAATTACTGATTATCAGTTTTTTTCTTCTTTTGCCTCATTTTTTACCAAGTATTTTCGAATAAGGTTGTCAAAGGCAGGTTTTGAGACATACTTACTGAGCTACGGTACACCCTGAGTACGTGACCGTTGGTACTGTTTAGAAAGTAATGTCGCCCATACAAGAAACTAGCTCGTTTATGTATGCCGGATGACATGTGGTAATTGAGCACGCTGAGAAGGGTACCACTGTCTTGTGTCACAGCTGCTAGGTCCTTGGCTGGAATCTTGGCGAAGGCTGCATCCGTCGGCACAAGTAGCGTGAACGGACCTGTAAATTTGTCATGTCGCTATTATTGCAAAACCTCAAGTTTAATAAAGCCGAAGTTACGAGCTTTTGCTATACATATAACAATTGCGATATGTTTAAGATTACAATCGTATCGATTCAGATTTTTTATTCCGAGCATTTGTTAGGTAATGATAATTGAGCAAAATACTTCCGCAAAATATGCAACATCATATAGATCCATTATCATTTATCTCAAATGTCATTAGAATCATTTCCTTTTTCAAACCTGGGACTTGGATCTAAAAAGCGGTCCCTTATAGCTTTTGAGACAAACATGTTCCAGATCAGCCTGCGTATACAGCAGTCTCATCCTGAACCCTTTTGACGGCTATTGGCTTCCAATTGGTCTGTAGCAACCATTTGAGAGTAACATGACTACTGGCTAGACTGCGTCTAGACACAGCCTGATCTTGAAACCTGACTGTCTCAAATGCTATAAAGGACGTTTTTCCAGATCTAGGCTCAAATCTTTTTTAAATACAACTAGTGGAATGTACTCACCACCGGTTGTTAGTTGACTCGCCAATCCGGCTTGTTTCACAAGACTAAGGAACGTCGTTGCATTAGATGCCGCCAGTTGATCTAACAATGTAGCAGCATTTGTACAATAAAACGACACTACAAAGACGAGTATGTTGACAAACGCCATATTGGATCAAACGATTCTTGAATAAGAAGTGATTTGGCCTTTATTTTTGTCTTATCTCTTATAAACAGTTTCGATCGCATTGAAACGTTCAGGACAATGACAGATAAGGCACCATTTAAGCCAGGATTTTTAAAATGGTTTCTTACGGCATTCTTTAGACAAACATGGATTCAGATCGGCCTGTGGCAACACCAATCAAGATTTTGATCCATGCTGGTCTTCCATTGTTCCTTTATTACATACCGTTATTATAAAAGGCAGTACTGGTTCTGAAAAGACTACACTTAGGCACAAGCTGATCTGGATCTATGGTGTTATCAAATACCTGAATGTGCCCCTTTTCCAAATCTCGGCTCATTTCTCTTTGTTTTATAAGTTGAAGCATTGTCCTTGAATTTTGTGTTAATAACCGTTGTTTGATCTTAAGATGACATCATATGGTGCAGTCACTTTACAGCGTATAGAGCCAGCGTTTGAGTAACGTAAATTGTATATTTCGGAAAAGTATCTATACGCTCAACTTTTCCGAGTATGATGTCATATTAAAATCAAACAACGGTTATTATAACAAAATTCCTATTGTACCGTCAACACATGATTAGCAAACTCACTGCGTATTCCGACTAATGTGTAGCGTACATCAGCGTACCTTTCACGTATGAGAAACGAATGCGGAACGTCAACCTAACGTATGACGAGCGTAAACTAAAGGGAGTATAAAATGTGTTTTTGAGGCATGTGCAGATGGTTCCTGAAGTACCTGATCTTCATTTCTCAATGCACCAATAAACTGGCCATAATGATAGAAAATTAATTGACACCCAATTGTAAGAAGAAGAATTCTTCTACTTCTACTTCTACTTCTACTTCTCCTCCTCCTCCTCCTCCTCCTCCTCCTCCTCCTCCTCCTCCTCCTCCTCCTCCTTCTTCTTCTTCTTCTTCTTCTTCTTCTTCTTCTTCTTCTTCTTCTTCTTCTTCTTCTTCTCCTCATTCTTCTTTTTTCTTCTTCTTCATCTTCGTCTTCTGCTTCGTCCTCTTTGTCATCTCTGTCGTCATGATCATCATCTTCTTCTCTACATGTCTTTTTCTACTATTATTATCATTATCATTTTTATGTGTAGAATTTAAATTACCGGTATAACAAATTTTTGTGGTGTAACAGCACAGAAACCTCCATATACGAGTGCGTTACTGGTACTCAACGTACTATAAGAAGTGTACTCGGTGTATGAGTAACGTACATTCAGCTTACTCGACGTATGAGTAACGTATATATATAGTACCTCTAGCGTATTCAGCGTATGAGGAGCAAATGATGAGCGTAAAATTTATACGCTGGCATACGCTGAAGATTTTTGTGCGTGTTCAAAAAATATTTTGACTCTCAACGTACATCAGCGTATACCGACGTACCACAGCGTATGAATAACGTATAACAGCGTACCCCTAAAGTACATTCAACGTAGTTTAGCGTATACCAGCGTATGCTCCAAAAATCCATATGTTACTCATACGCTGGGTCCATACGCTGTAGTTTGACTGCACCATTAATGATATATTTTACTATGACTGTGTACCGACAGTCTGTATATAATGATCATACCTTAACCAATTGCCCATGCACAGCATTACATGCAAACGATATTTTACTCTAGTTTTGAGTGGTTTGAACTCCTAAATACAACAGACGGAACTCAATCAGTAGGGTAAAATTGTATTTGACAATGACAAAGAAACTGCTTTGATTAAAAACATGCCTTTTCGTTACAGCCATTTAACCCCTTCACTGCCCGTGAATTGTTTTCTATATGCCTTTACCCCGAGTGTCACTCGGTTCACTCGGGGTAAATTAAATTCCATGTTAAAGTTAAAAGAATCATAACAGGCAAAATTCTTTGATGAATTTCCATTTGTTATATGTAAAGATTATTTCAAGAGATGTTGTCATGGTCATTATGGAAGAAAATCAATATCATTTATGCGGAATATGTGTCTAGGAAGTTAATTCTAGAAGTAATTTGAACGACATCAAATTCCGGTTGGAATACATAATCATATTTTTGCCAACACATATGTTACAGTATAACTGCAAAATACATCCATTAGCAGTAAAAATAGTTTATTTTCAGATTCCAAACTAAGAAAATGAGAGAACTGACATAAAATTGCAAATTTAAAGTGAAAAATATTTTTCATCTGCTGGTCAATACAGCCTTATGAGACAAAAAGAAAACCCCAAAAACGGACATTTCTACAAAGTTAAAATTGATCTAATAAGGTTTAATGATAAAACATCTTTGCACAACTTTATTTCAAATATTAAGGAGCATGTATATTACAAACATTCAAAGTTTTGTGGAAGTCTGTGAAACGGTTTTTAAAATACAGTAAATTATATAACTTAATTTAAGCCGTAGTTACGAGATTTTAGAACAACACCGACTAAATACTATTGTTTGTCCGAAGTTATATCACGGTTACACGGATAAAATCACTCCACATTGCCCATGTTTTAATAGATTTTTCATGATGGTGTTAATTTGTTGCAACACTGGATTCCCCGCCGTAACTAGGGTAGAATTCAGGGGGATTTCAATAAACCATAAGATTCCTAGATAACCAATTTCGATTACTTAAAAAGTATTTAGCTGCAACATTAACAATGTCTATGGACAGAAAATAGGGATAAGTTTTCGTCTGTTTGTCTTTTAGACTTCAGGAGACGCGAGAATTAATAAATTGATATTTTCAACAACCTTTTCCACCGAGCCTCAATTAAAATCTTATAACATTCACGAAATTCCTAGTTCTATGGATGTTGCCACATCCAGAGACTAATTTGCTCTCCAACAATACTTTCAGTAGTTTGATTTTTCATGTGTATTTCAGTGCGCATGCGGAACCGGAACGCGACAATCCGCCAACCCACCATCACGATAAATTGCCGTTTTGGCGTGTTGTCGCCTTCGACATGGCGGGGCGACAACCCGCCACGCGACATCATGACACATTGAATCTGGCGACATGTCGCCTAGTGGTGTTACCTCTCTCAACCCGCCAATCCGTCATCACGACAAATTGCCGTTTTGGCGTGTTGTCGCCTTTGACATGGCGGGGCAACAACCAACCAACCCGCAACGCGATATCACGGCTCATTGAATCTGGCGACATGTCGCCTTGCTGTGTTACCTCTTTCAACCCGCCAATCCGCCATTACGACAATTTGCCGTTTTGACATGGCGGGGCAATAAGGCGCCAACCCGCCATTCGACAAAAAGTCCGCTGCATACAGCATATCTATCTGAAAAGTTTTAAACGACGTTTTCAGGGCGTACTGAAAACGATGTTGTTATAAGTGGTGTATAAATAAATCTATTTTGAGACAAGAAAATTAAAAACAATGTCTCACATACATTAAATGTCAAATAGAACAACTTGTACTTCAGGCTAAGATGAGCCACTTATAGATAATAAGATTTAGAACAGTTTGGTGAAGTATCCAAGCTGAGTTTCTTCGAAATGTGCAAAACACACATTTTTTACTCACCCGTGTTAAAAATTAATCGTTAAAATGCGGTTATTGAAATAAAGAATATTTCAATGATTGACTTACCCAATGATTCCTTCAGAATTACCGGTGTAAATATGAATGACATGTGGTTTGTACTCTTTCAACGTTTGCACTCTGTCAACATCAACAAAATGGCGCCCGAAAATTTGTGGTTTGAAATAAAAGTACCCGGATGTTTGTGGAAACGTTTTTAAAACGACTTATAAACGTCAGTTTACTTTCTCTTTTAAAATGATGAAATATTTGACTGAAACTTTCACTTTATGAAGCATTGCAGTAATCATTGTTTAAACTTGTTTCACGGATTTTATAAAGATGCAAACCAAAAGAATCCACGCTTGCATCAAAACCTTTCGTTTGAAACCGTGTAAAAACGTGGCGATCAAGTTGCTACAAATAATGTTAGAAGAAAACGCATTCAAACATGTTCAATACATTTTTACGTAATAATTAAAAACGTAAAGCACTGTAAAATTTAGATCTAGGGATGTATGAACTAGAAATTTAATATTCGAATTATGAAGAATATTGAACACATTAACCCATGTACATGCATGTATAATTTCCGTGTTGACATTTTCATACATGACATTTTGATTAAGTTTGCTGTACGTTGTATAAACGTACCTAGATCGTCTTTAAAATGCAAATCATCACCAAAACGTTTTCGGAACCACCCAAAAAACGTATTGAAGTAAACAATAGGTTTTGGTGACGAAGACGTTCCTTACAAGTCTTGGATTGGAAAACGTGTTTCATTCGTTTTGACAACGTGTTTTCATCGTAAGTACGTATTAAATACGTGAAGACGACTCACTTTAACCACAACCAAGTCAGGACTTGATGAAAACGATAAATATGAAAACATGGAAATGGTATCATATGTTTAAATTGTAACGTTTTGTTTGACTTTCATGATAGTAAGACTTATTTTGAATATTGAAACCCTTATTTTGCTTATCTTCTACAGTGAACGTTTTTAATTCGTCTCAAAATCGTTTTTATAATATTTTGTTTTTCATGCGTATTACAGAACCTTCAAAGCCATGTATTTTTAACAGGCCCCAAAAAGATTTTGCTACAAGTTGAAAAAGTAATTGTCATGCTGCTCATCATGAATGTTTGATTCTACTTCATTATTCGCGAGACGAAAATAGATATTTGTTTTGGTTTATAAGACACTTAACAGAAATACAGATGACCTAACAAACATATTAAAATCTTGAGACCGTATAGCAACCCATCCATGTAGCCAAAATCGTTTATGTCAAATTGGATTGCTATGTCGGACCGTATTTGGTACAAAAACGAATATTGTACAAATTTGTACCATATTCGGCCGAATATGGTACAACTGTCTAATTGTACCTTATACGTATCTGCAGTTTTGGGGTAAAATGCCTGACCAAATATGGTACAAACTTGTAGGTCAAATCTTTGAGAACTTCTTTCAAAATTGATCATATGTGAAGCCTAAAGTGTCAAATTTCAATTTTGACTGAATATGCAGATCAGATGATGACTCGGAAGTATTTTTGTCCAGTTCTGATAACTAACTCATTTGGGCCCCGTCAAACGCCTCAAACCTTAGATGCTGCTGTAGCAGCTCTAGTTTTATTTATTAAATATAATATTTTGACTTCACAAGAAGTAATTAGCCTCTTGTAATTATCGTTTTAGTCCGTACCAACAGAACACTTCCGGTGGCAAAAATGGGTTTATGGGAAATTAAAATTGTATTAGATCTATAGGGAATTTTAAGGTGCATCGTTTTTCTATGCCAGAAACGGAAGATAAATGACGGAAGTATAGAGAATCTTCACTTTTTCCGATTTCCACAAGATAAACGCAAATGCAGAGCATGGGTAAATGCGGTGAACAGGCATAAGTCTACCTACGGGGCGAGGTTGTTGAACCGTTTTTTTAGCTCACCTGAGCACAAAGTGCTCAAGGTGAGGTATTGTGATCGGTCGTTGTCCGTCGTCCGTCCGTCCGTCTGGTCGTCCGTCCGTCCGGCCGGCCGTCTGTCCACAATTTCTTTAAAGATCTTCTCCTCCCAAATCAGTGGGCCAATCTTTTTGAAACTTGGCAGGAATGATTCTTGGGTGAAGGGCTTTCAAAGTTGTTAAAATAATTTGATTCTATCAAAGACTCTGGCTGCGGCGGCATGAGAAAAGGGGAAACTAGCCAAATCTTAAAAAAAACTTCTTCTGCCTAACCAGTTGACCAATATTCTTGAAACTTCACATGAATGATCCTTGGGTAAAGGGCTTTCAAAGTTGTTAAAAGAATTTGATTCCATCAAAGACTGTGGCTGCCGCGGCATGAGAAAAGGGGAAAATAGCCAAATCTTTTAAAAATCATCTCCTGCCTAACCAGTAGGCCAATATTCTTGAAACTTCACAAGAATGGTCCTTGGATGAAGGGCTTTCAAAGTTGTTAAAAGAATTTGATTCCATCAAAGACTCTGGCTGCCGCGGCATGAGAAAAGGGGAAAATAGCCAAATCTTTTAAAAATCATCTCCTGCCTAACCAGTTGGCCAATATTCTTGAAACTTCACTTAAATGATCCTTGGATGAAGGGCTTTCAAAGTTGTTAGAAGAATTTGATTCCATCAAAGACTCTGGCTGCAGCGGCATGAGAAAAGGGGAAAATAGCCAAATCTTCTAAAAATCTTCTTCTGTCTAACCAGTAGGTCAATATTCTTGAAACTTCACATGAAAGATCATTAGGTGGCGGGCTTTCAAAGTTGTTAAAAGAATTTGATTCAATCAAAGACTCTGGCTGCCGCGGCATGAGAAAAGGGGAAAATAGCCAAATCTTTTAAAAATCATCTCCTGCCTAACCAGTTGGCCAATATTCTTGAAACTTCACATGAATGATCCTTAGGTGAAGAGCTTTCATAGTTGTTAAAAGAATTTGATTCTATCAAAGACTCTGGCTGCCGCGGCATGAGAAAAGTGGAAAATAGCCAAATCTTCTAAAAATCTTCTTCTGTCTAACCAGTAGGCCAATATTCTTGAAACTTCACATGAAAGATCATTAGGTGGCGGGCTTTCAAAGTTGTTAAAAGAATTTGATTCCATCAAAGACTCTGGCTGCCGCGGCATGAGAAAAGGGGAAAATAGCCAAATCTTTTAAAAATGATCTCCTGCCTAACCAGTTGGCCAATATTCTTGAAACTTCACATGAATGATCCTTAGGTGAAGGGCTTTCATAGTTGTTAAAAGAATTCGATTCCATCAAAGACTCTGGCTGCCCCGGCATGAGAAAAGGGGAAAGTATAAGTCAAATCTTCTAAAAATTAAATCTTTTTCTGCCTAACCAGTTGGCCAATATTCTTGAAAGTTCACATGAATGATCCTTTGGTGAAGGGCTTTCAAATTTGTTAGAAGAATTTTGTTAATATTTAAACTATTGCTTATTAGTGCAGCAGTATCAGAAAAAGGACAAAAGAGCAATACTTTTAAAAAAGGCTGAATATTTGTTACATTCATTTGAAAAACACATGAGAAAGGGCTTTATTGAAACATTTATTTTGCTGCTATTCAGGTCTAAGTGTTTAATTTCAACAAGGCAACAATTTTCAGGTGAGCGACCTAGGGCCATCATGACCCTCTTGTTTTTTGTGTTGTCATCAAACAATTTGGAGCGATCGTCTCTTAACAGGCATGCATTCAGATATATACGCACAACAGTTATGCTATATACCAATTCGTTGCTTAGCCGGAAAGGGGGATATTTAATTGGATTTACAGTCAACCGTTCCCCGTTTAATAACTTCGCCTTTTGCCTCTAAGGAAGACTTCCGGTGGCTCTTGTCTGTGTGGGTCTTAGTTGAAAAAGGCTAATTCAAAGGATTTTATTACGGGTAATAAAGGAAATAACTACACATTGAACAAATACAGTCCTGTGTGTGTTCTAAACATGATAATCTCGCATAAATCATATATAACAACGTCTCAACTTTGACATTTATTATGATAAACAATTTGATTATTTGTCAAAATGGATAACTCTAGTGACTCGCGTCCCGAGTATTGGACGGTACCAAAGGTGTATTTATCAACATTGTCCAAGAAGAATTACTCGTCATTTTGCTGTTTCTTTTAGTTTTCAAATGAAATTACTAGGTCCTTGTGTGTAGTTAAAAAGGCGTAGATCAATCATTTAATAAATAAGCGCATGCTATACAGCTTCATTTCGTCATCGTCACTTTGGCATACAGTATATAATCTTTAAATCATTGAAATTAGTTTGCAGTATTTCATTAACAAAACGGAGGAAAGGGGGGTAGTCCGGGAGGTAGATGAGGTTTAATTGCGGTAAAAGCACCATACAACTTTTAGACTGATTCTTGTAGCAAATTGTCTCAGGAGTTCGGAAATGCGCGTCTGACGCGCATCCGCCTAGATATAAGGGGAGAAAATTGAGGTTAAAGTTGTCTGCCCTTGGATTTTAAGCCAAAAATGGAAATCTTACTAGGCATTTCTTTTAAGGCATTGATTCATTACAAATGGTTTAAAATTGGTAAATATATGCACATATCATCTCCGTACATATATTTTCATGATGTTTCATGAATGTTTTTGTTCCACAAAATTCCAAGATGGCCGCCAGAATGTCTATTTTAAGTAACAAAAAGGTGTTTTTTTCATAAATAAGATTTTTTCTTGGATGCATATACGCTGATATGAATTTTTATGCATGTATCTAATAAATATAAACTAGGAAATTGTCTCAGGAGTTTGGAAATGGTTGTCTGACGCGCATCCGCCTAGATATAAGGGGGGGAAATTGAGGTCAAAGTTGTCTGCCCTTGGATTTTAAGCCAAAATGGAAATATAGCTAATCATTTCTTTTAAAGCATTGATTCATTATAAATGGTTTTAATTGGCAAATATATGCACAATTCATCTCTATACATATTTTAAAGATGTTTTGTGAAAGTTTTTGATCCATAATAATCCAAGATGGCCGCCAGAATGTCTATTTTTAGTAACAAAAGGGTATTTTTTGTAATAAGTTTTTTTCTAGGACGCATGTATGTTGATATTAATTTCTATGCACGTATTTGATGAATATTAATCATTTGGAACTTAGCAATTAGGAAAAATAAGTTTTGGATAGTATTTAAAACGGATTTTTAAGCTTAAATTGCATTTTCATGTCCTGAGAATTTTGCGAAAAGCGTTTCGATGCATTCCTTTTCGGGCATTGATCCATTACAACTGGCATTTAATTGCGAAAATATGCACAATTCATCGCCATTCATATTGCAGTGATGTTTAATGAATTTTTCTGATCCAAAAAATCCAAGATGGTCGCCATAATATCTATTTTAGTAACAAAAAGGTCTTTTTGAAATAAGATTTTTTTCTTAGACACATACATATGCTTATATGAATTTTTATGAATGTATTTGATAAATATTGACTTATTGTAACACAGAAAAGTAAGGAAAATAAGCTTTTGATAGTAGGAAAATAAGTTTCGGAGAGTGTTCTTAACAAAGTTTTAAGCTTAAATTGCATCTAATTTATATACATAATCCCGAGGATTTTGCCAAAAGTTTTTTGAGCCATAAACAAACACATGCACAAACAGAGTTATTCTTTTCAATATACATGTGTATTATACATTGTATATGCATTTCACATAAACACTTAGTACGGATGCTTATAACCAAGAATTATGTAAAGCCAACATGATTGCCAAGATGGCCATCGTTTTATGAATTCTGTTGTTTAAATGGGCTTACTCACGGGAAGTTTTCCTAATCATACAAACTCGCATTTTTTTATGCAGGTCTGCATGTTATTGCTTCATTATCTGGCTGAATCACAATTAGAAACAATGAACTCGAGAAGCAATGAATCGGATAGAATTTTGTATTTGTTACACAGAACCTTGGTATTTTACCTTTTCCAGGATGTGGCCCTTGTAAAGTTTTAAAATGTACACTGTATCCTATAACCTTTATAACATTATTTCTTTCTGTTTCCCAGGTACATACGACAACTGATATAATAATATAAAAAATTGAAAGACATAAAAGTAGGTCAACATGTCAAGAAATTAAAACTTACATCTTGTCCAAAAATCATGACCTGGGGAAGCGAAATCCTTTGATGAAAATACCTGATTAAAAGCATTAACGTGTGTTACACTAGACAGTCCAAAGCTAGTTTCAGCCTGTTAACCGATTCCTATTTTCCTCTAAAACTCCTAAATTTTGGGTACAAGTCCTATATTTTTAAGTACCTCGTATACTCCTATGTTCAATTCTCCTATAGTTTGAAAATATTTCCTACATTTTTTGGTAAAATTATTGTCAGTGAATGATAAGATGCTATTTGCTTCTTTATTTTTCAGGTAAGAGAATTCCTTTAAAGCATTAACATACTGTTTAATGTTCTGTTGTTTTCGTCTGTTCATCAGCACTGATTTGGTTACCTACAAATTCATTGAATAGGACATATACCTTTAAGGTGCCAATGCAGATGATGAGGATCATGATATGCTGTATAGTAGCCTACTTTCTGCATTGTGATGCTTTGGAACCGAAGGGGTTACTTTATTAGCTCACCGTAGCATAAAATGCTGAGGGTGAGGTAATCTGATCACTCGCAATCCGTCGTCCGCCTGTCTGTTCACAAATAAAAAAAATACTCTCCTCCCATACCATAAAGCCTAGAGTTTTGAAATTTTGTCTGTAGAATCTCATTGTATGAAAGCCTTCTACCAAAATAATTCAAGTGATTGTTGTACAATGAAATTCAACCATATGTTGTGGGACCTGTATCAAATTTCATACAGACAAAGAAGGAAATCCTGTACAATCTACTACACTTGAATCGTTTGACCTAGGGCTTTGAAATTCGGTCTATGGAATTGTCTTTTAGCACCCATAAAGTACTTCAAATCATTAATATGTTATAATGAAGATTTGCCCTGTGTTGTCAGAGACAAAAAATCTAGGCTTATTTTTACTCCGGCTTTTGAGGGCTTTCAAATTTGGAGTGCTGCATTGTCTGAAAGCCCTCTGCCAAAATGCTTTCGATGATTGTGCTACAGTTAAATTGGGTCCTATGTTGTTAAATATCATTTTCTAGATAGAGACGGAGGAGCAAATCCTCGACAATATTTCTTCTCCATATATGTTTGACCTACAGCTTTGAAATTTGGTTCGTATAATTGTCTTATGGTCTTCTATCAAAATACTTGAAAGTTTTGTGGTGCAATGAAGATTGGCCCTTTGTTGTGGGATGTTGTATTACATATGGAGGGCAAGAATGAAATCTTGTACAATCTTCTGACAAATGTTTGCCTGAAATGAAAATTGGCTGGAAGTTGTTGTTCTGGGTTGAGGCAGAAGGTATCTGATACATACAATCTCCTCTAAATCTTAGTGTTGCGCGATATATGGCCATCTCGACTTTCTTGTCTAGATTAAACACAAATGCATTAACATACAGCAAACTAGACAGGGAAAGAACTGTTGGTATATCACAAAGCTGTCAGTGGAATTATGGCCATGGCTGTAATATTTCTTTGGCTCAATACAATATATACATGTTTATTGAGATTTAAGGCCAAAATGGGCCTCTCAGATCGCAGTCTAATTGATTCTAAGGACATTTAGATTGTCAAAATTTTCTTGGGGAGGACATTTATCCCCAAAAGTTCAGAGATGTTGTCTCTCATGTGTTCTCCCCACTTGTACCTTTTGCGCTTGTTTGAATCAGCATTTTTAATGCTGCACCACTTTCAATAATAGCTTGAAAGCCAATATGAATGCCTGAGACAAAAATACTTTACTTAAACTCCTATATTTTTACTCAAAATAGGCTCAAAGCTCCAGTTTTTCTTGGAAAATATTCCTATTACAACTCCCTTGTTTAGAAGACTTGGTTGACAGCCTGTAGTTCCTCTAAGCATGTCTCAATTCTCAATTCCCAGACTTGTTTGATGATACCATGGGATATCACGTCAATTGTTACAGCAACTTCACTGCCATAAGGGGTTCTACAGGACAACCTGATACTGTAGATGAGTCGAAATCATACACAATTTGCTCTAATGAGCAAGGGAAAGCTGGTCCATAGAGTACATCTAATATATTCCCTGCAACCTCTGTATTTTGTAACTGTCCTGCGAAATCTAAAGGCCAGTTCAAAAAGGAATATCCGGGGAAATGTGAAACTGAAGATGCAGCAAATGTCTTTATATATATGAATTATCTGTGATAAAAGTTGATAAAAACGGATAGCAAAAATCAGTGACATTGGCATGATAGCAAAAGAAGTTAAGTATCACCAAATCTGCAAGGAAACCTGCATCATGGCAAGGGTCTGGTTGAGGAAGCCTACTAGTATCTAATGGACAAATCACCTTCAGTTGATTATCATACTGTTAATTTACTAAAGAATCTCATTCAGGAATCACTAGTAGAGTGCAATGGAGCTGAATTCTTGGCATCCCTGAACAAACTTTACATCAGCTTCTTGGATGATGAAGCTAAAAAAAATGCAGATTAACAGTCTTGGAGTAAAAATCAGTAAGTGTTGCCCTGATTTACTACTTGAGAGGTTTAGTGAAGGATTTAGAGAAAGACCTCAAGGATCTGTCTGAACCTGTAACAGTGCAAGCCCTTGCCAAATGCCAAGCAGATCCCCCAGGAAATTTAATTAGATTCTTCATTGTGCTTTACACATGGTAAAAAGGTATCCTTAGAGTTTAAGATTGCTATAGCCTAACCACCCTACAGTTTTGTCATTTAGGAAAGGGTTAAATAATAGGGCTGCTTTAAGACTAAACCTCCTAAGTAGTAGGTTGTCTCAACAATTGAGCTGTGATCAAAATCAAAACTAGAAGGACTAGCTTTCCCTGGCACATCATAGCATTGTGTATGATTTCGACTCTTCTACAGTGTTAAATTGCCCTGTAGAATCCCTTATGACAGTGAAGTTACTGTAGCAACTGATGTGATATACCCTGGTATCATCAAACGAGTCTGGGAGAATCATCAAAGCATTTTTGGAGGAACTACCTCTGGACAGTCTAACAGACGCACATGTTTGTGTTTTAACCAGGTATTTCCGCCAAATGGTTTCACTTCCCCAGGCCAGCTGTTTTAGCCAATGTATAAAGTACAATTCCTTGACATGTTGACCTCCTTTTTTGTCTTTAAATTTTGCAGCATTAAATTAATTAGTTTGTGTACCTGGGAAACAGAAAGATATATTAAAAAGGTTATAGGATACAGTGTACGACACTCATACATCTTAAAGCTTCACAATGGCCACATCCTAGAAAAGGTAATATATTAAGTTTCTGTGTAACAAAAATAGAATTGCATCAGATTCATTGCTTTTCAAATTTGTAACATGTAATTTATGACTGTGATTCAGCCAGATATGAAGCAAGAACGTGTAGACTTGAATCAACAAAAGGTCATTTTGTATGATTAGGAAAACTTCCGATGAGTTAGCCCATTTCTAAAACAGAATTCATCATGTAATTCTAAATTAACCAAAATTGTGGCCATCTTGGCATCCATATTGGCTTTAGAATTGTTTCCGGGTGGTTATAAATATCCATTATAATTGATTATGCGAAATGCATATTCAATGTATAATACACATGCATATTGAAAAGAATAATTCTGTTTGAAAATACCTTAATCTACGGATCGAAAGGCTTTTCGCAAAATTCTCAGGATTATGAAAATACAATTTGAGCTTAAAATTTGTTTAGAATACTATCCAAAACTTATTTCCCCTACTTTTCTGTGTTACAATAAGTCAATATTTATTAAATACATGTACATTCTTAAAGATTCATGTTAGCATAATATAATTATTATTTGCGTCCAGAAAAAAATCTTATTTAAAAAAAACAACACCTTTTTGTTACTATAAATAGACATTCTGGTGGTCATTTTGGATTTTTATGGATCAAAAACATTCATTAAACATCATTAAAATATGTATGGAGATGATATATGCATATATTTGCCAATTAAAAACCATTTGGAATGAATCAATTCCCTAAAAGGAATGCATCGAAACGCTTTTCGCAAAATTCTCAGGACATGAAAATGCAATTTAAGCTTAAAAATCCATTCAAATACTATCCAAAACTTATTTTTCCTAATCGCTAAGTTCCAATTGGTCAATATTTATTAAATACGTGCATAGAAATTGATATCAACATGCATGCGTCCCAGAAAAAAACTTATTACAAAAAAATACCCTTTTGTTACTAAAAATAGACATTCTGGCGGCCATCTTGGATTATTATGGATCAAAAACTTTCACAAAACATCTTTAAAATATGTATGGGGATGAACTGTGCATATATTTGCCAATTAAAAACCATTTGTAATGAATCAATGCTTTAAAAGAAATGCCTAGTAATATTTCCATTTTGGCTTAAAATCCAAGGGCAGACAACTTTGACCTCAATTTCCCCCCTTATATCTAGGCGGATGCGCGTCAGACAAGCATTTCCAAACTCCTGAGACAATTTCCTAGTTTATAGTTATTAAATACATGCATAAAAATTCATATCAGCGTATATGCATCCCAGAAAAAAACTTATTTATGAAAAAAACACCTTTTTGTTACTAAAAATAGACATTCTGGCGGCCATCTTGGATTTTTGTGTAACAAAAACATTCATTAAACATCATGAAAATATGTATGGAGATGATATGTGCATATATTTACCAATTTTAAACCATTTGTAATGAATCAATGCCTTAAAAGAAATGCCTAGTAAGATTTCCATTTTTGGCTTAAAATCCAAGGGCAGACAACTTTAACCTCAATTTTCCCCCCTTATATCTAGGCGGATGCGCGTCAGACGCGCATTTCCGAACTCCTGAGCCAATTTGCTACAAGAATCAGTCTTAAAGTTGTATGGTGCTTTTACCGCAATAAAACCTCACCTACCTCATAGACTAGGGGGGGGGGGGGGGGGGGGGGTCTCACCTTATCAGAAATTCTCACAGGGTTCTGTTCACTCTCCTAATTTCATGAAATTTGGGTTGAAGTTAGTATTCTGTATTACGGCGTTTCCCGAAATATTTTCCAAAAATCTATCCCGAAAAATAATTTTCTAAGAATTTTAAGATTTTTGCTTAAGAATGGGGGTATCATAACTAAAAGAGGGCATATATGTCCGGAGGGCCGTGCTAGATTTCACCCCTGGCCGTCTATTTGACTGTATGCCTGTCCAGTTAGCAATGTCTTGTGTACTCAATTAAATCAATAGTGAACGATTTTATGAAGTAAATTGTGACGTAATTTCGGACAAACAATAGTTTTTCGTAAGTGTTGTTATAAAATCTCGTAATTACGGCTTGAATCAAGCCGTAGTTACGAGATCGTATAACAACAACGACGGTTTATCAAATATAACGGTAAACTTAGTCTATTTTTAGCACAAAATATATTGCCATTAGAAAATGAGATATGTCTTGTCGTTTATGTAAATTTAATACCATTGAATTGAAAAGTGTCTAATTTCTTGTTTATATTAATATTCAATTCACACTCTTGTTGTTGTTTATTTAATATACATGTAACTACTTCCGCCCGAATTAGAATATACACTGTAGTTATGTTCATAAAATTATATAAGGCATGATCTGGATAAGCAGTCCTGGTTATATTAAATTCTACGATATTTGTAGACAAACATTTGCCAATCTGTGGTTTGATCACGACCGATTCTGCTCTTTTACGATTTCTACAAGTCAAGGCGCTGTTTGAGCGAACAATATCGACCACTTCTACAACAAACCAATTACCAAACGGCATTTTAGACCTTTTCATATTAAAAGATATAGCAGACAAAAAATTGAAGTGGAGAAAAATACGCGTTTCATCTTCACTGGTGGTGAACTCGGCCAAAGCGAGGGACGTTTTTTCGCGAACAATGTATTCCGTCGGCGCTGTTATTAAAATATCGTAACTGCGGTTTTATCGAAGCCGTAGTTACGAGATTTTATAACAACACCGACAGTTTGTCAATACAAAATGGCAAACCCGTGCTTTTGGAACAAGTTCATTCTCATTAGAAAAAAATCTATAAACTCATATTTAAACACAAAATATTTATACCTTGTTGTAGCGAAAAACGTCGCTAGTTCACAATCAGTGATCTTTCTTTGTACAGAAATAGTGGGAAATTAAGACGTTGTTAGTGACAAGGAATTTTGTCTCCAATTTTTCACAGTGTTTTCCAAAGCCATTATATTGTTGAGCAGTCAAAAGGCTTCAGATGGTGTAAATGGGTTAAAGAACAATTCCATTTATGTATAATTTCAAGTTGGCTTTGATTGCTTTCTTAATTTGTCCAATTTTACAAAATCGAACAAGTTCTCTTAAACGGTGCCAGATATCACTTCCAAAACTGACCAAATTTAGAGGATACTATATATATAGTCTGTTTATCTAAACTCTGTCGTTGGATAACCGATTGACCTACTGAATGACCTAGATATTGCAGGTTAAAGGGAAGTAAAATAATGATCTTGACCAAGTTTATTGAGGTATGCTATACCCATGGCTGAAAATAACGTGACACAACAATAACAACAATTGAGTTATTTTTCAGAGAACCATCATCACTGGTGGTGAACTCGGCCAAAGCGAGGGACGTTTTTCGCTACAACAAGGTACAGATATTCTGCGTTTAAATGTGAATTTAAATATTTGATTGGATAGTTTTTCTAATAATAATTAATTTGTTATGAAAATAGACCGGATATACCGATATGTTTTGACAAACCGTCTGTGTTGTTATAATATCTCGTAAATACGGCTTTATCGAAGCCGTAGTTACGATATTTTTATAACAACACCGACGGAATACTATGATCGCGAGTTCACCACCAGTAATCATGTCCAGTAAATATCAATGAGTTACATGCTACAAACAGACTTGGTTTACCATTATGTTTGATGAACCGCCTGGTTGTTACAAAATACCGTGACTGAGGCTTGAATGAAGCCGTAGTTGTGCGAGTTTTAAAAAAATACCCACGATATACTATTTGTTTGTCCGAAATCATGTCACAAATAACTAATTGAAATCGTTTCCAACTTGTCATTTGGACAAATTCTCTGCTTCAAAGCAAAATCTAATTTAACAGATTTAATGAATATATTCTGTAATTGTTTTTGTTGCTGTAATTCCCCCATGCGCGGATCCAGAGGGGGAATAGGGGGTCATGACCCCCCTGGAATTTGGCGGAAAATGGGGTTATCAAAAAGATTACTGGTTATGTCCCAAATAAGCTGCGTCTAATGTCCCTGTGTGCCACGACAAACCGTTGTTATATTTAGTCCTTCATGGTATGACATGTATCTGCATGCGTATCAAGAGGGTTGCGGTGTCAGGAGGCCTGGCCCCCTAAACTTTGGCGAAAAAGGGGGTTAAATATCGGATGCCCCCCCCCCCCCTGGCAAAAATACCTGGATCTGCGCTTGTCCCCTCTTGTTTATTGTAATTTATCACCTAAAGCATCTCTTACAACCGGTCGTACGTGCTCCTACCTGCGTTCTGCGTGCGGTCTGCGTCTAAAACGTAGGCATAGTCGTGTAATGCACGCACGTGCAACGTACGATTTTTGTGAAGGCAACCACGACGCAGACTGCACGCAGCAAAGCATTGATCGGACAATGCGTTAGCCTCTCTTACAACCCGTCGTGCGTCCTCATAAAAAGTGCGTTTTAAAAATCTTTGAAGACGCACGATTTATTAAGACGCACGGCGGCTTAAATATAGTTGAACCTTGTTTTGTCGAAGTCAGTGGGAACGAATTTTACTCGTTCAGTTTTAGGTTTCATTTAAAAACACCAAATAATTAAGGGATATGGATTATTTTGGATTTTATTACGCCGTTTTAAATCCATAGAAGGTCACGTGGTATTATAAACAGCCGTATTGATGTAAACGGCCAGTTGTACCTCGGCCTGTAGAGTAAATTGAATTAAAGTTCGTTGGTACCAAAGTACATTACACAACAAAAGAAAGTTTATCCAAACGTATAGCGAATCAGAGATGCGTAAATAAATTTATAAAATTACAACCATTTTCATTGTCGCCATTGTTTTCACAGACGGAAAAAATGACACAAGGCTGAATTCAGTTATGCTTCGTATACACAGGAAGAAAACCGAAATTGCTTTGTGTTCCACACAGGGGTTGCTATTGTCACAAGACTGCATGTATATAATACAAAGGTCCGTAGGAAGCAATTTCATATTTTGGGTGGGCTGAAGCCCCTGTGTCTGAATATTTGGAAGCTAATTTAGATTTTCCCTAAAATTTCAGTGTAAAATAAGGAAAATGCGACACTTTCGGCCAATATTGGGGGGCTAAGTCCCCCCAACCCGTATTCTTACGGGCCTGATACATATGCCAATATATGGTTCTCATTTTGAATTGAGTTTAGAACTCTTTCTCAAACACCATAAATCTGGGGGTTGTCCGATTTGAACGCTTCTTCAGGCTATAATCTAGACAAAGGAAGAAAATGCTGTTTTTGGAAGCAAATCTTGCAAAATCTGCTTCTCTTTGCAGCCACCTGTCTCTGCACTTTACCATTCTCTGCATACCTCACAACATCTTCCCGTCCTCCTCACTATAAATAGGTCTGCCGAAAGCAAAGATTAATGAGGTAACAATCATTCGAATATTTAATATGTAAGTCTGCAGTTATGTATAAATATTGAATTATGTGACTGAAAATGAAACATTCAATTAATCATGTCTCTAAGAGAAGAAAATATCGACGCAGTAATTTGCTTTATTATGGTTCAAAGATCAGACCAATAGCCCTCCTTGTAAATTTACTGAACTATGAAATATATTCAAAGCTTACACAAACGATTAATATGCGTGAAGTTGTGCAACAACTCCAGCATGGAATCAAAGTATTCAAGGTATTCTTGATAATCAAAGTACCTTATTAAAGTACTCAGCGAATCAAAGTATTCAAGGTATTCAAATGGATAATCAAAGTACCTGATCAAAGTACTCTACTTCTGGACAGGCCTACATTATTGACAAATTTGCTTCCCAACAGTACTTTCAGTACTTTGATTATGACTTTTCTTCTCCTGTCAGAATATTTTCTAAAAAGAAATAATAAATGTTAGTGTGTCATAACCTGGTATTTTGAGTTTTGTGTAAACACTTTAATAATATTGTACATTTCAGTTATATGTCAGTGGCAGCTGGAGCATCTAACAAATTGTCATCCATCCGATCTATTTCACCATCCGTCCATAGCCTCAAATTGACTGTTTGGCTAAATATGTAACTATCCATTGGTTGGAGATAATCTTAGCGGCGATTGAAGCTGAGATCCCATCTTTAAGAGTGTATGTGCACTACCAACACCACTTTGACTGTGGTCAGGTATTGCTGACATAATCGATTTCTGATAAAAGGTGTTTAACATATAATTTAGTGAATTTGAAGCACACAATCGTCAATATTTTGTTTCAAGTTTTGCGATTGCTTTGTAAAAGTTTCGAACCGCTAGGTATTTTCTAATTGGAACAAAGGTCGTTGTATGGTATCAATAGAAATGTTTTACTCTAAACATTTTAACATGTGTATTATAATTATGTAGTAGACTAGCGCTAAAATCCTAATTAGAAATTAAATGCCGCGTATTCGTGAATATTGTGGTTAGTTGAAGTAGACCGGTAACCAAATATTTATTCAGTCAAAAATTCGGCAATTGTGAATCCCAACAATTCATATTTCATTGTTACCCAAGGAAATAATAAAGACGGGAGCCAAATACCATGACGACCTTTTATGCAAGTTACTTCTGTTGTGATCCTTTTCCTTTCTCGTCGGTATGGGTGATTGGAAATTGTATTATGCAAAGAAGCATAGGGTAAAATCTAAGGAGACAAACATTTTACTCAAGGGAGTATTCAGGACAGAAAACTGTCCCTAGTTCCAGTGTCAGTTTCAAAGAATTGTCATAAAAGCATACGCGCCTCTGTGCTTTTGATTATGTATATCATGATAAAAACGATTGTTTAGGTAGCAAAATATATTCGTTTTATTTATTTATTTAATTGGCGTCATCAATACCCGTTGTTCATTATTATTAAGGAAAAATTTAAAAAAAAGTGAAAACAACCTTATCACGAACTCAATAACACACAAAATGATGATCGTCCAAAAAAGTCCTCGATTATCGAATTCTCTTGCATGTCTTGCATTTATACAAGCAAATTGATTTATTAGTCAAAGGTGTCATATGATTATTTAAAGTCAAGGAAATATGTTCTAGATCTATGGTTTGCCATGACAGTTACAGCAGAAGTTCGGACGGCATACAAGAAACAAATCTGTTATGGAGGCGATATTGTTTAGTTCTATATTTCTTCTGAAAAATTAAGATATCTCACAAATCATTTTACATGATACTTGCATACGTATATGCTTCTACTGTTTCTTAAAACGCACAATAAACCGTCTTTTTCGATAAAAACAAAGCCGAACCAAATTAATTTTGTTGCACTATAGACATTTGTTCTGCTAAAAACGAAGTGATTATCTTAATGTATTTTAGTCAGTTTGTGTAAGCGGGGATTTACCAGGCCAGCTTTTCTACCTACGGACCTTGCCCTAGTTGTCTGGTGTAACTATTTGCCCCTGGCTATTATTCAACTATCCTATATTATCCAATGTTACAAGCCGCTGTATCAAAATGAAACTTCAGGCCTTGTAAACGTCTCTCTCGTGTTGCTTCCATATCCAAGTAAATTCGAAATGAAGATTGGAAATAGCCGGAGTGTTGTTTGGGCAGTGTTTCTCATAGCTATATTGTTGCGACCAGCTCTTTCAAAAGAGAAAGGTATTTCTGATTTTTCATTTTTACCATTTACCTTAGATAACAAATGTATAAATTCTTTTTTATCCTTGCAACGATGTCCTGTCCGTACGTTTATATACGAGGGGTGATCCAAAAATTCGTAAAATGGACCCATATCTTCCTTATCACTAGCTTGATCAGTATATGATTTGGTAGTTACATAGTTCATTATCTATAGACGGTTTAAAAAAATGTTCACAAAAAAGGAATAGCGGCCGTAAACTGTGTTACCATAGTGTGTACGCCTAGACGGGAGAGCATAAAAATGATACATCAGGGATAATTCTGGTTCTGAAATTGCTTGAGAGAAAATGTCTCATTTAGCCAAAACTTATGAGAATTTTCGGTGAGAGATTTCACTGAAATTCTTACTATTTTACATTTTTTCTGTGAGATTTTTTTCTCCCATGGAACGAATTTTAGTGAGATTTCTGGCAGAAAAATGAGAGAATTTGCACAAATCTGGCCCCAAAATTATCCCTTTACATGAACGTAAAATTAATCAAATTTTCTTAAATTTCTGCGGGAATAGTTTGGTGGAAATTATTATTACGCAAGTATTATGTAGTGACAGCAAGTTCTATATGTTGATGTAGAACTTGTTATGAAGACACTACATTTTTATAAGATAGAACAAATTAGTGGAATAGCGATATAACGTCAACAAGGAAATTTGAATGTCGGTCAATTATAAAATTCTGCCATGATCTTGGTCGAACGCCAACGCAGACATTTAAAATTTTGAAGAAAACAAACATATGATGCTGTAGAAAATATGTTTAAGTTACACCAAAGATTTGGACTTCAAAAGATGATAATGCATGCCACGATAGTCCTACAAAAGGCCACAGCCCGGTTAAAGACGTCAGAACTGAGGTAAACAGTGATAGGTTCCGCTTCGACAAATATATCGATCTTAAAACAGCCAGACAGAGAATTATTCAACATTTCGATTCTAAAATTGTATGATTACACTTTCAGCTCATTTAGACATCGGACACAGAGTTGTATGATAGTAAACGGGAACTTTAAATGGAAGGTTTCATAATCGCATTTAATTGACGTCGCTTTTGATGTTCTTACTCCCCCGCCCGGCGCATGGTCTGTCTCTAAAAAATGTCACTGGGCAATAACTGTTAAATGAACACAATTGAAAATGTCCACATTTATTGTACATATGTCACATTTAAAAGCTGTGCAACTTTTATTTTGATAGTCAACACTCCTGAAGTTTTATAAACCCAGTATATGAACTTTTGGATCAACACTCGTATGTAGGCAATAGTTCCTAATAAAACGATTATGCTTTCAAGTTTCTCCATACTGTTGCATCTCTTATCAAAAGAATGTTCCTTTATATTCAAATCAAGTGTACAAGTTTGTACAAAATAATACCACTCTATACAGGTTGCAAGATCAAGGTTTGTGAACTTCCTAAAATTAAAGTACCATTGCTATTGTGGCGATAGTGGCGATATAAAATTGCAAAGCGAATCCTCCGTTCATAATTACGTGATACGTCAGTTTCAGATAATATTCAATAGTTTTGTTAATACAGGACCAATTTCAATTTGGTTTGACGCAGAGATTGCGAGATAAAGCCGTGCATTAGCAGGATGTAATGGATTATTGAAATATCAGGTAATATAAAAAATATAAAACATCAACCAACATTTTCATTGATCTACAATAACTTTTTAAAATGCGTTTAGTCTTGAAATCTTATGTAGGAAAAATGAATGACTCTTATTACGAAGATGGAATATGATGAATGTACAACATTATTTATCAATCCAAAATTATTCTACATTTAGATCGGTTAGCAAAGGTTTGGCATCAAATCTTAACAATAAAAACTCGAATGACTGATTATTTAATTGGGATTTATATCTCCATGTAGAAATATCAATCAGAGAACACGTGGTATTAAAACCTTTCCCAAACGAAATTTTAACCGGCCGATTTCAGGAAAAATCGCAGAATTTGTACCCCGCAAAAATAAAGTGATATTCGGTATAATGCACTTCAAATCTAGTTCTTTTTCTGGAAAGGGTTAAGAATACCATTGCACC
Source organism: Fragum sueziense (assembly GCA_963680895.1). NCBI lineage: Eukaryota > Metazoa > Mollusca > Bivalvia > Cardiida > Cardiidae > Fragum > Fragum sueziense. The sequence goes on from OY804596.1 coordinate 11,427,244, forward strand.
ATCAATAGAAAATTTGGAAAGATGAAAGTGACATATGAAGTCCATAAACACCAATTGTGAAAACCCAGCAGAGGCCAACCAATAGTCGTATATGGAAATTGTAAAAAAGGCAAGATAGGGACTGCGCAAAATGATTAGGGTCGATAATTTTCACTCTTACCAATAGGTCCTACATCTTCGCTAGCCAAGGTTGAATCCACCTACGTTTGTATTCACCCTTGGCGGATTTAGTCCGATTTTCTTGAAATCGCGAAGCGCCGCCTAGCGGTTGTTCTGCTGGTTGTTTACGTCCATTATTGATGACGTCATTAACGCGCGTTGTCTTTCGCGTCATACGTCATGCGGATTATATAAAAGTTAGCTTTTTTTTGTTCGAATTGTCGAAAGTATAATAATTTGTCGATTAAAGTTAGGGAATTCCTGTCTATTGCGGTGAAATTCTTAGGAAAAATTGCCCATCTTTGCGTTTTGAGTTGCAAATGCAATGCTTTTTCCCGCTCGTTGTCATGATTTGGTTACTCATAACAAATGTATCAGTCGACAATCTGAGGTCTCGCTGGAACCAATGAAAACGCTTTCCAGGAGACCGAGAAAATCGGACTAAATACGCCAAGGGTGAATACAGAAACGACGTTACGTCGTAGATGTCACCCTTGGCTTGCGAAGATGTAGGTCCCAAGACAATAGGTGTCACAGTGGTAATTTTAGACACTGTTAAATGACTCCATTCTGCTCCCTCGAAGCTCGTACGTGTTATCCAGGAGTCTAAATTTTAAAATAAAGTTGCAGACAATAATTTTAAGTAATTTTTACATTTCGTTTGTTCTTTTGTGGGTAAAAACATCGTGTGAAATACACAAATTGCTTGCAACAAGCAATTTCTTTATTTTCCTCAATGTTTCTTCAAGCCATTGGCTTGTAGTGAGTAAAAATGTTCATTGTATGGCAATAGACATATTTGCCTTTATTGCTACAGACAAATGGATAAAGCCCGACAAGAAAGGCAAGACAAAGGTTGTGGACTTTGTAAACAAACTAACGGTCAATAGATCCTCGCTAGAAGTAGAGTTTCCGGAGGAGCTGGATTTCGAGTTTATAACTGATGGAAAAGATGTTTTGAAGTCTAAGGCTAAAAGTATAACAGGTTCCAAACCAATGACGGCAGTTGATAGTCGAGGTAGAAAGAATATGCACAATAAAAAGGTTAGTAAATACATGAACAACTCTAAACAGTTTCAATCTAATCAATGTCTTTAGAAATAATTGATGATTGAATGGAAAAATACATCTCAAAAACAGATATATGCCAGTAAAATGTACCTGTTTTCAATAATTTCTACCTCAAATAATTTTAAATATCAAAATGATATTCTATCGCAACCTGAAAGGATGGATGTATCGCACAATGGGTATCTTAACAGTTGGCGTCGACAATTGTAGTAGTTTATTTACTCTATGAAATGCAAAAATTAGGAGATTGTGCTTGCAATTAAAACCAGCGAGAAGCAGTTGTCACTTTTTTGCAAGCGAACTTACGAATGTGAATTCTTATGTCAGGAATCATTTTGTATTGTTGCTTTTGGCGAAAGTCACATGTTTATCTATAATGTTGTCACATAAGTCTTGTAGATAAATATCCGTTGCGCTCTATTACAGTTTAATAATTCAAAGGAAACTGCATGATAGCAAAGTGAATCTTGATCATTCTGCGCTAATACAAAGGCTGATCTGGGTTCAGTCTGGTCTTAAGCATCATTAACTATTTTCTATGTCTACGTCCATGTTTTTATTCATTAAACATCGTACGTAAAATGAACATTTTCGTATCTCCTCCCAATTTTCAGAATGAGAAATACTATGTGGATGGCAAGGGATCGTATAAAGTTTCGGCTTCACTTAGAATGGATGGAACTATCAGCGTTGACACTGTGAGTAGGCCCACTCAACACACGGTGTATAATCACGTGATACAATGTTTTCAGAAAATCTTCAATAACTTTGTAAATACTGCACCGATTTGAATTCGGTTTGAAGGAGAGAATGTGGACAGACGTAACGCATTAGATGGACTTGGTTGATTTTTGATAAATCAATTGATAAACAAAATATTTAAGATAAACCAAAATTTTGGTTTATCTTCTATAACTTTTTTATCATTTGATTTTTTTTTTAAATCCAACACGTCCCGCTTATTCCTGGCATGTTCCCACCTTCTCTGCTTCAAACCGAATTTAAATTGGCCAAGTAATTAAAAAAGATATTGAAGATTATCGGAAATTCTGAGTCACGTGAGTATACACCGTGCAACATATGATGTAAGATTCGACTGATCTAATGATGCCGTCATTTAAATTATTTACAAACTGTTAAAACAAGAATGATTTTGATTTATCATACATTGGAGTGCGTAAATTCAAACTGTGTATATTTCGGATCACAGGGAATTTTAGCGATATTTATGTAGACTCTTTTATTAAAGACAAGGGGACCAAGTTTTCATGTATAGAAAATAGTACCCATTCTCGCAAAACACCTGTTACAACGCCAATGTTGAAGATAATTACACGAGATTTTCACTAATTAACTGCTTATATATTTATTTAGCGAAAAATCCGGTGGTCTGTACGCGTAACGATTAGAGTTTTTCGTGACAGAGGCCGGTTTCTCGACGAAAGGTTCAAAAGTGCCAACTACGACGTGTCCGCGTGACCCCCGCTTGTAGGACTAAATCTGCTAGTTTGTGCATGATCGTGGCCAAAACATGCATTAAAACGATAAAATAAATTAAAATCTTTCACCAACCTTCCTTTTTGAATAATATCACAAAGAATTCAGCTTTAATTTGTTGAAAGTTTTGCCGACTCAACGGATTTTAGATTTCGCCAATTTTAGGCACGTTCGCTTGGGATACTCTGGTGAGTGTTTTATCACAATGTTCCCCTTGACTTTCGAACGAAACAGAACGGTTCAGTTTCAAATTTCAACAAAATTGTCCAAAGCAATGCTTTAATTCGTATCTTTTTACGCTTATTGAACACAAATTTTATTTTTTAACAAGAAAAAGAATTACTCGAGTAATAATGAACGTGTGACTGATGGAGGGCGAGTTCATCTCGCTGTTTAGCACACTCACTCAAGTAATTCTTTTTATTGTGAAAACTAAAAAAATCATCGACAGTTATGCTAAATTAAGCTTGAAAAAATGATATTAAAGCAATACTTTGGACAATTATGGTGAAATTGAATAATAGTCTACCTACCAATTCCGAAAAAGTGGCTAGAAAACATTTTCGTAGGCATTTTTTGAACATGGAGTTTTGATGTATTATTTGCAAAGTATAAGGCTTGCCTGATTTGATTAGACCGGTAGTCGCCTCCAGTCGGCCGTATTAAGGTCACAAAACAAGGTCAAAGGTCATTGAGTGCAAAATTCACCTAAGCCCACTTTAAATGCGTATAACTTTGTCAATTATATGTCTAAATGCACGAAAATGGTTTTAAATGAAAGCCAAATAAATTATCTTGCATATGAACTATAGTTAGTGATACTTTTCTCATTTGCACATTAATCGATATTTGGCGAAATGTAAAAAGATGCCAAAAATGTGCAGAATTTGAACGTTGTGTAAATGAAAATCATGCTGCATATGAAATATTACTGCGATTTCAATTACACAAACGTGCTGAAAAATTTCTATAAACCCTGAGCAAAAATTTAAAATCACATTTGGTAGGAAAAAGTCACTATTTCTAAATGTAGGTACAGCTCAAAGTCAGCTGGGGTCAATATTTGTATCGATCGTTGCTTTTATACAGTGTACATGGCATTTCAACAGTATTGATGGAACGAAAATGATATCATTACATTTGTCTGTATATTGACTCTAAATAGTTTATATAAGTATATACCTGCGAAAATAACATTTAAAACAATGGCTTTCACCGTTTAAATGTTAAAAAAGTGAGTAAAAGTTACCCCACCCACTTAAATAACCTAGGAAATTGGTACAATTTACTTTGGCGCCCAAAACAGTTCAAGTAATGTAATGAATAAACATTAACAATCTAGAACAGTTCGTTTATGGTATTAAAAGAAAAAATCACTAGTTCGGAAATGGTTGACAAGGTTATACGAAGAACACATAGGCCTGTATACATGTTTGGACTTACTACGCCTCGCCACCTAGGCCTATAAATTCTGATCGGTTACTGTACACTCATAGGCCTCAGATTGGAAAGACTTGAGACATAACTACAATTCAGTAGACACAGAAAAGCTTATCCAATAAATAAAAAAGATGATTGGCACGGTAAATTGTTACGTTCCATCCTGTATGAACAGGGGGCTAGTGTGGGGGCGGCTTAGCTCTCCCTCCAAAAAATGGCAAAAAATGGCGATTTTTCCTTATTTTACACCGAAATTTTAGAGAAAATCAAATTTAGCCCCTCTAATATTCAGAAACAGGGGCTTCAGCGCCTCAAATATAAAATTGCTTCTTACGGGCCTGCCGTGTACATGCAGAAGTAGCAAAAATGACATTTTCTATTTATTGAAAATCGAAAGCCATTTTGGTAAAACTACACAATAATTTCTGTTTTCATAGGAACTGAAAAAGTAAGTCAATTTCGACAACGCGATATGCGATTAATTACTTGTATCTTCATATTTTTTCTTAACTTCAGAGCGTGTATATAGATCAAAAGCACAGAGTGGGAGCAAACACCAAAATTCTAAAATATACAAGTGAGATCTTCAATATTTAAGGCAGGTTTCAGTGAAAATCAGTAGAAAATTGATATATCATATGAAATCAGTACTGTTAATGATACATTAAAGCAACATTCGGCATTCATTTCTTTCTAGCAATGTGCTATCTTGAAACAGTTGAGCCGGGGCACAGGGTAGAAAAATATTGAAACTGCTGGATTTTTCACAATAAGTGGTATTTTACAAAATCAATTTTGATTTCCGTGTCAAAATTAAGATTCAAAACAGCTTTTAAGTAGGTGGGCCCAGGGTAATTCTTTTACTAGTAAATCTCACAATTCAATGACATAGTTTGACAAGATTCGAGTGGCTAGAACCTTCGTTCAAACATCCTTCCATAGACCTTCACATTTCACAAGTGAAAAAAACTTTTAAGGATAAGCCGGACGATCGTCCTTTTATAATACAGGCACATCCGACTGCTGTTTCCACGATGAACCATTCTTTTAAAAGCAATATAGTCTGTTTCGATGGACAATTGACCGAAAGTACAATCACAAGAACCATTGAAATTATTTGCCAAATGTGTTGAAGAACAATTGCCTGTAGTTTATGACGAGTCATCTTCTTTTTGCAACCATCAAACTCTGGATGAAGACATCCAGAGATGCGGGAAGGGGGTGATTAAGATAAGAATTGATAAAATGACTGCTACTGTGGAGGACTTCTTTAAATCAAGTATAAACAATTGGCAAAATAGATGGAAAAATAGTATCGTTTAGAGTTCGAAGAAGTCTAAGTGGAAAACAAAACAAAAAAAATAACACAAATATGTGTTTCTGTCTATGCGATGCTAAAAACGTTTGACCCCCCTTAACACACAATGGCACAATCATGGTATATACTGTAGGTTACAGTGCATACACTTTGACGTATTTTTAATCGGTGAAAGCTATTGATAACATTGTTTGAATATGTCTAAATGTGATACTGTATCATAAAAACGAGAAAGTAGGAACGGTTTTTACTGGACTACCCGTTCTCGAAGTGTGACGAAAATGGTTCTTCAACTAAATCTAATTTGCTAAACATGAACACAGACTAGTCAATTTACACATTAAAACAGACCAGATGTAGTCTATGTACAGCTACCACTTTGTGTGTAGCCTGGGTCTAGTCGTCGGTAATATACAATGAGATGGATATGATTCAAAGACATCGATATATGTAAAATTGTGGCACCTGTGAACAGGAGTAGAGGAACAGCAAGACATTGTTAGACTTGAATCCAGGCTAAGTTGCATGGTGCACAGCATTATCTCGGGAGAATACCCAGAGTTCATTATAAAGATTTCAGAGATCATGAAACAGAACTGCCATGCGGTTCTAGATTTTTAGCATACTCCAACCCTTTCAAAAAAGATGTCTCCCTAAAAGCGTTGTCAAATCTGGCAGATGATTTAGGTAGTCCACCCATTATTAGATACCAAACACTTTGTGTAATTTTTCCTCCACCTTCAGCGTGTCCCGTTACAATGCAAGTCGACAAGGGTATCCGAATTTTAAAAATCTGGATATCCTTGTCAATTACCGATGTCACTGATGACGCCAAAGATGCACGATATTTGGCATCTATTGACGAATGAAACATACCACAATAGTTATGTGACGCAAATAATTATCCAAGAATAACTGATATGATCAAGCCTTCATCATTTAGACCTTCTGAAACAATACCTGTTGTTGAGCCTAGCTGTTGAGGGAATAGAAGAGCACGCTCATTTCTTAAGTTCTTTCCCATGGGTGCATTCCCATAAAAATGTAATTACGTCTCTGATTCTACCAATTAGTCCAGGGTTTTGTGCCCTTAAACTTCACAAATGGATGTGTATGCTGAGAATCTCTTGTATCGACAAATATTAAGATTTCCAAGCTAATGATGGACTCTGTGTGTGTTGTCATAGGATTAAGGTATAATTTTGATATGAAAGCAAGCGATTTCTGCACTATTGAAATTCAAAAGCTAATTTTTTACTTTTATTTATTTCGGCATGCTGCACAAAATACTGACCAATCAAGTAAATAAAAACACGATCCTGTTCGATTTCCTGAATTAAATCACATGATCTGAGTTATGATGCCAAAAAATGTCTGCAGCTTTTAACATACGGATTCACTTTTTTATATGGTACAACAATACTCCCATACAAATGAAAGATACACATTTGATTACAACGAAAATTATTATTGAATGAAGAGTTTTTAATTGGACGTCCGAAAGGACGTACAATTCTTATAACCACTTTTGGACAGGCGAAATGGGTTTTCATTACCAAAAAACCCTTTCTCAGACTCAATTGCCAGTTGACCAAAATTCAAAATAGATTTTGCGACCATACAGGAAAACTGTCGTATCTTTTCCTTCTTTCTATGTGTTCTCTAACAAATACTATAAGATTCATTGGCCGATTCAATTCATGCCACGTCTTAACCAACTTTACGATCTTTTTTCGATTTAATCATGTTCTTGTAGTTTTTTGACTTTCGTAATATTTATTGTGTAAAGGGTAAGATCTTTAGAAAGCGATATTTTATTTCAGGAAAAGTATGTATTGAATTTGTTTTGTAACCACAACCAGGGAAAACTGCTACCGTGTTTTTTTCTTTTTTTACTCTAAACAGGAATAAAAATCAAAGTGCTTGGAGCACTATATTTAGACGCCTCTCATTGATTGAGCGGAATTGTATGTAAATGATCGGCGTTTCATTACTTTATTTCGTTGAATTTGTGTTAAGATCGATTCTAAATCACTGCGGTCGTTTTTTCGCCAACGATGGTGGAGATAGAAGTCGAACAAGAGTGCCATGGTCACAATATACGCCGCCACTTATAAAACTTGAAACAAAAAAAAAATGACATTGACAAGGATTTATAAATATTCACACAAAAACCTGTAAAAAGTTGTGTTCACAAAAAGGTTTTTATAAATATACAGTCAAAAACCTGGAAGGAATTGCGTTCACGAGACTGAAATATCATTAAGCCCTAGAGACTAAGATTGAAGGGGGCATAACTCAGGCAAAAATCAATGAACCATAAAATCCTTACTTCATGCACATCTACCAATTAAGGTAATAACATCCACCAAGTTTCATAAGGATCAGTCAGAATCTTAGAAGAAGTTGTGTTGACAAGGCTGCAATTTCAATCAGCCCCAGAGACTAAGTTTTAAGGGGGCATAACTCTAGAAAAAATCAATGAACCATAAAATCCTTCCTTCATGCAAATCTACCAATTGAGGTGATTGACCAAGTGTCATTAATATCCAGCCATAAACGTAGGAGGACTTGCGTTGACAAGGCTGCAATTTCAATAAGCCCCACAGATTAAGTTTTAAGGGGGCATAACTCTGGCAAAAATCAATGAACCATAAAATTCTTCCTTCATGCACATCTACCAATTGAGGTGATAACATTGACCAAGTTTCATTAAGATCTAGCCAGAAACTTAGGAGGAGTTGTGTTGACAAGGCTGCAATTTCAATAAGCCCCAGAGACTAAGTTTTTAAGGGGCATAACTCTGGCAAAAATCAACGAACCATAAAATCCTTCCTTCATGCACATCTACCAATTGAGGTGATAACATTTGCCAAGTTTCAAGAAGATCCAGCCAGAAACTTAGGAGGAGTTGCGTTGACAAGAAAAGTGGACGGACATACGGGCGGACGGATGGACGGACGGACGGATGGACGGACGGATGGACGGACGGACAGACGGAGAAGATGACGCCAATATACGTCCGCCTCCGGCGGCGTATAAAAAAAGATGATTAAAAAGAACTATGTCTGAGTAGAATTCGAACCCAGGGACTTCCGGATATAACATGTGTAAAGAGTACAAGTGAGTGCTCTGCTAAGTGAGCTATCGCGGCTTTCATTTATGTAGCGCGTTGGCTTACATTTTGAATAAATTGCTTTGTAGCGTACTTTATAAAATCAATGAAAAGTATAACTGACGACAATACTCATAGTAAACCGAAACAAGAAGACAAAAGTGCTAATCGCATGGCCTTAATTGAATTTGGTAATCAAATTAATAGTGATTATTCATAGCGACAAATCAGTTGTCTTGAAACGGCAATCAAATCAATTTGAAGCCTGAGAAGGGTTTTCTGGTATTAAAGCCGATTTCGTATGTCCGAAACCGATCTTATAGAATTAAACACAGAAGAATGAATAAAATATCTTTCGTTCATGTACAATCCCGCTCAATCGATCAGAGACGTCCAATTACAGTGCTCTCAGCACTTTGATTTGTTATGTTATTATAAGTTGGTCAGTGCCCAGAGGTTAGTCAGGTTTATTGTCTAGAGGATAGCTAAAAGCAACTAAAGGGTCATAGATTTCCTTATTTATGCACAAAGAGTTCCTTTGCGCCAACTCCACAACCCATTAGTTCTTAATTAACATATATAGTAAGAATTAGCTAGCGATCGTTGTGTCTTTATAATCTGATAATCACCAATAATGTTTAATTAAAGATTGAGTGATTTTCATAATTAGAGATAGGCCTACATACAGAATCATATTTAGTTCAATTTCTAAAACAATTAAAAGATTATTGGTTACAAAATCAGAAAGACCCAAAGACTGAATCTCCTGTTGTCTCTAATGAAAGCATGTACATATCTAAGTAAATACATGTATTGATACCTTCATGGGCACTTAAGACCTTTACATATACCATAATCGCATACCAGAACTGCAGTCAGACTTATGATTGTGATATTTTTTTCCATAAAATGGAATGATCCGTTCCTAATTACATTTTATAAACATGGTCGAATGCTCTCGTAAGTCCACCATATGTAATCACCCAAATTGCAATAATGGAATTTAACGTTCGGTTTACAGAATGAAACTACACCTTTTATTAATGAACGAAAAGTGTTGAAACATATTTACCATTTACTCTTACCTTGAATGTCTTATGTTCGTAAGATAGTGAAATGACTACTTTCAGCTGCTGATTATGCTTAATTTCTGTTTTATTTTGAGTCTTGTTTTATTTAATTGCACTTTTTAATGACTAGGAATTCGTCAAAAGAGGCATAGATTTGACTTACAGATGTTGATATAAGCTATATATAGTTCTAATGCTGTATTATTAAAGCAATTTTTTGCCAATGAAATTCTAATTATATTTTAGGAAAATGCATCAAAAGCCATAAAAAAATCACGAAAATGATATTTTTAAACAAGAATTTCCAATAAAACACCATAAAAATATCGAGACTATCAATTATGTGAAGTTCGTATTGCTACGCCAATGTTTGTGTTTTTTGTATTTTTTTGGAAAATTTACACCACCCACTTTTAGCTATGGCTACAAGGGTAAGCCAATGACTAATTCTGTAAGCAAATATATATCAGTAAACAACAGATGTCTAGGCAATTTTTAAGTATAATGTCATTTATCCAAACATATCGTTGGTATTTTTTTAGGATTTTTTTACTTTTCAAAAAAAAAAAAAACACACAAATTCGTAAAGTTTCATATTGTTATTTCAAGTAACAGTACTAATCGTCAGCTTTATTTAGGTACCAAAAGAATTATTTTAGCTTAAGAAATGTGTAAGTTATGGAGTATTTTAGGGGGCATGTGTGAGTAATGTTCCGAATGACCTTTGACCTAGTTTATTTCAACCAATATCGCCTGCTAGAGGCGACTACCGGGCAAGCCGTATGTACCATGCCTTGAAGATATCATTGGACCTGGTAGTCGCCCATGTTCAGAGAATGCCTACGAAAGTCACATTTTTTGACTTTGTAGGCAGACTATAATGAACCGTTCTGTTTCGTTCGAAAGTCAAATGGAACATTGTGACATAAACACTCACCAGAGTTACAACCGAACGCGCTGACATCACGCTTGTGTCGTACATGGCAATTTCGAACCTTTTGTCGAGAAACGGCCTCTGTCACGAAAAACTCCGATCGTTACCTGTACAGATCACCGGATTTTTTCGCTAAATAAATATGCAAGGAGCTTATTAAAGAAGATCCCGTGTAATTATCTTCAAAATTGGCGTTGTAACAGGTTTTTTGCGAGAATGGGTACTATTTTCTATACATGAAAACTTGGTCCTCTTGTCTTTAATAGAAAGAGTCTACATAAAAATCGCTAAAATTCCCTGTGTTTCGGATCAGATCATAACATGATGCAGATTTCTATGTTTCCAAAACAACCCATTCTTTTGACGTACTCAAGAAGAACACATTCTTGAACTTTCTCATTCTCTACAGACAAGTTTGCTCTACGATTTTCACAAAAACAATTTTATTGACATATTCTCGTCGTCTGCAACACTTTTAAATTTAAGAGAACTCCATCCATCTGCTGTTTGGAAAAAAAACGTTTAACTTATTTTCTACGACGCTTCCAAACAATTTGCTAACATTTGTGTTCTCCACAGAAAGCCACATACAAAACAGGTACAGGCGAGAAGTGTTTTCTGGCCCGCGGGGAGAGTCATTGCTGGAGTATTGATGGAGAAGGAGAATTTGGGCTTGTTTCATTGGACGGTGATATGCAAAGTAATTTGTAGTTTATCCATCTTGTTTGGAAACCGCGTGATTCAACAGTTTATCAGAAAAAACGTGTTTTTTTCTATTTATACTTGTGTAAATCCTATAAATCACAATACGATTGAACGTACATGAATTTATTAGTGTTTCTTCGATGATGTCTTTTAAAGAGACATTTCGTCTCTTTTTTTTTATATTAATCAAAGTATGTTTGATGCTAATATTAGTTGTTCTGATTTTGTTGTTTGCTTTAAATTGTTGTGGATAAGCCAGAAAAACGCGTTCAGAGTTTGGACGGAAATGACAAATTCCGTTTACATGTGCAACTAATTTACAATAGATAAATAACAATTGAAAAAAATTTAAGCATTATATACATTTGCTTTAACCTTTCAGACATTTGATAAGAAATTGTCCCCTTTTAGATGAAATAAAAGTAATTTCAGAAAATATCTATACAATGTCTCTTTATCGTGATCCAAATATGCTTGGATACTACGTATTTGTGGAAATTTGAAGGGACTTTATTCCTGTTTAAATTATCTTATTTTGATAATGGACAGTTTCCAAATCTTATTTCATCTAATGCGCCTCCTACCTGTGCCTTTTGCCTGGGATATATTAAAGGGAAGCTTATGGAATTCCATACCAATGTGTACAATAAATATAGACGATTGTTCCAATATATTATGTAGATACAGTAGAATCATGAATAAGATTTGTTAAGCAACGCGTCCGTATCTGCAATTGGTTCATCAGCTTTAATGCCCATTTGTTATATACGAGTACATTGTACCCTACCATCTCTTCTTCTCTAGATATGCCGATTCCTGATAGAACCAGCAGAACAAACAGACGGTCCAGGAGCCAAGACGGTCCCCTTGTTTATACAGACTTTGACCTCAGTCTTGTTCTCAAAGTCGTCTATGTTGTGGACGGAGCTTTTATAAACTGGTAAGGATGGTTATTTTTGTTGAATTAATAGTCCTAACTATCACATTCTTACTCATTTATCAAAGCACATTGCATTTTAAAAAAAAAACATGAATGAAATGTCCACACTGGTCTAGGAAAACTGCAAGTTAAGGGGCCTAGTGTTGTGAATTCCATTACCCTGAGTAATATATGGTTGTTGGGCATTAGCCATTCTATTTGAAATTTTTTTCTCCAAACCTTATGCTGTGGGCACCAATTTGTATCGTTTGTTTTCAATGAATACCCAGAACAACGAGTTTCATTAAGAATAAATGAAGAATCGCCTTTTGAAAAGCCATTGTTCCCTTTTATCTGAAGCTCTGCCCCTTCGTTTGTCGCAAATGTATCAGGTTTAGACTGTTTTACAAAGACATTATATAGCTTTTCCTCGGGGGGTGTCTTAAAGTGTTTCTGCAAATTTTTAATTTTTTGTGCATTTACTTTTGCTAGGTTTCGAGAGTTCAGTGATGATGATCAGACTGCATTGGAAGATGCTGAGGATTACATATACATGCTGAATAACGAGGTAAAAATACAAATTCACTCTTCAGGTACTCCACCCTTAATGAGATTCGAGTGACGTTGGAATTATTCGGATGACATCGTAAATATTCGTCGGCTGAATGTTCAACCGCCGCATTTTAACGATTTCGCCGGAATAAGTTCAGATGTTAACGACGTATTACGTAAAAAAGAGGTCGCATTAGTCTCATTAGGGATGTTTTCCGGATGAGAATTCAGATGGAGAATTCGTTTGCGGTCCAGATCTTAAAGAATTTCTATCAGATGTTATCTATACATTAACGGAATCTATTTCAAAAACCTTTTGTTGTGCAGAATAATGAAAATTATATTGTTTTTTGGAAAAATTCTATCCATTGTTTTGTTATAAAACTCTCATTTTTTAAAACAAAAACGGATGTGTTTTCTATATTATATTCATTATAAAATGTCGTTTAAATTTTTTACAGATAACTTATTTATACCGCGGAATCAAAGAGGTATCTGAAGCAAACGATTCTATGCCAAACACGGATATAGTTGTATATGCCCAGGGTCTATATTTTCCAGAGGTAACAATATTATTTACTTTTAAAGGTAAGACCTGGGTAATGGGCTGTATGACCATTTATGGAACCAAATCTGTATTTTAAGGGAAATTATTTTCATTGCTCTCAAAATTTGAATTTTGACTGTTGTTGGGGTTTTTGTCTACTCTTCATAAAATTTACACAAAAATTGTTTAGGATATTCCCCGGAAATCTGAGCACGCTCAATTATTTCCGCTCTTACGAAAACAGGCGATACTACATGTAACGGTACTTTAAAAAATATCGGACTTGAGGCCGTCATGGATTAAGTCGAAATATACTCAGTTCCAAAAGAAAGTGTGCACCTTTGCTTTTAGCTTTTACCTTAATTTTCACAAAGTTTATGATAATTTGGCGAGTAAAAGGGATATCATACATCAGATTAGACCTTAAAGAAAATTGGTATTAAAGACCGATGTCCATGGAATTGCTCATACTGCATACACGCAGCCATATGAATATGGTGTTGATGGTGTTGAGATTTGCACTTCTTACAGCTTCTTCTGTGGATAGATTACATGCTCATATGCCGTTGTAGGGTTTGACCAAGCCTTCAAAGCCATTTCCACGCTTAAGTTTGATCTTTCCTGTAGACGGTGCAACAACGTACTACAACAAATTTAAATGCCTTTAAGATACCATACAAATGGACACCTGCTATTGGAATATAACATAATAACCGTACAATTCAAATGTGCAGAGGGCTTTTGTTTTCACCTGGTTCCGCCTTGTTCACCGACGTTAATTGCAATTTGTTTCACGCTAATGCTCCTTGTACAAATGTAATTAAAATGTGATTTTATGCTAAGGTAAGCCAAAAGTATTGCAATTAGTTCAATTTCAGATCGATAACTCATCCAGCACGTGATGCATACGTGAAACACTAATAATGCAAAGTCGCAAGCACGCCGGAACTGTGAGCGTGCTATGTGATTTTTTCATCTCAATAGTCTTGAGATGTGTCGTACAAAATTTCCTGACGGTAGACGGTATACTTTTCGAGAAATTCAAAATTTAAAAGTGCACATCTTCTTTTGGAACTGAGTATATAATGATTATACCAGAAGTGCATTACCCAGCTCTCACCCTAAGACATTCGATCCATCAAAATCGTAAAACTTTCGTGTCATCCGTGGTAACGGATATTTGCGAGGTTATCCAGATTGTTACAGTCCGGATAACTTTGTCAATTTTAAACGTTACGTAAAGCACCAAAGATGGATGCGGAATTTTACGATAAGTTTGGTATATAATGATGGGTAATTAATTTAACGTATGGTAATGACTTATCTTGTTTCTTGACATGCGAAATAAAGGTGAGCCAGGAACTGTAATAGAGAATTACTTGAATGCACAAACAACCAACATGACCTTGTTCTTAACCCTAGCCAAAATGCCAAAGTTTTGGTGTAATCCAAATCCAAAAACATTGCAGAAAACATTTTTAGGTGAATGGACTTTGGCATTTATTGGTTAACCAGAGAATAAGACTTTCTCGTATATGACAAATTTGTCGTCACAATAATTTTCAACGTTGCTTTCCAAGCCATTTACATGTATCTTTTATTATTTTGTCAAAAATAACATTTTAAGAGAAATCTTTTGAATCTGTCGATATTTTTGTGAAAAAAAGTCAATTCTATGCTTTTATCACATTATGTTAAAATTCTATTGAGGAATAATCGTGTACAAAATAAGATCTCGTTATTTCTTTTGAGTCCCTGAAAGTCATGACTTTGGATAGATACTGAGACAAAAAAGACGATATCGACAGCTAGCATTTCCCCTCTTACATGTATGTGCTACATGTATATTTCATACAAAATTATTCCATATCAGTGTCTTTTTGCCATGAACAAAAGTTTTCAAATACTATAAGTCTGCAAGTTAACAAGGGGTATAATTGATACATTGGAGCACAAAAAACATGGTCGTATTCACAGCGATCAATTACGATCTCAGATGTAATAGAATTGGCTCGAACCTTAACTGTCTGAAATTGAGATCAATAAAGTACGTACACTTTCGAAAATAATATCTTGAATACAGTAACTTTCCAACAGCAACCCTGTAATGCAGCTTAAAACAATCTGCAGTTACGAAGTTTTTGTTTAAAAGCAACCATATGCGCTGGCTTATTTGGATCCACGTAACTCTCAAAGCAATACAAACCAATTCATTTCATTTTGACTAGGTCGGAACAGAATGGGATTGGCTGGAACCGTTCGTGTCTATTGATGGGATTCGTACGATAGGCTCGCCGACCTCTGACGCACTGATGTATTTCGGGATGTGGGTAGGCGCGGGTAGTCTAGATGCGGTTGGACCTTTTGATACAGCAGTCTTTATATCGCCGTGAGTACAAATTCCTGGAATCCGTCACTTTAACTTAGATCTTCCAAATAGTGAGAAAAGTGTCGACCCTAGTCAGTCTTTTTCAATTATTATAATAAGGAATGAATGCAATATTATTTTTTCAAGGAGAATGAAAAATAAATCAAAATCACACTGTATGAATCCGCGAAGTGGTTCATACAAAAATGTGAATATATTTTATTATTCATACCTGCATGAAAAAATAAAATTGCATTCATTTCTTATGATTTAATATTCTGCGATTTAAAAACAATGAAACAATCCCTTTCAAAATTAATTTTCAACAAAAAAGTCAGGTTAATAATGCGGCGTTATACAATGTTTGACAAGAAAAGTAGTTCCGACAATTTTCTTTTTTCGTAGAGCTATGAAAAATACTTTTCAACGAATCAGAACGCTGTGTTTTTAATGAAATCAGCTAATATTGAATTATAAAAGGTTAGTTTCTGGATCCTCTCTTACTAGTTATTTGTTTTCCAAAAACGACATTTGGATGATGCCTGCTAAGTCTGGTCTGTTTCTCGGCATTTGCTCATGTGGACTTCCCATTATATCCCTCTTAAAGTGATTACTCATGTGTGTACCTGTCAGACTGCAAAGCACGCATAGGAAAACTGATTCAATTCATATTGTATGTTCGTCCTGCGATGATGCACCGAAAGCCTTCGATAATTGAGTGAGGAACTATTTTGGGGTTTGTGCGATAGTTATAATATCCCCAAGTTTTTGAAAAATCCTATATTAATCAGCATTTATTTCTTATCCGTGTCTGCAATGACTTTCAAATAGGAACAGTCAATTTTTCTGCCATTTTTGGAAATGGTTAATGAGCTTATTCTTTATATTCTAGGCGCCGCTTAACAACAGCAAATGGAGGATCGCTTTTAGGTATGTAGACTTTAAAAAAATTAAAAGTACAAGTAGCATTCATCTTTTCTGCATCTTGTCGCTGTCTGTTAGTCATCCAAAACAAAGTTTATGAAAAAAATCAACGATGTGTTTAGATCATTTCAAGTAGCAGTAGAAACGCAATGCGAAGCCATTAACTGCACACATAAGATTAAAATATTAGAGATTCCTCTTACATAGTGGAAATGCAATTTCTTTCTATAAACAGAATGGATATTTACTGGGCTGGAATTCCAATAAATGTACGTAGATATGGGCGATAATACCGCGACTTTGTTATATTGGAGCCAGGGTCTGGAAAAAGGTCCTTTATAGCGTTTGAGACCAACATGTTTCCAGATCAGCATGTACCTAAGAGCAGTCTTATCAGAGTTGATGCTGCTCTCTTACAGTTGATTCAAGTCACGATGAAGCTATTTGAGGATAGCATGGATCCTGATCAGACTGTGTGTATTTCAAATACCATAAAGGACATTTTTTCCAGATCCTGGCTTATTTCTTTTACTTTTGTCAACCAATATTCAATTTTCTTTAATTTTCTTTTAGCAAAATCATACCCAATATTGAAAGGTCCATCAAGTTGCGCACGTAACCTTCTGAATTCAAATCATTACTAAATAATGCTCTCTGCTATGGCAAGAAGTTGTGGAGGCACTAACTGCCTTGTTATCATTGCAGTATAATGACGTCACGTGATAAGCGCACTCGACAGAAGGATATCGATTTTTCCGTTTGTATATCTGTACATGCGAAATGTGTCGTAAATAATTTTATCATGAAAATACCTTTGTATAATTTTAATTTATATTCCTCTTTTAGAGAAGCTCCAGCGCGTTTTATATTGTTCAAAACTTTCTTCCCGAAGAGTGGCCGTTCCTTACTGACCCGAATCAGTTGCTAACAAAAATTTTATTACTGCACCGATGATTCGTGTCGATATATAAACGACATTTTTCATTCACATGAACTTGTATTCGAAACATTTACAACGTGAATAAGTGACACATCTTTGAAAAAATAGATTGTCTATATAGTTGTAACTTCAAATTGTGTTTATCTGACGGAATTGTTACTTTCATGTTGTCATACTGTGAGACTGACAGCACAATGAAGAAGTAAATGATGCAGGATCTGGAAAAATGTCCCTTAAGGCTTTTGAGCCCAACATAGATCCAGATCAGCCTGTACATACGCATAGTCTAATCAGGATCCATGTTGTTCTCTAAAAGCTTCTTCGTGACCTGTAGTAATTTAAAGAATGCAGCACGGATTCATATTTGAATCCATTTGACAACAGGCTGATCTTCAAAATCAATTTCTAAAAATGCTCTAAGGGACGTTTTTCAAGATAATGGCTCAAATGTAATGAATGAATTGTGAGCAAGTAAGAGACGTCTTTCCGACACCAATTTTCAGTCGGCACTCGTTGTGTCGAAGTCACATTGGACTGTCAAAATACATCGACTTATCCGGAGTTCGACGCATCCAATTTTGTTCAGTTTCGATGTAAATGGCCGATTTCCGATGCTCATCAAGTTCGTACTTAAGGTTTATGAACTGAGAATGAAAACACCAATTTCTAGCCATACGAAATGCATCAAATTATACACACTTGTAAATACACTTCACATAAGTTGGTTCACCATGCCGGATTTCAAGATAATGCTTCAAGAAGAAGATAATTTACAAATATTATTTTACTCTATATTCATATGCAAGGGAGGTAATTTTGAGCATTTTTGTCAAATATTTCCATAAATTCAAAATTCTAAACCATACAAAATGCTTATGTTTGAATTTAAAATGAAAATGTAACACAGTTTAGGAATTACTGGCACTTTTCAAATTTCGCCTCTGGCTCTGCCTTTCATTCTCAGTTCGTAAACCTTAATTGAAAGGGGGTGTCTCACGAATAGGAAAAATAACATGGGAGTCTGCCCACGCTCGGAATTAAATGAAATTTGGTGTGAAGTTAGTACACTAGATAACGGTTCATATTCATGAAATGTTTCAAATCGCACATTCCAGAAAACAATTTTCTCGGAATTTTAAGTTTTCACCATGAAAAAAGAGGGTTATCTTAAAACAGTGTGCAAGCGTTCTGGTTGTAAGTTTCAGTTTCATCGCGTTATTTATTCTAAAAAAAATGCCCAGTAGTCCGTGATCCTGTATGAAACAAAAATATATATAATTATGTACAATAAAATGTTTTATATCAACTGATGTAAGGGGTAACCCAAAAATTCATTGTTTTTAAACATTTTAAGCAAATTCTGTTCAAAATTTTTCTTTGTTCCAGTTTTTGTCAAGATTTGAAAATCATGTAAAAGTTGCGCACAAATATACTGATGATTATCGTGAAATATCGAGAAAAAATAAAACTGGTAAAATGTTGCTTTTGGAATTTCCCCCTGAATAGTGCACATTTCCAAGAATGGACAAAATTAAGATTTTTTTAAAAATGACTTTTTTTCAAATGTTTTGTTTACTTTTTTGGTTATTTTAGTTTACCTTAGGATAAATCAAGATGCAAGGCATTTTTTCGGTTTTTTCCTGTCATCTGTCCGTGTGTCTGTGTGTCTGTTGGCATTTTTTCAAAAATTCTTTTTTCTCCCAATCTAATATGTAAATCTTTCTTGAAACTTGATAAAAAGTATCCTTGGGTTAAAGGAGTACAACTCTGTGTATTAGAATTTCTTTTTGTCATAAACTTTTGTTGCTGTGGCAGCATAAAATGGGAAACATTTCATATAATAAAAATAAGCTCTTTTTGTAAAGCTTTACACAGTCATGAGGTTTTAAATTTTGTATGTAAGTTTGCTAAGGGGTAGACTTCAAAGTTGGTTACAATATTTTTGTCCAGGGTCACATTAGATCTTGTCCCAGGTGTACATAGTTTACAAAAAAGAGAGGAAATTTTCTATAAAAATCATTTTAAATTATTCAAGTCAGCCGTGATTCATGAAAGCTAACAGCAAGAGTTATTTATAGATCTTTTGAAACATGAGAAAGCAAATAAGAAAAAGCACCGATTTCTCTGATGGCATTTGACATTTTGCATTTCGTGCAAAAGTGAAAATATTGTTGTGATGCATAAGAAACAGATAATCCAGCTCCCATGTGACTTTTAAGGGCTATTGATGGCTAAACAACATGTTAATCATATGACATCATTGAAATGTGTATAAATTGTGTATCAATACAGGTTAAGCTATGGCAGAAAAATAATTTGAGAAAATAATTGCACCCTGTTTTATCCCAATAGGGCCACGTTTTGAAATAAACAAGCACATTTTCAACTGTTTAACTGAAAAGACATAATGCTGTAACAGTCTTTTACTGAATCATAGGGGGCCTTCCATATCATTTTAGTTCATTAGGGGCGCTTAGAGCTAAAATATTTGGTTATGTATCGGTTACCCGGAAGGGCATCTTTTGATGCTTTACCGTACCGGTTCTAAGCGTCTTTTCAATGTCATAACATTTGGCTTGACATTTATTGCATGTCATAGTCTCACTAAAATGGTGCATAGACAATGTGACCAAATAGTAAAGAAAACTTGCAATGTGTATATGTATGCCTATCTAGGCCTCCATACATGTAATTTTGTAAATATAAGTAATATCTATATTAATTCTATGCTTTTTCCAATGAGTTTTTTGCCATGAATATTGCTGTAGGTTTGTACTGTATGCTACAGTTGATTTTACTGAATATAAAAATGTTTTAGGAGCACAATCAAATTGTTACTGAATACAAGTTTTGGACCAAAACATCACCATCATCAATAATATGTATTATATGACATTCTAACCGGTTTTGGATTTCTATATAATTTGGCTCAAAGTAAGAGGAAATATGTAGCATGTTTTTGTGATGATATGGAATCTTGACAAAGACTCCAACATACTTAACTTTGGAATTTAATTTTACTCTTTTCCAAAATTTTGCTGAAAAATATGCATTTTTTCACGATTAATTCAATAAAAAACATTCATAATAATTTCCTCAAATACCTTTTCTGGTATGAATGTAATGCCTTATCAGTCTCGGATCAAATTCAATTGACAGATCTTGAAATTACACAAAACTAAAGTTTTGCGACACATGAAAAAGGGGCCATGTTTCATGTCATAGTGGGAATAAGTCAAGGTGGCTTTTTGGAATCCAGTTTTGATTATCTAAGAAACTAAATGCATTTTCATAGCTTGTATATGATCCTTTATCACCATGCAGAATTAAAAGAAAATTCATGCGTGGGCAGATTTGAGACACCCCCTTTAGTATCACACTTTTTTATAATCATTGACCTGTGAGAATTATACTATGCTTCTACTTCGACTCAACTGTATCTTCGACTTAAACGGAACTTCGTCTTACCCGATGTCGACTTATAATATTTCGTATTTTCGAATCCCAGGTATTGCGTATTCCCGAACGACGTGTAATCCTGGATATAAGAGCTACAGAGTATCCATGAACGAAGACAGGTTCTTTGATGTCGCTCACACTGCAGCTCACGAACTAGCACACGGGTATGTAAGTTTATAAATTATCGAATGTAAACATATACAGTCGACACTCGTTATCTCGACATCGGATGAGTCGAAATTCCGCTTAAGTCGAAGTAATAGTCATGTCCCATCCTCAACATATGGATATCAAAATGAATTCCGAAACAAATACAGCCATTGAAATTTAGAAGAAAAAGGATAGAAACGTCGTTTCTGTGTTCACCATTGGCGTATTTAGTCCGATTTTCTTGGTGTCCTGGAAAGCGTTTTCATTGGTTCAAGCGAGGTCTCGCTGGGACCAATCAGATTGTCGACTGATACATTTGTTATGAGTAACCAATTCATGACAACGGGTGGGAAAAAGCAATGTATTTGCAATTCACAAATGCGAAGATGGGCGATTTTTCCTAAGAATTTCACTGCAGTAGACATGAATTTCCTATCTTTAAACGACGAATTATTATACTTTCGACAACTCGACTAAATAAGCAGTTAACTTTAACATAATCTGTATGACGTATTACGCAAAAGACAACGCGCGTTTATGACGTCATCAGTAATGGACGTAAACAACCAGCCCGACAACCGCTAGGCGGTGCTTCGCGATTTCAAGAAAATCGGACTAAATCTGCAAAGGGTACATGTAAATACAAACATAGGTGGGTTCAACCTTGGCTAGCGAAGATGGGTATTTCCTTGCTCGTGTATCTAATATCAGCGCACTAACTTTTTTGTTCTAGGATTGGGTCGAGACACGACGGAACACGAGATGTACCCTGCCCAAGTCGTCAACACATTATGTCCGGGGCGGTGTTCAAAACAACAGAGGCTAACAAAGATACATGGAACAGGTGGTCAACATGTAGTGTTAGTGATATAGTCAACCATGTTAGGTATGCGAATGTATTAATAAATATAGTAAATACATTCAGACTTAACTCTCTAGGTCAATGCTTAGATTCTAAAGAAAATGAAATAATGTAAATAACATCCTCTGTGATGTCCACATGCTTTCAAACAATCTCCAACGTCTTTCCGTTGCTTGTGAAATTTTAACAAAAATCACCCCAGAAAAAGTATTCCCCAAATCCTTTGGATGGATCTTTTACTGGAGATAAACGTTTCTTTATATCGCTAAAGGTTAAAATGAAAAATGTCCCATTTAAAACCTTCAAAATTATTTTACAGTGATTGGAAATATTTAATGACACAATATTCTGAAAGACCCCTGTAGATTTGACATTTCCATTGCAGTCGGTTTTCTGGTTGTCTACGTGATGCGAGTCCATCAGAAGAAGACTTCCTTGATCAGCTGTGTAAGGGGGTTCGGGCCACGGACCAGTTTGATATCAACTATCAATGTCGCACGGCCACCAAGGATCAAACATCCAGAATTTGCTCTGTAAGATAATAATATTATATTGATAGATATTTTCGTCATTTTGTCTGTAACTCAAATGTAGGGATTTGCCTTCACTTTTTTGCTCCATGACTGCCATCGGTAAACATTATTTTGTCCGTATGAAACCAATTATAAAAATAAAGAAGCGATACCATTATCAACAAGATCGCTTTGATGTTAAAACCGACTTCCATAGTATAACAGTAACTCTTTCTACCTAAGAAAAAAATATTGGTGTATATTACCATTTACTGTAAAATCATGCATGTAAGTCTATTCTAACGTAGTGCACGACATTAAAAGCTCATTGACATAACGCTATATCTATGCTAAAATTAATTTCTGTATTTCGCACGATCTATTTTGTTTCAGCCAAGCATTACGATGAGTTCAGGTCGTGTACCACCAGACGCATGTTGGGATGACAGACATGTATCTCTAAACTGTACAGACAGCGCCGGTAGATGTAACCAGAAGATATTCACCGTGTTCGATGGCACGCCTTGTATCGGGTCTAACTTGAACAAGGATTATGTGAGTTTATCTATTGATTATATATTGGGTGCATATTACTAAGGGTAAACATGTCCGATCGATTATTCGAAAATCGGTTTATCAGGCGAATTCTGGAGAGAATGATTCTTGCCATCCGCGTTGTTCACTTAAAGCTTTTTCTTTAGTCATGAATTTACAGCGCATGACGATAGTAACAGGTGTCAACCTAAAACAGGGCAAATCTGTTTTTAAGATTTGAAACACAATATTATAACTTACTATTACTATAACATTTTATACCTTAAACAACCAAATGCCATTTTCTAAATATTTGTTATAGGTATGCTACAGGGGAGACTGCGTTGAGAAAGTAAACGTGTGTGAGGGCAGGAACCCTGGCATCACCGATCCATCATCAACAACAACAGATACCTCCGTTCCTACACCACAAACAACAACCTCAAGGAGTACTACAACACCACGAACAACAACAACCACGCAACCACCGACAACAACAACTTCTTCAACAACATCATCGACAACTACTACTACTACAACAACGACGACAACAACAACAACAACGGCACCACCAACATCCTGTAACTGTCAGAACGGGTCTAGGTTTACCAGATGGCGATGTTGTAGAAGAGAGAGGAATTCAGACGGCTCGTGTTGTAATGGGTGCAGACGAAATCGCAGAGGTTGCAGACGCGCAAGATGATATACGAAAAAATCTCCCGCCATTCCTTTTCACAGCATGATCAAAACTATGGGAACTATCCCATTGGACTGTAGTAATCAAGAATTTTAAACAGTGTTCATATGTTAGAAAATTAATCTATATGAAATGCGAACGTATTGGACTTTTACTCTCTTAAAGTGACATTTCAGAATTTTTTGTCAAAAATATTACTTTTATTTTTATCTGAAAGAGCATATTTCCTTATGAAAATTCTGAAAATTTCAAGCCAAAATATTGAGCCGTTAAGGAGAAATTTAAATTTTTATGTTAAAATTGAGCAAATTGTTGTGGACAACAGTTCGGATTTATATGCAATTTATCGATTATGTCTCAACTTTAAATGCGTGTTTCTCGCTTATTGGCAACAACTTCAAAAAACTAATAGTATTTATACTCATTAGAATAACCAATCTTGGCATCAAGACATACTTTAAAAAATTGAAATTGGAATGAAATGTCCCTTTAAGAACAGAGCACATTATCTCTTCATTCCATTATGATATAATGATGCTTTGTTCCCGCGGGGTCATTTCACGTCTAACTTCGGGGCCTTGGCGAGATTTCGGTATCCAATCGTTGGCTATACACAACAAAACAAATTAAAAAAAACTGATACAAACCTTCATTGGCTGACGCTTTAAATTACCAGCTTCAGCCAAAATAGAAGCGACGTAATGTATACGTAATCAAACAGGATAAACTGAATGAGTTTGATTCGATAATTCCAATGTTACCGGCTTCAGCCAAAAATAGAAGCGACGTAATGTATGCGTAATGGTCACTCAATAATTTTGATTCGACAATTCCAATGATGTGCTATAATTAGATTATGACGACCAAATAGGCTGTTGGTGTATCAAAAACGGCAGAGGTCATATTTGATGGTTAATCAATAGACCTCGGCTTTGGAGAGTAATTGGACGTGTGCCTCGATGACTTTGATTGATTGTTGTGCAGTTTTGGAAAAACTGCGAATTTTGCTGGCAAAACAGCAATGGCAATACATTTTGTGCTGAAAATAGTCTTGATTTGCCATTCTGTTTCCGTCGCTGTTGTTACAAAATATCCTAACTACGGTTTGTTCAAGCCGTAGGTACGAGATTTTATTACAACAACCACAAAGTACTATTATTTTTCCGAAGTTACTTCACGATTAACTTGATAAAATCGTTCCCTAATACAATGACTATTTTAACAAATTAAAAAATAATGTTCTGCGTTCAAAAAACTTACAAATTGATCCATTTTTAAAAGATTACGCATATCCACAATGTTCGTTGTTGTTCGGTTTGAAAGGTTAACAGTACGAGTCTTTTTATTGTTTTTTTTATCTAAACTGACACGATTTAAAAACGCAAAACATGATTTTACAAATGGTATCTCCTATATCTTACAAAACCGACGTATAGCCATGTAAAATTGTAAATGTTACAATTCTTAACATAACAGGACAGAAAATGACATTTGAAGCCACGAATAATGCCCGAATGGACGTCAGATTATGCCAAAATTCACGTTGAGTCAAGAGCCTGGCATCGACGACGACGACAGCGAACCCCGTGTTTTCACAGGCGATTCATCAACATGTCGCGATGAAATGGCCGCCCGCCATTACCAACCATAGAATTTGCTGTTGACTGAGCCGTCACAAATCTGTTGCGTTAGTGACGTTGACGTACACAATTATGTTGACGTACAGTTGTTACACGCAGCTGACCGGGACGTGGGTGGTCTGTAAATCTTCCCGTGTCGTTTACCCGTCTCATAAACCTTGGAACCTACCATTCGACTACATTAAAGCGTCTTGCCACCTTCATTTGCGAAACACCGCAAAGCAAAAGCCAAAAACCTCGGTTCTTTTTTCGCAAAGTAAGCCTCGGCATTTTGTACACAATTTTCTTTCGTTGTTCTCGTATGTTTTCAATAAGTAAATCAAAGTTGCAATTTGTACACAAAAAATCTAAGTGATCTAACACGTGGTCTGAATGTACGAGACACACGAGCATTTAGTGATGGACGGTTCAGATGTCAGGATAGTTTGCAGAAAACATATCAAAATCGCTGGGGGTGAAGCCTATACATTGTCTAATACATGTCCCCAAATATTGTGCCGATCAAGGCAATAGGAAAGGAATGGTTAATGAAAACGTGTTTTGCGTTTTTAAATCGTGTCAGTTTATAAACTTATTCCACACCTTTGCCTTTTTTCTCGAGATGATAGCCTTCAATCATCTGGTAGGCAAATCACAAAATAACCTCCTTCCGTTGACAGATATAGGTTTTGGTTATAAGTCTGCATCTACAATTTTGGTTTTCGCTTAATGTAGTCCACCCCTAGTGAGTCTCTGGCACGACGTCGAGCTATTCGGGTGCGATCGAAAACATTGGGCGTTAGAACTCTCCACCGCCGGATGTTTACGACCGTACCCGAATAGGTTCGGATACGACGTCTTTCGAAAAAAAAACCCCGATGTTTTATAAATCTCGAAATGGCGACATTACGAGTATTTTGCTTCAACTACAGTCGAGACACGATGTGTCGAAGTCGGAGGGGCCGTCAAAATACTTCGACATATCCGGAGTTCGACTCATCCGATTTTGTCCGGCTTCGATAAAGTTGATATTTGACCGTTTTTGAAACTAATCAAGTACAATTATTATTGAAATATATACTGACGGCCATAAGAAACGCCTCAGTCCTATTAGATATCCGATTATTCAGTATATTTGATTTGAAATTACAAAAACTCATTTCCATCTGTAAATTTGATTATCTGGCGTTGAAAATGATTGTAAAGAAGTTATCAAATTCTTACAGTTTTGAAAATTAGCACATTTAAACAGAGCGGTATCAGAATTTCCATTTAAAAATCAGTTGCACGTGGTTAAAACTCTACTTGCATCAATAACAGGTGCCGTGAAACGTGTTATTTGGCGTCCACAATTAGTGAATACTGAATGCGATGTCGATCCCAACGTCATAAACATGAAACGCATATGACGTTAACGTAAGAAACATTCTTATATGACAGGCGTTATCCGAGGTCTATCTGACGTTTGCCGATTGGCAAATGTTTCTGTAACTATGACTCGTCGACCAAGAAGCCTAATCGTGCAATGCAAGACGTCAAAACGTCCGACGGCTTGTTTTTGAGTTTCCCGTATTCAAAAATGACACATATACGAGCTCTATTTTCCGAACAATGTATCTGTTTCAAACGTTACTTGAAACAACAAAAAATACCATATAACACTTACTAGGCCACCACATTAATCGACTACTCAACACTACGTCGATCCCAACGCCACAAAGATGAAACGTACATGACGTTGAAGTTAGGAATTTTCTCGTTTAAAGGAGTTACACGAGATCCAGTTGAGCGTGGTCGATCGATAAACGTTTGCGAAACTCAAACGCGTCGATTAAGACTCCGAATTGGGGCACACAATGCGTTTAACTGTCTGGCGACTTGTTTGCGTATTTCTCGCATTCGAAAATGGCCATATCGTGAGCGTCCTTTTCAGAATTTAGCCTTGGCATCCTTTAATACGGATGTTTGATAAGAAAATCTTTAAATTTCTGATTGCCTATCCACTAACACATGTTACTGTGTTAAATGAGTTCAATTTCACCACATGACAAATAAACACGAAGCGCACGTAGAAAACGTGACCAGTCACCGGAAATGAACATCTTGATGAATAGAAACGCAAATTTATTTATTTGGCGTAACTGTTGGTCAAAAATATTGTATACAGTATATATTTCAGTAATATTGTAATAGGCTTATGGAAAATAATGACGAATTTCACTGAGGCGTTTCTAATGGCAGTCAGTATAGTAGGAAAAGGAAAGTAATTGCTCGTTTCGAGCAATTTCTATCCTTTTCCTACTATATTTCAATAGCTATATTCAGTTCGAAATTATTTTGTTTGAGAAAATTATGTTCATTAATGAGGACAGGACCAGATATGAACTTCGACTTAAGCGAAAATTCGAGTTATCCGATGTCGACATAACGTTATGTAATTCAAGCAAGACTTAATTATCTGCTGCTACAACGACCCATGTTTTATTTTAGACATCAGAATTATTTTGAGATAGTTTAACCCTTTCCCAAACGGCAAAATTTTATGGTGATCCAATTCAAAAACTGCTACAAATGACAAAATGGATGTTATTTAAAAAGATAAGAATTGTGTAAAATATGGCATAGAAAATATTGAGACAAATGGAGAAACTGCTGGTTATCAGCAGTTTCTTCTTTTGTTTCAATGTTTTCCCAAGCCAATTCTATTAGGGACGTCAAAACCAGGTCTTGTTTGGGAAAGGGTTAAATATCTGTGTCTTTCATTGCCTCATCTACATGTATGACCAAAACAAAATCGTTGTTTTCTCTCGAGGACCAGATTATCATATCGTTATATAGGATTACAGCCCGTCATTAGATACCAAACACTTCGTACATCTTCGGGCGTCTTCGGGGGTACCCCAAAGTACCGAGAGATACCCTCGTCAATTTCTGGGCGTAATTCGTGGAAACTGAAATTGACGAGGGATATCGTTACTACAGATGACGCCCGAAGTTGCACAAAATGTTTTGTAGAAAGTGCCGGATCGAATACTTTAAATTTGGAACGCCAGATACGCCTTTAACGACTTTTTATGCCGTCTTGGAGAGGATTATATCCCTTGTCAGTAGACACAAAAAGTGTGTATATGCCAAACGAGAGAATGATGTCCGCTATTGTTTGGTGCACGTACCTTGGAACATACCATGTGACAATTGATGCGGGATTTATACTTCCTTTCATCTAGCTTGAAGGCACTTGACCAACACAACACCATTACCACTGAGCCAGACGTAACTTAAATAGGTTACAGACATTGAGTCACCAATAACCCCTGTTCGTCCCAAGGGGGAGTTTCGAAGGCTATGAATTTCTTAAAGCATATAACGAATGTTACGGTTGTTAGATCGAAAACAAAGTAAAAAAAATGACCCCAAATAGGCTATTGCATCAAATTCAAGGGAACATAACTCATGATCTAAGATTTCGATTAAGCTGGAAATTGCACTCAGGCAAGATCTTATAGTCAGCAACATTCTGAGTAAATTTTGGTTGGACCAGTCAAAATGTGTAGTTGTTGTGGCAAAGCCGCTATTTTTGACAATCAATGGTAGATAACTCAGATATTTTTATTCAGTCAGAATTCCTTGAAGAAATCTGAGAGAGGGTCAACAAAGGATTTTTTCTGTAAAGTTTGGTTGAAATGCATCCAGTGATTTTTAAAGAAAAAGTTAAACTTAAGTAAATGTAATAAAGTATAACTATAGTGGGGTCCAAACGGACCCCAGCAAAACAAAAACAAATTAACAAACTGCGTGACCTGAAGAAGGCTATGGTAGACTTGCCAACTCCTAAAATTAGGACGCCATAGTCACGGTGGGGATTGTGCATGCTGGGATGGGTAAATCTACGGACAAATTTGCCTCGCTTCAGGTAAGACAATTTGCAATAACTTCCTTATTTCTGCGTCAATTCAAAAACGGTTTGTTGCATGTACCCCGCCTTATTGAGCTCTTTCCTCCGATGTATGCTTTACACGATACCTTTTTTGTACTTTTTGCGAAAAGTGATCCCAACCAACCAGAAAATCGACAAAAATTCTGGCCGTTTTTCAGGCCAGTTGGAATCATTTTTGGGAAAAATATGGAGAGTTTTCAAATAAGTAATACACCTGAGGAAAGCGCTGAGTAAGGCGGGGTACATGCAACAGACCGCTTGAAAATTGACACAGGAATAAGAAAATTATTGCACAATTTCCTACCTGAAGCGTGGCTTATTTTGCCGTAGTCATTTCATTTTCTGGTCAGTTGGGATCAATTTTTGGAAAAATGAAAAGGATACCACAAATAATCCATGTATCCGAGGAAAGAGATTTTCAAGGCGGGGTACATGCAACAGACCTTTTGAAAATCGACAAAGAAATAAAGGAGTTATTGCAAAATATTTGACAAGATTCGAGATTTTTTTGTCTGTATTCGTTATCCATCCCATCATGCACAATCCCCACCGTGATAGTGTATGTGGTCAAAGTACGACACGCAAAAATGATGCGTCGGGTCAGATTGACACAGGTCGATAGGATGAGGGATAGAGGAGTCTATTATGCTAGGCTGTCGAAAATTCAACTAGGTACAAAAAGATTTGAAAAAACTTCGTATCATGATCAAGTCACGTGGTTGCCGGTGTAACGTAGTAAAGTGACCCCCATAGAATACTGACCCCCCGGTCTGTATACTATATAGAATACTGACCCTTTCTATAAAATACTGACCCCCATGTAGAATAACGACCCCCTTATTTTATCTATAAAATACTGACCCCCACCTAGCTAATCGCTAATTTAACATACACTACAAGTCATGTATATCGAATCAAATCACACCCGTGTTTATTATGCTCCCCGAAAAAGTTTCGGGGAGCGTTTAGTTGCCATGCTATCCTTCCGTTCGTCCGTCTATCCATCCGTACAGTCAGATCTCAGCAAAGCTTAGGCCAAATTCAATGAAACTTCACATGTGTAATCCCTGAATACTTTTTGAGTCTGCGTTCTCGGTTTTAATTATTATTTTTTTAATATATTTGTTGTTGTTGTTGTTATTGTTTTTTTTCTTTTTTTTTTCATTTGAGGCTGCGTCACAGAAAAAGGGGACTTAATGTAGAAATAAGCGTTTCTCTAATTTCTCTTCATTCATTGAACATAATTCAATGAAACTTTGTTCTTCAGTAATGAATCAGATGTTCTGTAGCTTATTCAATTAATAATTGATGTACAAAAATCCTGTCATGTGAAAAGGGGACTAGATGTATGATAAAATTGCGTCTAGATCTTTAAGTCTGCCCGGAGCAAAATCTCCACCTGCACCAAATTGGACGAAGCTTCAATATGAACTTCGTGAAATTCTGCCAAGAACCTTTTCTTTCTGTTTCTCAATTTGATGCTGTGTTATGGGAAAAGGGGCCTAATTGCAGAAAGTTTTTTCTCATATTTCTTTTAATCTAGATAGAGTATAATGATTCTTTTACATCTCACATCTTTATTTTCCAATTGCGACAGCTGCTTGACGCATTTTTAGCCTGACTTATTTCTCTAAATTAAGTTTTAGTGACTTCCCATTATGTCCCCTTTTAACGTGTCGGTTTACTTATACCTTTCCATGAAAAACACATGGTTCTACCCTGAAATGTGCCATCTTCGTGACCTAGTTTTAAGATTAAATTGCTTCGCCAATCGTTGAAGCGTTTATTTGATTGGTCAGAAAAAAGGTCACAGAAGATGACCATCTACTGGTGCCTGTCAGAATTACTGTGAAGTCAACATAGGATTTTAATCAGATTGAGAAGCATAGATAACTATGTCGCTATTTAAAGTGACTAAATGTCAACATAATCACACTAATCTGGAACCGCCAGGTAGGAAAGTGCGTATGCACGGTGGGGATTGTGCATGGTGGGATGGGTAAATCTATGGACAAATTTGCCTCACTCCAGGTAAGACATTTTTCAATGACTTCCTTATTTCTGCGTCAATTAAAAACGGTTTCTTGCATGTACCTCGCCTTACTGAGCTCTTTCATCCGATGTATGCTTTACACGAAACCTTTTTGTAGCCTACTTTTTGCGAAAAAAGATCCCAACCGACCAGAAAAACGACAAAAAATCTGATCGTTTTTCTGGTCATTTGGGATCAATTTTTGGGAAAAATATGGGAAGTTTTCAAATAAGTAATACACCTGAGGAAAGCGCTGAGTAAGGCGGGGTACATGCAACAGACCGCTTGAAAATTGACACAGGAATAAGAAAATTATTGCACAATTTCCGACCTGAAGCGTGGCTTATTTTGCCGTAGTCTTTATCATTTCATTTTCTGGTCAGTTGGGATCAATTTTTGGAAAAATTAAAAGGATACCACAAATAATCCATGTATCCGAGGAAAGAGATTTTTAAGGCGGGGTACATGCAACAGACCTTTTGAAAATCGACCAAAAAATAAAGGAGTTATTGCAAATCATTTGACAAGACTCGAGATTTTTTTTGTCTGTATTCATTATCCATCCAAGCATGCACAATCCCCAACGTGGAATGGCAGACACAAATACATAACTCTGGTAGGCTTTGAACTCCAAACGCTGAGGGATAATTGCTTTTCGGTAAGAAACTTTTTAAAATCATTTGCCCTTTCCACACAAATATACATCGGTAGTAGTTCGTAATCCATGAACATACTGTAGGCCTACTGTACATACGAATAAGAACAAATACAGCTGCTCCGAGACCGGATAGCTTAGTTGGTAACGTCGGGGTCTGGCAATCAAAGGGTCGTGTGTTCGAGCCTGGCTCGACAAGTATCCATTCTGATATATGACAAAAGTCATTCGTCTCTCACCAATTGGTTTGAATCATCTATGAGAGAACAGCTGGAGGCTCTGTTTGTATTTTGGATAGACCGAGTGCGAGAAATAATCCAGGAATACATGTTAGGTGCTCTAGCCGCCGCAATATGACCATAGCAGCTGAAAACGGCGTTAAACTCTAATAAATCAAAGCGTCTTACCAGCCAGTTTGAATCGGGATCGCCAAATAATGAATGAAAAGTTTTGGTCAAAACACTCTGTATGTACGGACATACGCATGCACGGACGAGTGCCATTGCACCTCCGATGTCTATCGATGAAGATAATAATGTTGTACGTCTACCATAGTTGGGTTTATGTTAGAGTAAGAGTTTTGTGTGTATGTGGAGAAGGGGGTCGATATTTTATGTGGGTCACGTTTCTACGTGTAGGTAGGTCATAATACTATGACCCTCGGTCATAATATTATGACCGGGGGTCAGTATTCTATATAAAATAGTGACCGGGGGGTCGGTATTCTATGTGGGTCGCTTTACTACGTTACACCGTCTGTGGTTTATCTCGCGTAGAATCTACTATACAGACTATATCTGATTTAGTGTTCACTAGCAGTTTATCGGGGACGGGGCGTGGCTATGTATAAACGTCACATAAACTAATCTGCAGTCTCATTTATACCAAATATGGCGACGAAAATGCAAAAAAAATACTGCAATTTTAGTATGAAGTATCATACTTTCGACGATGACATGGCACTGAAGCTATGGTTAGATCCCAATAGTCCTAGCTCTGTGGTTTATTTCAAAACACCAAAATGATCGCAATCTTGTAAAAATCTTGTTTTGAACACATCATTTGACAGGGACTGGTAAAGGACAATCTTGAGCGCCCTTTTATTCTGACTAATCCTAAACATCCTCTAAGATTCTGTTCAACGATAAAAAAAATGGCAATAAGGTACTGAGCCAAAATTTTGGTGCAGAACCATTTGCTTGTCATCAAAAATCATGTATGAAAAGGGCTTTAATTAGTTAGAGTGAATATTACCGATTTTGGTTTTCTCAGGGTCATAGATGATGGTACTAACTTGTGCCTGTCAGTTGTTACTTTGGCACTCTCTTGTTCCTGTCAGTTGTTACTTTCAGTTAACATCGGATTTTAATCAGATTGAAATAGTCGTAAACAGCAGCAGCTGTTATAAGGACTTTCTCATGTTGGGAAAATACATGACACAAAATTGGACAATGTTCAACGTTTCTCTCAATATATGACCGATTTGAAAATGGTTTGAAGCAGCAAAGGTAGAAATATGTCAAGTGTGTGTTGGGAAGTGGGAAATCGTATAAAAACGTGGCTGATAAAAATGTATGAGCATTAATAAAGAATATAATTATTTCGCCGTCAATATTTTTAATAGCTGACTGATGATAGATCTACCACATCCAGTGGAATTCATGCATTTTTCTACCATTTTTTCCTCAAACTGATTTCAAATTAAATATATAGTTACATATTAAGATAATTATCGACGATTTTCTGAATCTGTTTTGTCACGTGATTGCCAAACGTCTATATGCCTTCAGTGGGCTACTTCATAACTCTCGTGGAGAAAAAAAAATATTCCAAAGATTTGGTAACCACGTAATCGTCATTTCCACGTCACAAGAACGGGCAATCTCAATTTCTCCTTAAAGTTTTTTAATCATATGCCAGAAGGATGGCAGTATATCATATCCGACTGTAGCACGGGTGGTAAACAGAGAAACTAGCTCCAAAAAGAGGTAGTTGCATAGAGCGAAAATTTGTAGGTCACGAACATATTTTCTAAAATTATTTCTTTTAAAGCGAGTTTTTGAGAAATCTGGCGATGCTGTAATATGAAGAAATGGTCGAAGTTTGTTGTGCACAAGAGTATACGGTATTAGTAGCAGGGTTTGAATACAATCGTTGAAAAACATTTCAAAATCGAAAGTAAAAAAGTTTTTACTTTCGATTTTGAAATGTTTTTCAACGATTATATTCAAACTCTGCTTACTAACACCGTATATTCTCGTGCATAACAAACTTCGACCATTTCTTCATATTACAGCATCGCCGGACTTTTCAAAAACTCGTTGTAAAAGGAAAAAAATGTAGAAAAATGTGTTCGTGACCTACCTTTGTATACCGATTTTAGCTCTATGCAACTACCTCAGTAGAGGCCGGATGTCACGAGGAAACGAAATACCGTTGACTCTTTTTGGAGCTAGTTTCTCTGTTTACCACCCGTGTGTAGGTTAGTCTGTGTGTCCGCGCGTTAACGCAATGTCTGTACACCACCTCCAATTTCAATCGCAATTTGATCAAACTTGCTGCAATCTCCATTGTATTAAGTTGTGCGCGCCGTTTACTGAATTCAGGTACCTCTTTTCTTTCATGAATTGTCTGCCCTTAAATTTGAAGATGTGATTGTGGGCGCAACACCTACAATTTTACCCGGAATTAAACCAAACTCCCCACAATGAATCTCCATATGTATCATAATTGTACAAACCATATTAAGTAATACAGATAACTCTTTTTCCTTAACAAACTACTCACTGGTGGTGAACTCGGCCAATGCGTAGGACGTTTTTTCGCGATCATAGTATTCCGTCTGTGATGTTATAGAATCTCGCAACTACTGCTTTATCGAAGCCGTACTTACGAGATTTTTTTTTACAAACACAGACGGTTTCTCAAAACATATCGGTAAACCCGGTCTATTTTTTGAACAAATTCATTGTTATAAGAAAAACTATCCAATCAGATCTTTGAATTCACATTTAAACGCAAAATATCTCTGTACCTTGTTGTAGCGAAAAACGTCCCTCGCTTTGGCCGAGTTCACCACAAGTGCTACTAGTATTTATTGAGTTCCATCCGTACGAGAAATTTTATCGACCACAGTGAAAAAAAATCCAACCAGACAAGTCACATACAACTTCACGTCCACACCACGTCCATACCGAATCCAAAATCGTTCTTTATCAGTAATAAGTGAATTATTGTGTATGTCCGAGACTTTGTACATATAAAACTGTGTGTCCGAAG
The DNA here is from genome assembly GCA_963680895.1 of Fragum sueziense. Lineage (NCBI taxonomy): Eukaryota > Metazoa > Mollusca > Bivalvia > Cardiida > Cardiidae > Fragum > Fragum sueziense. Next base: position 11,462,539 of record OY804596.1, read on the forward strand.
TGTGACAAAAACAATGTGTGACAGGGGTTTAACCTTTATTGTTCAAGATGATGGCTTGAACTTTGTATTTATGTTTTCATCAATTATTTAGACTAATTGGTTGTAATTTTAGAAATTGGTCATCGTTTTGATCTATAGGAAGTTTAAATAAACAGTAAATGTTTATCTGACGAATTACAATAGGTTATGTTCATCCTCAATTAAATTCAGCATTAAATCCAAATAAGTATATTTATCCTGGAGCAATATTGATGGGCGTTTGGTCACTTACACCCTTTCTCAAACAACGCTCTTTGATAGCGATTGGACACAAAACTGATGTACGCAATAAATGCTTATGCTTTACCATTAAAAGAATCAAGAGAAAAAGAGATAGTTATATACATGTAGTTGTACTGTTTTATTCGAAATCTGACTATTCCTCACTGCTTCTCAAAGAATTTTGATCAATAAACTCTAAAGGGTGCTTTCATTAGAAACAAACTTCGATAACCACGGTGGGGATTGTGCATGATGGGATGGATAACGAATACGGACACTTTTGCCTCGCTTCAGGTAAGAAAGTGTACAATTATTTTCTTGTTTCTGCGTCAATTTTCAAGCGGTTTGTTGCATGTACCCCGTATTAATGAGCTCTTTCCTCAGATATATGACTTGTTTGTAGAAACTTTGTACTTTGTCCAAAAATTGATCCCAACCGATCAGAAAAACGACAAAAATCCAGGTCATTTTTCTAGTCGGTTGGGATCGATTTTTGAGAAAAGTAAAAGGAGTTTCCCGATGAGTAATACATCTGAGAAAAGGGCTCAGTAAGACGGAGTACATGCAACAAACTGCATGAAAATTGACGCTGAAATAAGAAAGTTATTGCACAAATGCTTACCTGAAGCGTGGTTAATTTGGCCATAGTCGTTACCATTTCGCTTTCTGGTCGGTTGGAACAATATTTTGGAAAAAGTACCACGAGTTATCTAGTATGCCATACATCCGATGAAAGAGCTCGGTAAGGCGGGGTACTTGCAAGTTATTGCAAAAAATCTCACCAGAATCGAGATTATTTTGTCCGTATTCGTTATCCATCCCATCATGCACATTCCCCACCGTGATAACTGTTTTGTGAAAGAAGTAGATCACTGCATTTCAGACATTTTATTTTACTATTAGAGGCATCTTTATCATTTGTTCGACATTTCATAAGATGATAAATCTGTCTGCAGTTGAAATTACCGAAGTGTTTTGCAGATCACGTGACATTTTTATATCATTTAGACAAAGTACTTGGTTTGCGAATAGTTAACCCTTTCCCAAACAAGACTTGGTTTTGACGTATCTAATAGAAAACTCTTGGGAAAACATTGAAACAAAAGAAAAAAACTGCTGATAATCAGCAGTTTCTCCCTTTGCCTCAATATATTCTTGGCTTTATCACACAGAATTCCGATCTTTTTTATTATCCATTTTGTCGTCTGCAGCTGCTTTTGAATTGAATCCACCCATTTTTTGTCTTTTGGGAAAGGGTTAAAGGGACATTAGTTTTCCCAGGCCTAAATCCCTAATGATCCACAGAAGTTGGCTTTTAGCATGTTGTCACGCCGTTTGTGGACTTTTTTATGACAGAATACAAGACTCACACGGTAAATGACATAAATCAATAATCTTTGGAAAAAATTGAGCTAAAGATGACAAAGCTGATAACAAGTGTTATCTTCTTTTTCTTCATATATATTGACATGCATCTTGAGCAGTTTTCATCAATACATTGTTCCATATAACCTTTAGACCTGAGGCGCGATCTTTAGAGCGAGATTTCTTAAGATAGCTCGAGATTTCTTGATATATTTTAACATAAAGCGTTCTATAGATGAAGAATTTTAAGACGCGTAATGTGAGTCGTCATTACCCTATATTTCGCGCGTAACCCCTCGGTCAACTCTGTACAAGCAATATAAAAGAGATTTGACCGAGTTGTTTCGAACACTCCATAATTCATAAACCGCGGTGTTCCGATTGCACCATACTTTATACAAATTACGTCATGATGACGTCATTTGTATAAATATGGAGCATTCGGAACAGCTCGGTCAAAGTCTCTGTCTTAAAAACGCTTTATCCAAAACTCTTTAAGAAATCTTAAAAAATCTCGCTCTAAAGACTGCGCCTCTGGTCAAGTGCACCATTTTACGTCCACATCACGACCGGAGCACGTCTAAGACAGGGAGCTTGTGCAGAATAATTTTGGATATGATGTAAGCGTGATATTCACGCAGAATCGTATCTGACCGGACCTATATAAAACGTAGTCTTATTGATTGACCTGTATTTTTGTGCAGGTCACTAGGGTGAACTAAGGATAAACCACGTTTACACAAAAGTGATCATCGTATCTATGTAACTTAATTGCTATCAAACTTGGTTAGTGTGTCCGTATATTGAGACCAGTTTAGTGCATCTTAAAATCAGGCCATTTCAGGTGAAAAAACGAAAAGAGCGAAATCTTTAAAATGACATGAAATTATTCTATTGTTTTAAACCAATAGTTGTCTTTTTCCAAGTAGTTATCCTTACATGTAGTGTGACTGGGGTATCATTTCTTTTTTCACAAATCTTGCATTTTTCTATTCATTTATACCCGTAAGCAAACTAATATGCGTAACCCAATTCTTCCAAAACAAAAACTGAAGCAGTCAACGTAAATCGTTTCTTTACGAGGAACACCTCGTAACTGCAGCTTGTTAAAAGCTAAAGTCATGTCATATTACACGGCAATTGCACCGCGTATGCACGGCGCTCTAGTATAATTATTTCAGAGCCCCGTGGCATCGCTGTAAAAACATAAAAATCTTTCGGAATAATACGGAAAACGGCGATGCTACGATGTTCCTTCGACGATTCTACGACTATATACTGTATCGCGTTCCTAAGGCGATCGACTGCACTTCTAGAGCGCTTCTTCCACGTTCATTTAGACGTGTACCAGAGCCGCATTCTTTAGAGCGATATTTCTTAAGATTTCTAAAGATGTTTTGGGTAAAGCGTTTTTAAGACCGAGACTTTGACCGAGCTGTTCCGAATGCTCCATATTTATACAAATGACGTCATCATGACGCCATTTGTATAAAGTATGGAGCATTCGGAACACCGCGGTTTATGAATTATGGGGCGTTCGGAACATCTCGGTCAAGTCTCATAGGTATATTGTTTCTATAGAGTTGACCGAGGGATTCCGCATGAAGTATAGGGTAATGGCGCCTCTCATTGAGGGTCTTAAAAATCTTGCTCTAAAGAGCGCTTTATCCTAAATATCTTAAGAAATATCAAGATATCTCAAGAAATCTCGCTCTAAAGAACGCACCTCTGGCTCTCACGAGGACTGCACTGCGCAGAAACGCTGCAGAAGCGCAGTAGATACACAGGGGTGCGCATAGAACGTGGTATAGTCGCCGTGGAAGAGCCATTACCTGCCATGGCGCCAGAAATGTTCTAGATTAGGTTAATATTTGCAAGCTATACCAATTTGGTTTATCAAAATGCCCTGTCATTGATGAGTCCACGTCCATATCGCATCCGCGTCAAGCCCAAAACTATATACATGTACTGTCGATTCAACTGTTGTAGACGTACTCCACACGTGCTCCAGTCGTGATGTGTACGTGGAATGGTTTATATGGCCAGGCCTTTAAAATAAAGTCCATGTTAATTACATGTTAATGTTTCCTGAAACCAGAAGAAACAAAATTTTGGATTATCATTTATCACGAAAACAAACATAATTATTTCACGCTCAAAACGGCGTAGATCTAAGTGGTATTATTAAAGTAACATTGCATGAAATCATAATACTCGAATGTTAAATAAACCGTCTTTTTCTGAAAACATTCCACCATACCAAAGTTTATAAAAGCATTTATTAACCTATTCCAAAACGACTAAATTAGATGGTGTTCCGAATTGAAAGTCTACAAAATGAATTTTGATAAAGGCAGGATTGTTGTTCAATATAGGGTAACACAGAAACTATTAAGACGATATGAGAAAATGCTGGTTTTAAACATTTTTTTTCTATTTCTCGCAATGTTTTCCCAAAAATTGTCTCATTTAGAAATGCCAAAGACATTACTTGAATGGGAAAGGGTTACACAGCGTCCTTAGTGTCGTGTGCAGCAACTTTTCAAATTTGGTCAGTCTCCAAAATTGATGTTTTTGAAATGGTTGAACAGAAGATAAAATGACCGCAATGTATACTTGTATTTTTCTACTGATGTAATATTGTCAATAAAAGGCCAAAATCGCATTAATATGTGGGTATGGTCAAATCGGAAAAATGGCCTTCGGTTAAATCATTTATTTCATTACAAAATAGACCCGAATTTAGTGTTTGGCGTCCTTAGTAGAAATAGTTTAGAAAAAAAAACATTGAAGCAAAAGAGAAATTGCGGATAATCAGCAACTTCATCTTCTAAGCCAATCGTCGCTGTAAATGCAAACCCTCGTATGTAGAATTTTGCAACTTTTAAAGTACAAGCTCAAATGTCCAGTCTAGACAATTCTTGTATATTTTTACTTATCTGTAATGTTGACAAGTTATATGTGAACAATATGTCCAAATTTCAATTAAAATCCTTGAATTTTAGAAAAAGTTATTTAGATTTTCGATCCCCTTTGGTAAAAACTAAAAAAAAAAAAAAAAAAAAAAAAACGATATAGGCCAAGAGGTTTTTTATTTACACCGACGCAATGTTTTCTTCGCTATTACATAAATATTATTTGCTTTTTCGTCATCTGCTTTCAATTATGACCACCCAGGTTTCCGTCAGGGAAAGAATTTGGCTATAATATAGGAAAACAGTGGTAATGGCATTTAAAACGAACACCCATATCAGCACGTGCATGAAAAAAAATTCGGATAAAGATTCGTGTTGTTTCTTTGTAAATTACTTCACAAAACGTAGTAACTTTCAATTAAAGTTTCCAGAAAAAAAGACTGGTTAATATTCAAAGATGTTGCAGATGACAACTTAAAGTGAATGTAATTTTAAAATTGTTGGTCTTTTCACGGAAAAAAGTTCGTGGGAAATAAAGAGATTACTTGTCACAAGTGTTTTCTTCTTTTTCTACGACACTTTCCATCTTCCTTTCCTTCTTACCAGTCAAGACGGGTCAATGTGTGGGAAAGGGTAAAGGATTCCGAATTTCCGATTGAAGTGGAATTTATAACCTGGCTTGGCGAATCAGTTTTTACCGCTTGAAAAAGGGCATTTTGTCATACCCCGGCTCTGATATAATTTTAAATAAATCGTGGGCGGCCCACACTCGGACAGTTCGGTACAGGACGGGTAACAGAACATCCGAACAAGATGGCGAAGAAAAGCTTGTTGGTCGTGTTTGTGCTGCTAGCCATTGTTGTAATTTTTGCCGAGTCCAAACGTTCAGGTATTCATTTTTGTTTTCAATTCAATGACTAAATAATAGAACGGTAGCAAAATCGTCGAATTATGTTTATAGCATGAAACGTTTGTCATTTGATTTGCATCTCCGACGTTCTTTTTTATTTATTTTTTTTACCCCTGGCAGGACGGAGCTAACTGAGCTAACGGAAATGTCTTAAGATAAAAGGACGTACGTTACCATAACGTTACGTTAAGACAATGTATACCGAATATGCGAATAAGGTCACTAGTCAGTCAGCGTTGTCTGCGTGAAGTGATCAGTACTTGAATTAAACAACTATTTTTCTATCTAATATCTTAATATATTCACGCAAAACGACTGTCATGAAAATGTCGACTCACACAGACAACAAGAAGATAAATAAATTATTAGTTCTTCGAAATGACGAAACAAATTTAGACTATACATGTAATTTTATTATTAAGTTTTTCATGGCAGTTCACAAATCGTTCTAACTTTATCTTGGAGCGCAAACTATGAATTTGAAATTACAGATGCAGCATGGTGCGACTAAAATGGGAAGAATTGTCCTTTATAATGGTGAATACCGGTCTTATGCCAACAACAAATGTGTTAAAGGAAAATGCTCTTTGTAAGAGACCTGGCGTTGCACTTACTTTTACAAGGAATAACGACGAACAATTCTGAGCATACTAAGGGTACTTAATTGAAAATTCGAGTATTCCAGCTTTGTCTGCAGTCGGCTAGTCATTCTAGGTGTACATGTATAATGTCTTCAATCCAAAATATATACGACAGGTAGACGGGGAGACAACAAAAAGAGAACCCGTGTCAACAGAATTGGAAGGAAGATTTCGAAAAATACCATGACAGAAGAATTCGAGTTTCCAGAAGAACTTGAACTTGACTTCGCCATTACTGGAGAGGCTACAATGAAAACAAAATCAAGACGGGTCTCCAGTCTACGAGATATGCCAACTTTTGACAGTCGAGGGAGAAAACATACACGGAATAGAAAGGTAAGGTTAATAAATCCACCCCTAATGAGAATCGCGCGACGTCGGAAATATTCGGGCGTGGTCGAATACGAAAGTTCCACCGCCGAAGGTTTACGACCGTACCCGAATAGGTCCGGAGACGTGACCTCCCCCCCCCCCCCCCCCCCCCTCGGAAAAAGCCGATGATTTGTGAATCTTAAAATGGCCACATTACGGGTATTCTACCCTAACTTTATTTTAGATATAAAACTACACTGACTACATCAACTACTTACCATTTCAAAAAAAGTGTGACATATCGCAATTTAAAAGTCCATGAAAGCAATTTTGATATATAAGACACATAATTATTTGTTTTTGGAAAGCATTTTAGATTCATAGAATTATATAAGCATGAACAGCATCGACCTTAGTCAGGCCCAAAGGAAATACTTTTTTTATTGGTGGTACTAAAGCCCCTGTCCGGACCATTGTCTTATTTTGAAGGGGCGAAATTTTTTCTAAATTTTTGGTATCAAATGAGGAAAATTCGACATTTTTGGCAAACTTTTGGAGGGGGGCTTACCCCTACCTCCTTTTTCCTACGGGCCTGTTAGTCAATCTACGCGGTCAGCGAATACTGACTAGGTTCGATACTTTTCATATTTCCAAATAAGTTCCTTTTGACGTGACGGGTCAGATAACATCTTGTATTCTTTATTTCAGAACCAGCAATTTTACGTGGACGATAATGGTTCATACCAAGTTTCAGCAATTCCCGGAGCTGACGGCGCGGCAGAGACTGACGTGGTAAGGTTTTGTTTTGTTTTGTAAAAGGAAATTATATGCCATGTTTCGTGTACATTGTCGTATTAAATTTCACTGTTTCCGAAAATAAAAGCTTTGTAAAGTTATGATGCAAATAGGTACAAGTTCAGTAATATAATTCCTTGATCCCTTTCCTCAATACTTCAAAGGGATGTAACATTCAAATATCATTTTTTAAAGTACGCCTTGATTCCAAAATTGGCTATTCTAATGCGTTTAATGCTTTAAGTTTTTGAAGCTGTTGCTTTTAAGCGAAAATTACGCCTTCAAAGTTAAGACTGAACTGACATATTCCATATAAATCTGAACTGATGTCCACAGCAGTTTGATTTATTTTAACTCGAAAACGGCGCAATCTTTTGGATTGAAATATTTAGTATTTTCACAAGAAAATAAAAATTATGTTATTTCATATAAAAATAAAAGTGAAATTTATTAAAAAAGATATTTGTGAAATGTCACTTTAAAATCTGGAAAAGCCGCTTAAGGAATAAAATGACAAATATAGTAACACACGGAAATAGGTAAATGTAATAATACATTTTATGCAATGAGATTGCTATTTTTTTCGGGGCAATGGAATATCAGTATAATAAAACCCATGTTAAATAAAATATCCACACGAAGACTAATCTTATGATAATGTGACGGCGGGGAATCACGTGATCACTTATTTTCAATATTTTTCGATAATATTTATAATGCGTGGCAGGTTTGAAAAAAATGTTTAAAGCAGAGAAAGCGAACAAACAACATGGATTAACTTATTCCTTTCCCAAACAAGACCTAATTTTGACGTCTCTAAGAAAATAGGTTTTGGAAAACATTGAGACAAAAGAAGAAACTGCTGATAACCAGCAGTTTCTCCTTTTGTCTCAATATTTTCTGTGCCAAATTTTACACAAATCCTATCTATAATAGCATCCATTTTGTCATTCGTGGCAGTTTTTTGAAGTGGATCACCCTAAAATTTTGTAGTTTGGGAAAGGGTTAATGTGGTAGTTCTTAGAAACAGCACCTGATGAAAAAGGTTTCGACGACCAAAGAAATATTTGTGTGGTAGTCAATAACTTTTTGATCAGACGATCTCTAAACATTTCATAACATTTAACAACTTCATTACATTTGTAAACCCCTGCTTCAATTCGAAATGAAATCGGTGTCATGGCAATAGATGTAATGATTGTCTGCAATTCATGACGTGGTTGTTTCATGTGATTCCCCACCGTAAATGTGCTTTTCATATTCTCAACAGAAAGCAACTTACAGGAATGGAAAGGGAGAAAAGTGTTTCTATGCTCGTGGAGAGAGTCATTGCTGGAATATCCAGGGGAAAGGAGAATTCAAACGTGTACCTTTTGAAGGGAGTCTTTATGGTAAATATCTTAACCCATTACCAAATGATATAATTTCAGACTGGTCCAAATTCAAAGCTGTTGCAAACGACAATTTTTAGGAAATGATATTCACATTTATTGCTCTTTCTGAGTAGAAAACATTTTGTACAATGAAAAAATTGCTTGTAACAAGCAATTTCTTCATTTTTCCACAATGTTTTCCAGAGGTATTTATCTTGTGTCGAGCCAAACAAAAACTTTAAAGTTGGAATGGGTTAAATTTCCTCACTTTTCTTTCAAACGGTACAACTACCGATAAGAGCAAATTTTACCCTGACCCAAACAATACCGTTTTCATGTCCCCTATGGAGGAGACACGAGACAAAAAGAAGAGACAAAAGAAGAAAATCTTCTATCTCATAATCAGCATTTCCCCGTTTAGTTTGTTTCATTATCTTTTTCTGTGCTATAAAATATACTCATCTCATCTCCATATACATATATTTTGGTGTCTTCGGTTGCTTTGCGATTAGCCGCAACTGGACTGTTCTACTTTGAAAGATGTGACAAAGGACAAATAAAAGCAAAGAAAAACTTTGCGTACATTATATATGTAGCACATGCTATTAAATGTGTTAATTTACAGACAAGGTTTATGACAAAGCAACAAGTACAGACAGACGAAAGAAAAGACAAGATGGACCCCTGGTGTATACAGATTTTGAAGTAAGCAGAGTGTTTAAAGTGGTCTATGTTGCGGATCAGGCCATGATGGATTGGTAAGTGCACAGTCTAGTCACCAACTCCTAATTATATACAGTCGACACTCGTTGTGTCGAAGTCGGAGGGGCCGTCAAAATACCTCGACATATCCGGAGTTCGACTCATCCGATTTTGTTCGGCTTCGAGATATTTGATATTTGACCGTTTTTGAAACTTAATTAGTACGAATATTATTGAAATATGGTAGGAAAAGGAAAGAAATTGCTCGTGTCGAGCAATTTCTGTCCTTTTCCTACTATATTTCAATGGCTATATTCAGTTCGAAATTATTTGTTTTGAAAAAATAATGTCAATAGATGAGGACGGGACTAGATTTGAACTTCGACTTAAGTGAAAATTCGACTCATCCGATGTCGAGATAACGAGTGTCGACTGTAGCTGTAACTGGATCATTGTCCCAAGATTATAACCATTGGCAATTTGGCTCGTAGATTTCAGAATTTAAACCAACCTTAAGATTTGTATACAGAATAAGCAAATCTTGAAAAAATGAATACATTCTAGTAACATGTATCAGAACGTTCTTATTTTATCTAGATGTTTTCCTAAGCCTTTTAATTAGGGACGTCTAAACTATGTCTTGTTTGAAAAAAGGCTCTTTAGTTACGCATGTTTAATTTATGTCTTGCAGGTTTCGAAGTCTCAGTAACGATGATGAAACTGCTATTCAAGATGCAGAGGATTACATTATGATGATTAACAACGAGGTATTAAAATTTTTATCCATCTCTAATCCCCGCTTTCTCATCCATGTACTCACCCGGTTCCATATCAAACGCATTTTTTTACTTACCCTTTTCTGATTATGTTACAGCCTTTCTGAAACAAAATGTTGTTTTAATCGACGCCTGTCATGCTGAAAGCTATATTGCTCATAAGACGAAATCAATTTCCGAAAAAAAAATTCACTTTCCAGTTAAATCATTGTCTATGCAAACAAATGTCTAATTAATGTTCAATCTTATGTTGATAAATGTTAAAATTTTCGAAAGGTTTTCCGTATATGAACTTTAAACTATAGTATTATGTTATTTAGATTATTTTCATATATTAATGTAGGGCAATAAACTTAAACTGCGCTCCCTAGATAATTTTTCATGAACCCATGACAAATAACTTCAATATATTTTCTTATATCTACAGATAAGAGGGAATAAAGGAATTCTCCATTCGCTTCACTTTAAAATCTTAACCTGTGTTGTCGGTATTTATTGGAATAATAATCGTCTCGATGTGACGATTCCCATGAGTACCCAGAGCATAGTGTTTAAAGAGCACTGAAATATATTTACCATTTTGAAAAACCAGTATCCCCGCTTAACTTGTAAAACCCTACAAATATCTACAGCTGTACAATGAATCTGCAGGTATAGAGTTTTGCAATAACACTGACTATCTTTTGTCTTCAGCTTACCTACATGTACCGAGGTATCAAAGAAGTGTCCGAGGCCGATACTTCCATCCCAGACATGGACATCGTGGTTTATGCACAAGGATTTTATTACCCCGAGGTATACCTCACGATAATCGACCTGGCAGAGCAACCCTAGCCAATAAGCTGGGATGCTCTTCCATGTCATTTCTCGTGAGGTAGAAGAAGTATGGACTAAATGCTACCAACCACTAGTTTAACCTTTTCCCAAACAAGACCTGGTTTGACGGCCCTGATAGAAAAGGTTTTGGAAAATATTGAGACAAAAGAAGAAACTGCTGATAACCAGCAGTTTCTCCTTTTGCCTCAATATTTTCTTTACAATATTTTACAGAAGTTTTGTCTTTACCAACTTAATATTTTGTCATTTGTAGCGGCTCTCAAATAGGATCACCCTAAGGTTTTGCCATTTGGGAAAGGGTTAACCTTTTCCAAACGTCAAAAGTAAAAGTGGTCTTATTTCAACCCTTTCCATACGGTACTGTATTTGCCATCTAAATAAGAGGGAGATCAGAAAAATATTGATACAAAGGATATATTACGACCATTTTATATATATTTCTTTTCTCAATGAATTTTATTACGATTCTACGCAAATTCTGTCTTTGTCAAATTACAGTTTTGTCTCGGCTAATCTGATGAATTGTTGTGTGAGTTTGAAGGTATTATTGGATTAACCCATTACCAAACGACAAAAATTTAGGGCGGTCCAAATTGAAAGATCCTGCAGACGACAATTTTAAATGAATGAAATTTAAATTGTTGTTGTCTTTCTGGATGGAAAACATCGTGGAAAATAAAGAAATTGCTTGTCACAAGCAATTTCTTTACTTTTCACGATGTTTTCCAAAGCCATTATCTTGTTAGGAGTCAAACAGAGTCACTGTGTGGTAATGGGTTAAGAAAGGTTGGTGAATAACACCCCAGTTGTAAAGAGAATTTTGATGAAAGCAGCGTCTTTCTTTTGAAGATTTACACAACTTATTTCTATTCATAGTTTGGAACAGAAATTGAATGGGTGGCCCCACTTATTCGGAGCAACGGTATTCTAGCCTTTAACAGTAGGGGTAGCGACGGATTGGATAACTTCGGATTGTGGGTACAGCAGGGAAACCTAAACCAGTTCGGAGACTTCGACCATGCTACCTTCTTAACGCCGTAAGTTAATGTTTTCCAAATGAACATTACTTGACATTAATTGCTTCAAAATGAAAGCTGTTTAATTAACCGTGAATTATTTAAACCTTTTTTTTGAAGACGACAAAATAAATTTGGATGGTTGTTGTCATCTTACAACCAAAAATAATTTTTGATTTTGCAAAGTTTACTCATGATGCTATCCAATCGAGGGAACTTATACTTAGTAGAATTAATAACTAGATCTATACTTCTGCACTTTTCTTTCCACTGCATCATATTTGCACACATTTTTCTTGTTTTTTGTCATTTTACTATGTGCAGAAACTGTATATTATATCGTCGGTGTAAATGCAAAAGCTCGTATGTCGATTGGGGCAATTTTCAAAGTACAAAGTTGTGTGCTCAGTGTAGACAATTCTCGCAGGTTTTGAGATATTTTTCCTGATCAGTATTATTGACACATTATTTGTGAATAATATGACCAAATTTCAAGTAAGACATTTCAGTGTGGAAAAAGTTATTACACTTTTTTCCCTTCCCTTTAAAATTTTCCAAAACCGAGATACGAGGTTTTGCATTTACAACGACGATATAGCAAATTCAATGTTTTGTATTGTATTTTATTTAATTTGTCCATTCATTTAGTTATTTATTGCATTTATATTTATTTAAAGTGACATTTCAGATTTTTTTCTCATAAACTGAACTTTTATTTTTATCTGAAAAAGCATATTTTCTTATGAAAATTATGAAAATTTCAAGCAAAAATTTACGAGAAATATATATTTTTATGTTAAAATGAAACAAATTGTTGTCCACAACAGTTCAGGTGTATATAGAATATCAAACTTTAAAAAAAACTGATAGCATTACCCATTAGAATAACCAATCTTAGCATCAAGACATACTTTTAAAAGAAATGAAATGGGGATGAAATGTCCCTTTAAATAAAGATATTTTGTACATGTAGGCATCTGACACATATTTTCATTAAGAAGTTGAACTACTAAGATTAAATGATTTGAAGTAGGGTTCCGGAATTAAATGTTTCCTAAACAAGGCACAAATATTATTAGGCTCTGACTGACTTAATTTGGAGATTTCTTTGGAAAAAAGATATCAACATAGAAAAAAGTGAGCATAAGCAAATTTTCGGTATCATTATTTATTTATAATCATCATTATCTTTCCTCTGTCAAGGCCAAAGCGTTTATTCAAGCTCGTCCTATAAATTCTTCTTTATATTTGACATAGCTGTGTCCTATTGCACGTTCTTTCCTGGGATACGAAAGTATACGTCAAATAGCAGGAACTTACCCAATTTGAAGGCTGTTGCAGGCGATAAAAAAGATTTTGAAATAAATAATCTGTTTTAAATAAAACACATAAGAGGTGTGACAAAAGAAGGATGAGAAGACAATGATTGTTCGCAGCAATTGTTTCTTTCGCTTAAATGTTTGCATAAATCTCTTTCTATACTACCAGATGTTGTTTGGGATATATAGGGTTAAATGAAGTGTTAGGGTATTGGTGTCAGACTAGCATCTTTTAGTTTACTTTAGTCTTCGCTAATTTCCGCAAACGACCTTGGAGGTGCAGCTTAAACGAGATTTGCGTTGAAAAGGCGACGTTTTTTCTCTTTGTAGGCGTGGCCTGGTGGACAACGGAGGAAACAGATTTCTAGGTATGTAACTCAATTTATCAGTGGATAATCACGTGATAGGATATTTTCAGAAAATCTTCAATAATTTTGTAAACACTGGACCGATTTGAATTCGGTTTGAAGCAGAGAACGTGGACAGAAGTCACGCATTAGATAGATGTAGTTGATTTTTGAAAAATCAACTGATAAAAAAGTTATTGAAGATAAACCAAAATTTTGGTTTTTTCTTCAATAACTTTTTTATCAGTTGATTATTTTCAAAAATCCAACACGTCCAGCTTATTCCTGGCATTTTCTCACCTTCTCTGCTTCAAACCGAATTCAAATTGGTCAAGTATTAAAAAGATATTGAAGATTATCGGAAATTCTGAGTCACGTAATTATACACCGTGTTTATGCAACACAGTTCTGTCGATTTGCATAGAATCTTTGGACATGATTTGATCTATAACCATTTCTTAACAGATAATTGTTGTAAAAAATATCGTTTGCCCGATAAATTAAAAGGAATAATTTATATAATAATACGATTTTGAAATCAAATAAATAACCTGGCTTCTCTTTGTAAACGGCCTAGATGACCTAAGGCCAGTCACTTATTTCTGAACATCTTCAAATTTATAGGTAGCTTTTCACAGCTACTAAAGTTTTGCGATACGGCGATTTATACTTGTTACTATTTTTTTTTTTTTTATTTTCTCAATTATGAAGATAATGTCATGACTTTCTAGGAAAGTTCGCTTTTACACAAATTGAGCAAATTCGGCGCATCCGATTTCTGCCCATTTTCTACGAAATACTTTTCACCATTTTGAATCTTATTCGTTGTGAACATTATTTTTATATAGTATGAAGGGGTGAAAACTCACTCGACACATGTTTTTTTTTAGGTAAGACCTAGGTAAAGCACTTCCTGTTTAATCGTTATATTTCGACTTAAGGTATATGACCCATCATTAAAAACACCACTTTCTAGCAATGGGACATGCATCAAATCACACACACTTATAAATCTACTTCAATCAAGTTGATTCGCCGTGCCGGATTTCAAGATCATGCTTCAAGAACAAAAAAAATTACAGGTATCTTTTTACTCTTTATTCATATGCAAGGGAGGTAATTTATATAACATTTTTGTCAAATATTTTTATAATTATGCATCAATTCAAAATTCTAAACCGTTCAAAATGCTTATGCATATATGTATTTGGGATGGATATATAACACAGTTTAGGATTTTCTAGCACTTTTCAAATTTCGCCTCTGGCTCGTTGGTGCTAATGATGGGTTGTATACGTTAATCCGCGGCGTCCGTAAGTAGAAGAATTTTCAAAGTACCGTTAGATGCAATATCGCCTATTTCCGGAACAACGGAAATAATTGAGCGTGCTCAGATTTCCTGGGAATATCCTAAATGACCTTTTGAAAATGTTTCTAAATTGTACGAAGAGTAGGCAAAACGCCTAACAAAAATAGAAAAAAAAAATCAAAATTTGAGAGCAATGAAAATTACCTCCCTTGAAATCGTCAATTCGCACCATACAGATTTCGTTCCGTAACTGGTCACATAGTCCATTACCCAGGTCTTACCTTACATCTTTTTTACCTTATTTTAATTGTAATAGGCCTACTGGACAAAAACTGTTTTATACTAAGCAAAACAATTGAAGGATATTCAAATTGCACTATTTGCAAAAACTAACAAAGGCATATATTCGAACAAAAATCTACAAATAACTTCATATCAATTTCTAATCTTGAAAATCAAAAACATAAAGAAGAGCAATCGTTTCCGGTTTCTCTACAACATCCGGTTAAACGCTAGTACCCTACAACCGAAAAGTCACACGTCATGAATAACGGATATTTTCACCCTGGAAGTCGACAGAAGCCTTACAAGTACCTCGCAAATTCATCGCAGATTGAAGTACGACATGTTGCGGTACAGTATTCCATTTCCGAATAGGTCCATGTTGGAATAGGCCGGGTTGGTCGGTTGTTGTTGTCGGTGACGTAGACGTTTACCCAACGTGTTTCAATCATGCTCGATTTGATAAAGGTTCTGTGGGCAGGATGGCAAATCTTTGAATGGAAACCAAATCTGTTTAAGATGGTGTTTTACAATAACGGCACCGAATAAGTTTACGTTGGCGTCAATGAACGCGTGTTCATCTCAATTTTCCTGTTTAAAAGTTACAGGATGTGAGTCAATCACGTGGTTAATGTAATGTTGGTCGGTCAGTGTCATTTAACACTAAAAGTTTTGTCTCTAGATAACGTAAGATTCCTGTCAACTCCATAACGCTCACGTCACCATATGCGTCACTTGTGGGTATATTGCATTCATGTTATCTCTCGTTCTTATATCGAGAAAAACACGAATTCTGCTGTCAACATGCGACGCCGAAACCAACTTTGGTTGGTGATGAGCACTGGACTCCGGTGCTGCTGGTTCCATCTCAAATGGGTTCTGGTTCATGCCTCAGTGTCGTCATGTTAAAGCGTTAGCTGTCAACGGCCTACTGGCGTTAATGTCCATGATTATTTAATCCGTTTATCACAGACTGAATTCAAAGGTTTATCCCTGGCACATCTGTTAGACTCTTGAGTAATTTTGGAAAGCTTTGGGGTCCTAGAACGTAACGAGTTCTTGAGAATGTAACTGTCATCAGCCAAAGACGTCGTTTACTTACGTCCCCTGTCACGCCGTTTCATAAGTACGACTGCCCAGTGATACCGTTTGTGTCATCGACCGAATACACATTGCAAAATTCATAATCTTCGAGCGACGTCAACCTAACGTTCCCATACGTTCAATTGACCAACGGCCTGCCAGCGCTGCAGATCTGTCAGCCATTAACGTTCAATTCTTTTTAATGAATTGGTTATAGGCAAGTACATTTTAATGTACTCAATGAAGCAACTCAGAGTACGCATTTATGTGAAAAACGGCACGTAAATAACACGGTAAGTTTGGTAGTTGACCCCTGTGTTGTAAATTGTCCCATTTTGGCATGACCGGCGAAGCATAACTCGATATGGCATCATAAAATATGAGAGCGAATGTACGTTATAATAAAAAGCATTATGTTTTTATATTATATTGAATCAGAGTTTCTAAAATAGCTGTAGAATTGTAATATCCTTCAATTGTTTTGCTTATATTTCCATTAGTGGAAGCATTTATCGACTCAAATAGTACTGTGATGTCCCAAACGACAAAGTTTCAGGGTGCTCCAAATTGAAAGCTGCTGCAGACAACAAAATAAATGTTGATAAAGGTAATATTTGTGTACAATAAAGCATAGAAAATATTGAGCCAAAAGGAGAAACTGCTGATTACCAGCAGTTTCTTCTTTTGCCTCAATACTTTCCCAAACCTTTTCTAAAAGGGACGTCAAAACCAGGTCTTGTTTTGGGAATTGGGTAATCTTTTTCTTGGATGATATTTTTCAGGGATCGCCTTTCTTCAATCCGTTTGTAACCCTTTTCTCCCCCAGCGTCAAGTGTCCATGAATGAAGATGCCGATTATGACGTCGTACTGACTGCGGCGCACGAACTTGGTCATGCGTAAGTTCTCAAAAAATACTGTACACTCTTATTTTACTGTTGAAAATTACTTATAAGTAAATAAACCCAAAACGGACTTTACTATTGTCCAACAAGGTTAACCCGGGACATTTCAATTTTCGTGCGCAGAGTCCGATAGTTGAGCGTCTTAACAAAACAAAGCCGAATTGGGGTCATTACATATGCAGATGTCCCGGGTTAATCTTGCTGGACAATACGACGACAACGACAACAACAACAACAACAACCGGTGATGTTCTAATTGCGTAAATATTTAAAAAAAAAAGATATTCACATATTCAAAAAGATAGACGAATCCGAGACGCTTAACGTCGATATTTTGCATGTTAAAGGGAAAAGTTATAAATTGTATAAAGTTCCATCAATGTTTTGTTCGGAAATTCGAACAGAAATCGCCATTTCAAAATGCGGTTTTGTTAAAACTAAGTTCGGATGCTACACACCAAAACATGAAAATAATTTTGTTGACGTGACGGGAGCAATTTTTCATTTCAAGTATACACACACTAGTTTAGTTAGACAGAAATTCGACTAATCTGAGGTTTACATCACGAGTATCATCTTTATTTCAAGACTCGATTCGGACCACGACGGGGACTCAAGGGGCAATGGTGCCGCATGTGTCAATCGCAGACACATCATGTCCGCCTCGGCCTTTAGCATCTCCAGCACAACTCAGGACACCTGGAACAGGTGGTCAACATGCAGTGTGAGAGCTATTGTTAGTCATGTTCGGTGAGTATTGTTTCATGTGGCTTTTTTCTTCACCTTCCATCGAGAACCTGGTACAGTCGACACTTGTTGTGTCGAAGTCGGAGGGGGCCGTCAAAATACCTCGACATATCCGGAGTTCGACTTATCCGATTTTGTTCGGCTTCGATAAAGTAGATAATTGACTGTTTTTGATACTAATTAAGTTGGATTATTACTGAAATATAGTAGGAAAAGGAAAGAAATTGCTCGTTTCGAGCAATTTCTATCCTTTTCCTTCTATGTTTCAATAGCAATATTGAGTTCGAAAGTATTTTGTTTGAAAAAAATATGTCCATTGATGAAGACGGGGCCAGATTTAAACTTCTACTTAAGCGAAAATTCGACTTATCCGATGTCGACATAAAGAGTGTCGACTGTAATAACCCCACACTGTGACGCTTTCATATAGATAGACCCGAACATTGAAATGTCGGGGTAGTAGAAATTGAAAAGTATTGCGGAGGACAAAATCAATGTAATCTAAACGTAAAAGTAATTTAAAAAAATATAGCATAGAAAATATTAAAGTGACATTTCACAATTAGTTTTTCATAAATTTTACATTAAATTTTATTTTTTGATCTGAAAGAGCAAATTTTCCTACGAAAACTCTAGAATTTTCAAACCAAAATAGTGAACTGTTTATGAGAAATGTATTTGGGCTATAATTAAGCAAATTGGTTTGGACAACAGTTCAGATTTATATGGAATATGTCATTTCTGTCTCAACTTACAAGGCGCATTTTCGCTTCCAAATAACAACTTCAAAAAACCGATAGCATTTCTACGCAATAGGATAACTAATCTTGGCACCAAGACATTCTTTAAAAAATGAAGTTGGAATGTCATGTCCCTTTAAGGCAAAAGAAGAAAATTATGCTGATTACCAAGCTGAGAATTGTTTTCTCTCAATATTTACCCAAGCCTCTTCTTATAAAGTCATCAAAACCAGCTATTAAGACGTTCCCCTTCTTTTACAACTATCAAACTTTTGGGTAGAGACCAAAAATGAGTTGAGAAGATAAAAATGATAAAATAACTTCTACTGAGGACGGCTGGTAAGGGTACCAAGATGTTTTAAACATCTATAAATTGTTGGAAGAAGTCTGTGTTGAAAAACAAAGCAGTTTAAATCCAAATATCTCGTTCTTTCAATGTGAGGCTCAAAGCTTTTTGAACCCCTCTCGTTCAAAAGTATAATTATGTAAAGAGTCAGCGGGTCCCCTAGAAATGTTTTTTTTTTCTCTCTGTTCTTTTAGAACCGTCATATGACAAGGGTGTCTAAACTGATGGAATATCACCCGCTTTACAAATCTCTGACCTACTTTAGAGTAATTTAATAATCCACATTTGCCCATTTGTCCATATGCATTTGTTCGCAAATGAGAGATTTGGTCGGGTAAAAAGCTTTAACCATTTTAGATATACCGTACATGTCATACAGATCTGTAACTTGTTTATATCTGTACATCCTATTTTTAAAATGCACCTAAATTTTTCAACCTCTATTCCAAGACAACGCACCTGCTTCGAATAATCACGCTATATTGTGAAGCAGTATGAAGTAGAAGTAGAAGTACATTGCGCGTCTTTATCGAGATATAAATGGATTAACCAAGAAAGTCGCTAGCCATACACATAGAGTGTTAAAGGGGGAATGGCACTTAAAATCATGCAAATTTTCCGAGAACTTCGTACAAAATAAATATGTATTATGAAAATATGGCCTTTAAAATTGCATCTATGTCAAATCTTAGCTTTCTATCTTATGTATTGGCTAGGATGTCGACGGATTTAAAACCCCATAATTATGTTCCATTATTTAAATATTATCCCCGGGACAAAAAATCGTGGGGTTTTAAATCCGTCGACATCTAAGCCAATACACAAGGTAGAAAGCTAAGATTTGGCATATATGCAATATAAAGACCATATTTTAAATAAAAATATGTATTTTTTTGTACGAAGTTCTCGGAAAATTTGCAAGATGTTAAGTGTTATTCTGCCTTTAATAGCGGACTTGAGACTATATTATCGTGTTAATTTTTTTACAGATATAGATAAGTTAAAGAGACATTTCACATTTATTTTCTCATAAATCTTAGTTCTATTGTTTTCTGAAAGAGAATATTTTCTTATGCAAAATCTGAAAAAAAAATGAGTCCAAAGTATTGCGCCGTTTGCAAGATTTTAACTCATTATTGAACTAATTGATGTATGTAGTAGTTCAGATGTAGGCCTAGATGGAATGTTTCATTTTCGTCTTAATTTTACAGGCGTTTCATTTGCTAATCAGGAACAAGTAAAAATACTTATAGCATTTAAACGCATTTCAATAAGCATTCTTGGCATCAAAACATATTTTGAAACCTATAAATTGATTAAAGCTATTTATCTCTATTACAGGAGGTTTAGTGGATGCTTGCTAAACAGCGGAGTATCTAATGACAATTTTTACGATCAACTATGCCGTGGTGTCAGGGGAGGCAATCAGTTTGATGTCAACTTCCAATGTAAGACAGCATTCAAGGTCGAGTCCTCGGTAGCATGCGCGGTATGTTGTTTTTTTAACATGACACATTTACTAGTCTTGCTTAACCCTTTCCCAAACCGCAAAATTTTAGATTGATCTTATTTAAAAGATGCTGGTGATGACAGAATAAATGTTGATACATGTTAGACATGTGTATTATTCAGCCAAGAATACATCGAGGCAAAAGGAGAAAATGCTGATTATCAGCATTTTCTTCATTTGTCTCAATGTTTCCTCAATCCATTTCTATTGGGGACGTCAAAACCAGGTCTTGTTTGGGAAAGGGTTAAGGATTTCAGACCATGATTATAACATTACTTTCTAGCCATAAGAAATGTATTAAAATACACACATTTGTAAATACACTTCGCATCAGTTGATTCACTATGCCGGATATCAAAATTATGCTTCTAGAAGAAAAAAAAATTGTAAACAAATGTTATTTTACTCTCTATTCATATGCAAGTGCGGTAATTTTGAACATTTTTATCGACTATTTCCATAAGAATGCATTTATTCAAAATTCTAAACCGTACAAAATGTTTATGTTTGTATTTGGGATGGAAATGTAACACAGTGCAGGAATTACCGGCACCTTTCAGTATTCGCATCTGGCTCTTTGTTTCTTATTAGGGGATGAATACCTTGATTGAACCCTTTTCTGTTAAATCCACTTCTTTGCATTTCAGAGTATTATTCCCCTTTGCCATGACATTGTATAGGCTATCTTTTACACAAATCATATCCTCATCAACATTTTTCTGAGGTAACTACTAAATTGCCTGGGTATAGATCTTTGCTGTTCGGGCAAGGTAACAACAAAATTAATACAAATTCATAATAATGAGCCGGGATCTGGAAAAACGTCCCTTATAGCAGGTTCCGCCTGTTGTCAAATACAGCCCAATATGCATCCATGCTGCTCTCTGTAAGTTACTACTGGTCACGAAGAAGCTATTAAAGAACAATGTGGATCCTGATCTGACTGTGCGTATGCACAGGCTGATCTGGATCTATGTTGGGCTCAAAAGCCTTAAGGGACGTTTTTCCAGATCCTGGCTCAGATATTTTTCATCCATTATTAGACAGTAAACACTTCTTGCAGCTTCGGGCGTCATTCGTGGCAACTGAAATTGACGGAGTGTTACCTTCATAAATTTCCGAGAGTCATCCGTGATAACGAACATTGACGAGGGATACCTTTGTCGATATATTTCCGTTTCGACGGATGACGCTAGAGGTTGCACGAAGAACTTAGAATCTAATGATGGACGAAATACCTTAAACTATGACTACTTAGTGATGCCTTTTGACTCCTTCATAAGAAAGTGCTTGGGAAAACATTGTGGGAAATGAAGAAATTGCTTGTTAAAGCAATTTCTTCATTTTCCACAATGTTTTCCAACCAAAAATGGAAAGACTTTTTAAAATTTTATCAACTTGAAATTATAGTCTGCAACACATTTCAAATTGGAACAGTCCAAAATGTTGCCGTCTGGTAATGGGTTAATGCAGTGTTTCCTCATTTTAACTTATTCCAGCCAAGTGCCACGGCATCAACTGGTAAAGTGCCTGCTCAAGCATGCTGGGATGACTTTATTGTATCATGTACCAACAGCCAGGGGCAGTGTAGTAGTAATGTTGTGACCATCTTTGACGGTACACCGTGTATTGGGGAGGACGAGAACGCCGAATATGTAAGTTAAACCCTTTCCCAGACTAGACCTGATTACGATGTCCCCTATAGAAAAGGCCTGGGAGACATTGAGAGAAAGAAGAAATTGCTGATAATCAGCCTTTCCCAGACAAGACCTGGGGCGCGTATTACTAACGATCGTACGTTTGATTTTTGCATGATTACTTGTAACAACAGCCCTGATTGGCTCAGTTGGATTTCTCGTGCAATCAGATGTCTTGTTACACAGTTTACACAAAAACTTGATCGTAAGGTGTTTAGTAATACGGGGCCCTGATTACGATGTCCCCTATAGAAAAGGCTTGGGCGACATTGAGAGAAAAGAGGAAATTGCTGATAATCAGCATTTCCCAGACAAGACCTGATTACGATGTTCCCTATAGAAAAGGCCTGGGAGACATTGAGAGAAAAGAAGAAATTGCTGATAATCAGCAATTTCTTCTTTTCTCTTTCTCTTAATATTTTCTATGAAATATCTCTCATATGTTCTACTTTTGATATAATTGATACTGTCAACTGCAGTAGGTTTCAAATAAAACCACCCTAATATTTTGTAGTTGTCGGAAAGGATTAATCCCTTCCTCATGCAATCCTTAATAATTGACTACTGAAAGTCTAAAGGACTAAAAATAAAATGAAGACCTCTTTTACGGGCTGAAAAAAGGTGTTGCTGTTAATCAACATTTGCTTCATTTCCTTCAAATTTTTCTGTGCAAAAATGTTAAAAAATGCTTGTAAGTTAACATCGAATTTGTCTTCGCTAGATTCTAGTAGCTAACTACTTTGACTCCCTTTTTTCGCTGTTTTGGAAAAGGTTAAGATAAAATCAAAGTACTGACAGTACTGTTGGGAAGCAAATTTGTAAATAATGTAGGCCTGTCCAGAAGTAGAGTACTTTGATTAGGTACTTTGATTATCCATTTGAATACCTTGACTACTTTGATTCATAGAGCACATTGATTAGGTACTTTGATTATCCAGAATACTTTGAATACTTTTATTCCATGCTGCGGTTGTATCTATTTTTAGCACAACTTCATGCATAATAATCGTTTGTGTAAGCTTTGAATATATTTCATAGTTCAGTAAACTTGACTGACCCATTTACAAGGAAGGCCATTGGACTGATCTTTGAACTATAATAAAGCAAATTACTACGTCGATCTTTTCTTCTCTTAGACATGATTAATTGAATGTTTCATTGTCAGTCACACAATTCAATATCTACACATAACTTCAGACTTACATATTGAATGTTCGAATGACTGCTACCTCATTAATCTTTGCTTTTGATAGAACTATTTATAGTGAGGAGGACCGGAAGATGTTGTGTGGTATGCAGAGAATGGTAAAGTGCAGAGACAGGTGGCTACAAAGAAGTTGCAAAATTTGCTTCCAACCAGCCTGTATTAGAATATATATCATATACGTTTATTTTGGAAATGATACAATAAATGGTCGGTGTTATTGCAAGAACTCGTAACTCCAACTTTAATCAAGCATGAGTCACGAGTTTTGCAATAATAGCGACGAAATACTGAGCCAGATCATTCAGTTTAGACAAAAGAAAAACTTGATAAACTTTATTTATCAATATGCCTTTTCCCTAGGTTTGTCACCGCGGTGATTGTCTACAAAAGGTTGATGTCTGTGCTGGCAGAAACGGTACGACAGGACAACCCACAAACGCTCCTACAACTGTCGCACCTACAACTGATCCGCTGACTAATCCTGGAACACCAGTCGGTCCTACAACAACGGCCCCGACAACAGATGCACCTACAACTGTCACGTCTGTGACGACGACAGCTCCCACCACCCCGCCATCTTGTGACTGTACGACCCAGACCAGCAGAAGACGACGTCGTCGTTGTTGTAGGCGGTTCAGAAACGTATTTGATCAGTCTTGCTGCACGGGCTGTAGACGTAGAAAAAGGGGCGGGTGCCGACCTGCTTAAACACGAAACATAACGCTGGTGGGGAGTCAAAACCTCGTAACTACAGCTTGAATAAGCTGAAGTTACGAGTTTTTGACTCCCCACCGACGAATAATTGTAACCACTGATAGGAAGCATAGGGTATAACGTCCCCTTTCTACGAAAACCTCGTAAATGCAGCTTGTTATAAGTTTTTCATTGGCAGATTTTGTCGTCTGCAACACAAAAAAAACGACCACTTTTTCAGTGGTAATGCCCTTAAGGGCCATTTGTGATAGAGCTTTGATATTTGATATTTCATAAGAAAACATTTTCGTGATACTATCCTTTTATTAATGAGTCTAGGGCAGAACAAATATCAATGTCATTTAGTTTGAAATTAATCTATAATGAAGACTTTAAGTTGTCGTTGTCAACACCAATAATGTTACTTTACAATAAACAGAAGCATCCATAAATGTGTTCCTTTTGTATGTGTGTATGTAATCAATGTCGAAATGCTAAACCCATGTATAAATTTCTTCAAATTATTATACAAACCATGAAAGGAAAAGAAGAAACTGATGCAAAAAATCGACATATTTATACCCCCCAAATTCAATTTGGGGGGTATATAGGAGTCAGCTTGTCTGTTGGTCTGTTGGTCTGTCTGTCTGTTGGTCCGTCTGTTGGTTTTTCTTCAAAAATCTTCTCCTCCTCAACCATTGGTTGGATTCTTACCAAACTTGGCAGGAATATTCCTTGGGTGACCCTTTTCAAAACTTGTTCGTGAAATTTTGATTCATCAAAAATTGTGGGCGTGGCAGGGAGGGGCTTATCGGACTTAGAGAAATCATGTGAAAATTCTTTAAGAATTAATTATCAGGCCAATTTGAACCAAACTTGGCAGGAATGATCCTTGAGTGATTGTATTCAATGTATGCTCATGATTTTTTCATTCGCCAAAGAATGTGGGCGTGGCAGGGCTGGGCTTTTCCGACTTCGAGAAATCGTTAGATAATTCTTTAAAAATCTTCTCCTCCTTAACCACTGGGCCAATTCTTACTAAACTTTGCAGGAATGTTCCTTCGGTGACCCTTTTCAAAACTTGTTCGTGAATTTTTGATTTGTCAAAAATTGTGGGCGTGACAGGGTGGGGCTTATCGGACTTAGAGAAATCATGTGAAAAATCTTTAAAAATCAATCATTAGGCCAATTTGAACCAAACTTAACATGAATGATCCTTGAGTGATTGTATTCAATGTATATTCATGATTTTTTCATTCGCCAAAAAATGTGGGCGTGGCAGGCTGTGCTTATCCAACTTCAAGAAATCGTTAGATAATTTTTCAAAAATTTTCTCCTCCTTAACCACTGGGCCCATTCTTACTAATAGCTGGGCGGATAAGGGGGAAAATTGTGCACTTAGTGAAACAAGCATGAAACTTGGTGTGTAGGTTCACCATGACCTACTATTTCAAAAAACATCGTTGGACACTCGAAATTCAAAATGGCGGCCAAAATGGCGGCCATTTTCAAAATGGCCGCCAAATAATACCAGTTTTTGATATCAAACTGGACAGAATTGGCCGATTTTTACGATTTTTGTGTCAAAATGTATGTTTTTGATGACAGGAAATGGGAATTCATATAGATTTTGCTTACTTGCATCATTTTAGCTCACCTGATCACATTATTATCAAGAAAGCCTGACAGATAAGGGAAGAATATTGTGCATTTAGTGGAACAATGTAACAAACTTGACATAGAGATATAGACTCAACATGGTTCACTCATTTCAAAGAAATTGTTGGCTACACACAAAATTCAAAATGGCGGACAAAATGGCAGCCATTTCTAAATTGGCTGCCATTTTTTGGAATGGCCGCCATTTAATGATTGATGTTAAGTTTATCGTCATTAATTAATATGTAGATCTATTATTTTTGTGTTCAATCTATTTCAGTGATCATATGAGAATCAAATATTCATCTATTTTGATTAGTTCTAGCTCACCTGAGTACAAGATACTCAACGAAAGCTCCATGTGGGATCCTCTGTCAGTCTAAAAGACAACAATTGATCAGAAAGCTATATTCCTGAGGCTGAGTAAAAAACAATTATACAAGTTCTTGCCCGACACACAGATATTTTGTCTCAAATTTAGCAAAATTGCTAAAGCAAGAGTGACCAAATGACATTATTTTTCTCATTTTATGATGGCAAGTTGCATAACGTGGATCTGCAATTGTCAATTTCTGTTTTTGATATGTTACAAAAACCAAACTGTCCAATTGAAACGTGCTGTTTGTTTTAAGCTTATTATTATTGATCCTGTACAATGTAAATCTGTACGAATCTATCATTTTATCTCACAAGAGCACAACATACTCCATGCGAGCTCCAAGAGTGACAACTTGCCTGTCACTCAACAGCAAGAACGGACATACAAAGCCATATTCCAGAGACAGTGTACAGTCCAATAATTCAGTCTTAAGGCACTCCAGGGAACAACATTTGACAAAATCTTTGTCAAACTTGCGGATTAAGTATACATGTACAATTGCTTGGGATGCCCATTGAATTTGGTAACATCCTATCGAAAGTTATGGTCAAGGGGCCATTTTAGAGGACTGTTTAGGAAATTATCCAAATTACTGCTAGATGCATTAAAAATTTTAGTCTTAGTCATTTTTATTGAAATACATTTTAATTACATGGAATAATTGTAATAATACCAACAAGATATTTGAAAACACAACATAATGGGCCTTGATGAAATTATTTTTCTTACCGATATTCATGTATGCGTACATATTTGACCAGCCTGTGTAAAACTTATTGAGAATATTTCTCTTGTCCCGAGGAAGATGATAATTATGGTCATTTATAGGTTAGCATATTGCCCTAAGTAAATAAGATTTTATGTTTCCATGTTTTAGTCCCTGATCGTTAGGGATTGATGTATGAGTGGAATAGCAGTACTACACAATATGGACAATGCTTGTTTCAGATTATTTTGGTATTCGTCTTTTAAAATACAGACATTAATTTCAGCAACAATCATTCCTATGACAAACTAACAAGACAAACTTCTTCTCTGGTTACTATATGTTTTGCTTGCCACAATAAATATTGTCACAAATATAAATATGTCAATTAAGAAAGATTGCTAATTATGCCCCCTTTCGAAGAAAATGGGGGTATATTGTTTTACAAGTGTCGGTCGGAAGGTCGGTCGGTCGGTCGGTCGGTCCGTATGTCGGTCGGTCTGTCCGTAGACCAAACCTTGTCCGGAGCATAACTCGAAAAGTATTAAAGGTAGAATCATGAAACTTCATAGGTGGATAGATCTCATTATGGAGAGGTGCAGTGCACAAGAACCGTAACTCTGCCGATCAAATTTTTTGAGTTATTGCCCTTTGTTGATTTTATAACTTGATTCTTGTCCGGAGCATAACTCAAAAAGTATGTAAGGTACAATCATGAAACTTTACAGGTGGATAGATCTCATTATGGAGAGGTGCAGTGCACAAGAACCGTAACTCTGCTGATCATATTTTTGGAGTTATTGCCCTTTGTTGATTTTCAAACTTGATTTTTGTCCGGAGCATAACTCAAAAACTATGTTAGGTAGAATCATGAAACTTTACAGGTGAATAGATCTCATTATGGAGAGGTGCAGTGCACAAGAACCGTAACTCTGCCGATCAAATTTTATGAGTTATTGCCCTTTGTTGATTTTATAACTTGATTCTTGTCCGGAGCACAACTCAAAAAATATGTAAGGTAGAATTATGAAACTTTACAGGTGAATAGATTTTATTATGGAGAGGTGCAGTGTACAAGAACCGTAACTCTGCCAATCAAATTCTTGGAATTATTGCCCTTTGTTGATTTTTACACTTAATTCTTAACCTTGCCCATATCTCATGTCCTTTTACACATACAGCCTTGATATCTCACACATAGATACCTCCTATCAACATCGTTCAGATTTAACCATGACCTTGGACCTTATGACCTTGACCTTGGAGTTTGACCAATTTTGAAAAAATTAAACCCGGCAAATATCTCGTGACCTTGTACAAATACAGCCTTGATATTTCACACATGGACACATCTTACCAAGACCTTTCATAATTGACCATGACCTTGGACTCTGTGACTTTGACCTTGGAGTTTGACCTACTTTTGAAAAACTTTAACCTGACCGATATATCATGTCCTTTTACACATACAGCCTTGATATTTGACACATGGAAACCACTGACCAAGACCTATCACATACGACTATGACCTTGGACCATGTGGCCTTGACCTTGGAGTTTGACCTACTTTTAAATAAATTAAACTGGGCCTATATCTTATGTGCTATTACACATACATCCTTGGTATTTCACACATGGACACATCTTACCAAGACCTTTCACATTTGACCATGACCTTGGACCTTGTGACCTTGACCTTGGACTTTGACCTACTTTAAAAAAACTTTAATCTAGCTGATATATCATGTCCTTTTACACATACAGCCTTGGTATTTCACACATGGACACCTACGACCAAGACATTTCACATTTGACCATGACCTTGGACCTTGTGACCTTAACCTTGGTGTTTAACCTACTTTAATAATACATTAATCTGGCCTATATTTCATGTCATTTTACATTTACAGCCTTGATATTTCACACATGGTCACTTCCAACCAAGATATTTCACTTTTGACCATGACCTTGGACCTTGACCTTGGAGTTTGACCTACTTTTAAAAAACTTAAACTAGGCCTATATCTCATGTCCTGTTACCTAAAGAGTCTCAATATTTTACACATGGACACCCCCTACCAAGACCTTTCATATTTGACCATGACCTTGGCCTGTATGTCATTGACCTTTGATTTTTACATACTTTTAGAAATCTTTAACATAGCCTTTATCTTATGTCCTATCACACATACAGCCTTGATATTTCACACATAGACACCTCCTACCAAGACCTTTCACATTTGACCATGACTTTGAATATTGCAACCTTGACCTTGGAGTTTGACCTACTTTTAAAAAGACTGAAACCAGGCATATATATCATGTCCTTTTACACCTACAGCCTTGATATTTCACACATGGACACCTCCAACCAAGACCTTTCACATTTGACCATGACCTTGACATTTGGCCTACTTGTAAAAACTTTAACCTGGCCTATGTTTCATTTTACTTTTAAATATACAGCTTTGATATTTCACACATAGACACCTCCTACCAAGACCTTTCATATGTGACCATGACCTTGGACCTTGTTACCTTGACCTTGGACTTTGACCTACATCAAGTGTAGGCCCTTGAGGGGGCATATATGTTTTACAAACATCTCTTGTTTTACTCTATATTCATATGCAAAGGAGGTAATTTTCAACATTTTTGTCAAATATTTTCATAAGTGTGCATTAATTGAAAATTCTAAACCGTGCAAAATGCTTATGTTTGTATTTGGAATGGAAATGTAACACAGTTTAGGAAATATTTGTACTTTTCAAATTTCGCATCTGGCTCTTTGGTGCTTTTGAGGGGTCGAATACTTATAATCAACAGTTCAAGTAGATGAGATAAAAAAGACAAAAACAAATACACTGATATGTTTATGAATTAATGAAATGAATTGAATTTTGATATGTATTAATTATGCTCCCTTTCGAAGAGAATGGGGGTATATTGATTTGCAAGTGTCGGTCGGTCGGTCGGTCGGTCCGTATGTCGGTAGACCAAACCTTGTCCGGAGCATAACTCAAAAAGTATTAAAGGCAGAATCATGAAACTTCATAGGTTGATAGATCTCATTATGGAGAGGTGCAGTGCACAAGAACCATAACTCTGCCGATCAAATTTTTTGGAGTTATTGCCCTTTGTTGATTTTCAAATTTGATTATTGTCCGGAGCATAACTCAAACACTATGTTAGGTAGAATCATGAAACTTTACAGGTGAATAGATCTCATTATGGAGAGGTACAGTGCACAAGAACCGTAACTCTGCCGATCAAATTTTTTGAGTTATTGCCCTTTGTTGATTTTATAACTTGATTCTTGTCCGGAGCACAACTCAAAAAAAATGTAAGGTAGAATCATGAAACTTTACAGGTGAATAGCTTTCAATATGGAGAAGTGCAGTGCACAAGAACCGTAACTCTGCCAATCAAATTCTTGGAGTTATTGCCCTTTGTTGATTTTTACACTTAATTCTTAACCTTGCCTATATCTCATGTCCTTTTACAGATACAGCCTTGATATCTCACACATAGATACCTCCTATCAACATGGTTCACATTTAACCATGACCTGGACCTTGTGACCTTGACCTTGGAGTTTGACCTACTTTAAAAAAATTAAACCTGGCATATATCTCATGACCTTTTACAAATACAGTCTTGATATTTCACATATGGACACATCTTACCAAGAACTTTCACAATTGACCATGACCTTGGACTTTGTGACCTTGACCTTGGAGTTTGACCTACTTTTAAAAAACTTTAACCTGGCCGATATATCATGTCCTTTTACACATACAGCCTTGATATTTGACACATGGAAACCTCCGACCAAGACCTAACACATACGACTATGACCTTGGACCATGTGGCCTTGACCTTGGAGTTTGACCTACTTTTAAAAAAAAATAAACTGGACCTATATCTTATGTGCTACCACACAAACAGCCTTGGTATTTCACACATGGACACATCTTACCAAGACCTTTCACATTTGACCATGACCTTGGACCTTGTGACATTGACCTTTGACTTTGACCTACTTTAAAAAAACTTAAACCTAGCCGATATATCAATCATTTTACACATACAGCCTTGATATTTGACACATGGACACCTACGACCAAGACTTTTCACATTTGACCATGACCTTGGACCTTGTGACCTTGACCATGGTGTTTGACCTACTTTAATAATACATTTACCTGGCCTATATTTCATGTTACATATACAGCCTTGATATTTCACACATGGTCACTTCCAACCAAGATATTTCACTTTTGACCATGACCTTGGACCTTGACCTTGGAGTTTGACCTACTTTTAAAAAACTTAAATAGGCCTATATCTCATGTCCTGTTACCTATACAGTCTCAATATTTTACACATGGACACCTCCTACCGAGACCTTTCACATTTGACCATGACCTTGGCCTGTGTGACCTTGACCTCGGATTTTTACATACTTTTAGAAATCTTTAACCTAGCCTTTATCTTATGTCCTATTACACCTACAGCTTTGATATTTTACACATAGACACCTCCAACCAAGACCTTTCACATTTGACCATGACCTTGAATATTGCAACCTTGACCTTGGAGTTTGACCTACTTTTAAAAAGACTGAAACCAGGCATATATATCATGTCCTTTTACACCTACAGCCTTGATATTTCACACATGGACACCTCCAACCAAGACCTTTCACATTTGACCATGACCTTGACCTTGGCATTTGGCCTACTTTTAAAAACTTTAACCTGGCCTATGTTTCATTTTACTTTTACATATACAGCTTTGATATTTCACACATAGACACCTCCTACCAAGACCTTTCATATTTGACCATGACCTTGGACCTTGTTAACTTGACCTTGGACTTTGACCTACATCAAATGTAGGCCCTTGAGGGGGCATATATGTTTTACAAACATCTCTTGTTAAGTTTAACTCGCAATTTTTTCCTTACATTCATTTTGCATATCAAAGTTTTGGTTTGCAACTATATGTACCTGCTTATGCTCGTATTACTTATGTCATTTGACATGGCACTAGCCATTATGAAAGACATGTCCGTATTTTGTAAGCATCTTAACACACATCAAAGAGACTTAAATCACAGTACACAGGTATAAACGGAATGCAAGAAAATATTACTGAAATATCTGTTGGAAAAAGCTCCGGTGTGAAATTTATTATTATGATAATACCTAAAGCTGTGCCATGTCAAATGAAATCTACTATCATAACTACTACATTTTATCATGGATTTAACGATCAATCAGATTCCTGCCTATAAACCTGTACCAAGGTGATATATATGAGCCAGGATCTGAAAATAGGGTCATTGTAAATAACATTTGAGACCAGATAAGCCTCTTCAAACGTCTAATGAAGATCTAGTCCTTTATCTCCTATAGATCCTTCATTACCTGCAACTCTTTCAGATTTTACTCAGTACAGGTAACAAGAGGGCCATTGGCCCTGAAGCGCTCACCTGACAGGCCCATAGGAAGCAATTTCATATTGGGGGGGGGGGGGGGGCTATAGACTCTATCCTAAATATTGGGGGGTGGGGGCTAATTGGGATTTCCCCAAAATTTTAAGTGTAAAATTAAGAAAAATTGGCATTTTTGGCCAACTTTGGAAGGGTTTAGCCCCCCTAGCCCCCCTGTTCCTACGGGCCTGCCTGACATAATAGCTTTCTGTATATGGTGTGTCTGAGCCTCCAAAATGATCACATTTTACTAAGATTTGTGGCCTGTATAAGATAATCATTCTGACAAATTTTCAGCTTGATTGGGCAAAAAAAATCCCCAAGACTGGACCCCATGACCTAGTTTAGGACCCCAGATGACCAAATTTTGAAATTGTCCGAGATTTTATCAAGATAATTATTCTGACTAGGCTGAATGGGCATAAAATGAGGCCTCTAGAGTGCAAATAAGGTTTTTTTTAAATTTGACCTAGTGACCTAGTTTTTGACCCCAGATGACCCAATTTCAAACTTTTTGTACATTTCATCAAGACAATTATTATGAGCTAATTTCAGGTTGATTGGGCAAAAAAAATGGGCTTCTAGAAGTACAAACCAGGTTTGAACCTGTGACCTAGTTTATGACCCAAGATGACCCAATTTCAAACTTGTCCAAGATTTCACCAGGACAATCATTCTGAGCCAATTTCAAGTTTATTGGGCAAAGAATGTGGCCTCTAGAGTGCACACAAGGTTTTTCTAAGATTTGACCTCATGACCTAGTTTTTGACCCCAGATGACCCAATTTCAAACTTGTCCGATATTTGATCAAGTTAATCATTCTGAGCAAATTTCAGGTTGATTGGGCAAAAAATGTGGCCTCTAGAGGGCACACAAGGTTTTACTTAGATTTGACCCTGTGACCTAGTTTTTGACCCCATATGACCCAATTTCAAACTTGTCCGAGATTTCATCAAGATAATCATTCTGATCAATTTTCAAATTGATTGGGCAAAAAATGTGGCCTCTAGAGTGCACACAAGGTTTTTTCTAAGATTTGACCCCGTGACCTAGTTTATGACCCCAGATGACCCAATTTCAAACTTGTCCGAGCTTTCATCAAGACAATCATTCTGAGCAAATTTCAGGTTGATTGGGCAAAAAAGATTTGACCCCGTGACCTAGTTTTAAACCCCAGATGACCCAATTTCAAACTTGTCTGAGATTTCATCAAGTCAATCATTTTGAGCTAATTTCAGGTTGATTGGGCAAAAAATGTGGCCTCTAGAGTGCACACAAGGTTTTTCTAACATTTGATCCAGTGACCTAATTTTGACACCAGATGACCCAATTTCAAACTTGTCCGAGATTTCATCAAGACAATCATTCTGAGCAAATTTCAGGTTGATTGGGAAAAAAATGTGGCCTCTAGAGTGCACATAAGGTTTTTCTAAGATTTGACCCCGTGACCTAGTTTTTGACCCCAGATGACCCAATTTCAAACCTGTCCGAGATTTCATCAAGGCGATCATTCTGATCAATTTTCAGGTTGATTGGGCAAAAAATGTGGCATCTAGAGTGCACACAAGGTTTTTCTAAGATTTGACCCAGTGACCTAGTTTTTGACCCCAGATGACCCAATTTCAAAATTGTCCGAGATTTCATCAAGACAATCATTCTGATCAATTTTCGGGTTGATTGGGCAAAAAATGTGGCCTCTAGAGTGCACATAAGGTTTCTCTAAGATTTGACCCCGTGACCTACTTTTTGACCCCAGATGACCCAATTTCAAACTTGTCCGAGATTTTATCAAGACAATCATTCTGAGCAAATTTCAGGATGATTGGGCAAAAAATGTGGCCTCTAGAGGGCACACAAGGTTTTTCTTACATTTGACCCCTTGACCTAGTTTTTTACCCCAGATGACCCAATTTCAAAGTTGTCCGAGATTTGATCAAAACAATGATTCTGATCAATTTTCAGGTTGATTGGGCAAAAAATGTGGCCTCTAGAGTGCACACAAGGTTTTTCTAAGATTTGACCCCGTGACCTACTTTTTGACCCCAGATGACACAATTTTGAACCTGTCCGAGATTATATCAAGACAATCATTCTGAGCAAATTTAAGGTTGATTGGGCAAAAAATGTGGCCTCTAGAGTGCACACAAGGTTTTTCTAAGATTTGACCCCGTGACCTAGTTTTTGACCCCAGATGACCCAATTTCGAACTTATCCGAGATTTCATCAAGACAATCATTCTGAGCAAATTTCAGGTTGATTGGGCAAAAAATGTGGCCTCTAGAGTGCACACAAGCCAAAGGTTGACGCACGACGCACGACGGACGACGGACGACTGACGACGGACGACGGACGCCGGACGACGGACACAGCGGTATCACAATACCTCACCATGAGCACAATCGTGCTCAGGTGAGCTAAAAATTAATCTGGACCATCATGTGCCTAAATTGCGGTAATGGCCCCTTTCCATATCCATACCATACTTTAAAGATATCGTAACTATGTATTGTAGAACCACATAGTTAGATTTAGAAAAAATGCATAACTCCATAAATCCTTGATTCTACAAATGTCAGTGTCGGTGGTCTTAGTGATGAGCTCAACAAAATATGCTGAACGGATTTGTTTTATTGTCGGGCTTGTTAAATAGGACTTTGCACACTTTAAATTCCAAAGCTTTGTTGGCCGTTGCCATATACAAATAACACTCGGAGTTTCATTTGGCAGATGTTGTATCTTATATGCCGTGTCATTTGCCGTTAATGGCTTAAGCAGGTATACACTCTAATTGTATAAAGACAAAGTCTTTGGGTAAATTGAGCATGTAATTCTTATCAAAGAAAACGTATGAAATGTATTACATGTATAAGATTATATTAGACCATTTAATACACCATGAGTTTCCTTAAACATAAATACATGTATATAGTAAGTCTAACGATCGAGGAAAACTCTAGTCATTGGCTGTGCATTCTGTCATAAGATTATTCTACTTTTTTTTCAAATAAAATATTCTTAGGATCACCCATAGACAAATAAATGTGATCACATCCAGAATCATTAATGCATCGCATTATACCCGTCTAGATGACATGCTAATACTATGTAGATGAAAATATGCATAAAGTGGCGG
Source organism: Fragum sueziense (assembly GCA_963680895.1). Taxonomy (NCBI): domain Eukaryota; kingdom Metazoa; phylum Mollusca; class Bivalvia; order Cardiida; family Cardiidae; genus Fragum; species Fragum sueziense. The sequence goes on from OY804596.1 coordinate 11,497,999, forward strand.
CCATCTTGGATTTTACTTAAGCAGTAGCCCCATAAATTATACAAAATGAATAAATCAATTTTGAAAATAAACAGTTTACACATTTGTTTTATTTTCAAGGAATATTTTCATTAAAAAGACATAATTTAGCTGAAATTAACCCGAAAAATGGACAAAAACATACCAATGGCAGCCATCTTGGAAAATGGCCGCCATTTTGTTCTTTTTTTCGTTGGCCAACAGGTTTTTCGTAAACAGTCATCATTTGCTGACATCTATGCAAATTTTCATGCTTGTTTCACCAAGTGCTCAATTTGAGTGAAAAACTGACTTTATCGGCCGAGCTATAAACTTGGCAAGAATTTTCCTTGGGTGACCCTTTTGAAAAATTGTGGGTGTGGCAGGGCGGGGCTGATTGGTATAGAGAAATAATGTGAAAATTCTTTAAAAATCAATTATTAGGTCAATTTGAACCAATTTTGACAGGAATGACCCTTTAGTGATTGTATTCAATGTATGCTCATGATTTTTTCATTCGCCGAAAAATGTGGGCGTTGCAGGGCGGGGCTTATCCGACTTCGAGAAATCGTTAGATAATTCTTCAAAAATCTTCTTCTCCTTAACCACTGGGCCAATTCTTACTAAACTTGGCAGCCCTTTTCAAAACTTGTTTGTGAATTTTTGATTTGTCAAATATTGTGGGCGTGGCAGGGCGGGGCTTATCAGACTTAGAGAAATCATGTGAAAAATCTTTAAAAATCAATTATTAGGCCAATTTGAACCAAACTTGACAGACATGACCCTTGAGTGATTGTATTCAATGTATATTCATGATTGTTTCATTCGCAAAAAAATGTGGGCGTGGCAGGGCGGGGCTTATCCGACTTAGAGAAATTGTTAGATAATTATTCAAACATCTTCTCCTCCTTAACCACAGGGCCAATTCTTACTAAACTTGGCAAGAATGTTCCTTGGGTGACCCTTTTCAAAACTTGTTCGTGAATTTTTTGATTTGTCAAAAATTGTGGGCGTGGCAAGGCGGAGCTTATCGGACTTAGAGAAGTCACGTGAAAATTCTTTAAAAATCAATTTTTGGACCATTTTGAACTCCAGTTGGCGCTTATGTCCCTTGAGTGATTGTATTCAATGTATGTTCATGATTTTTTGATACGTCAAAAATGTGGGTGTGGCAGGGCGGGGCTTATCCGACTTCGAGAAATCGTTAGATAATTCTTCAAAAATTTTCTCCTCCTTAACCACTGGGCCAATTCTTACTAAACTTGGCAAGAATGTTCCTTGGGTGACCCTTTTCAAAACTCATTCGTGAATTTTTGATTCGTCAAAAATTGTGGGCGTTGCAGGGCGGGGCTTATCGGACTTAGAGAAATCATGTGAAAAATCTTTAAAAATCAATCATTAGGTCAATTTGAACCAAACTTGACAGGAATGACCCTTGAGTGATTGTATTCAATGTATTTTCATGATTTTTTCATTCGTAAAAAAATGTGGGTGTGGCAAGGCGGGGCTTATCCGATTTCGAGAAATCGTTAGATAATTCTCCAAACATTTTCTCCTCCTTAACCACTGGGCCAATTCTTACTAAACTTGGCAGGAATGTTCCTTGGATGACCCTTTTCAAAACTTGTTCGTGAATTTTTGATTTGTCAAAAATTGTGGGCGTGGCAAGGCGGGGCTTATCGGACTTAGAGAAATCATGTGAAAATTCTTTAAAAATCAATTTTTGGACCATTTTGAACTCCAGTTGGCACAAATGTCCCTTGAGTGATTGTATTCAATGTATGTTCATGATTTTTTGATACGTCAAAAATGTGGGTGTGGCAGGGCGGGGCTTATCCGACTTCGAGAAATCGTTAGATAATTCTTCAAAAATCTTCTCCTCCTTAACCACTGGGCCAATTCTTACTAAACTTGGCAAGAATGTTCCTTTGGTGACCCTTTTCAAAACTTGATCGTGAATTAATTATTTGTCAAGAATTGTGGGCGTGGCAGGGCATGGCGTATTGGGCTTAGATAAATCATGTGAAAATTCTTTAAAAATCAATTATTGAACCCTTTTGAACTAAAGTTGGCACTAATGTCCCTTGAGTGATTGCATTCAACGTATGTTCATTTATTAAATTTTTGATTCGTCAAAAATGTGGGTGCGGCAGGGCGGGGCTAATCCGACTTCGAGAAATTGTCAGATAATTCTTTAAAAAACTTCTCCTTAACCACTGAGCCAAATCTTACCAAACTTGGCAGGAATGTTCCTTGGATAACTCTTTTCAAAACTTGATCGTGAATTTTTGATTCGGTGTTTTGTTACCAAAATTAGCAGGAATGTTCATTTGGTCACCTTTTTCAAAATTTGTTCGTGAATTTTTGATTTGCAAAAAATGTGGTAATGGCAGGGCAGGGCTTATCAGACTTAACGAAATCATGAGAAAATTTTTTAAAAAAGCAATTATACGGTAAATTTGAACCAAATCTTAAAGGAATGTACATGTACCTTGATTGACTGTTTTCATTACATGGTTGTGAATTTTTGGTTTATTGAAAAATATCAGCATGGCAGGGCAGGGCTTGGGGATTGTTAAATGACCTATGTCCTTTTGTTGAAAATTGGTATTATTTACATGTGTTGTTTGGTCTGTTGATTTTTTGTTAGCTCTATTTCCCAATTGAACAGCTCCCAGTTCAAATGAAATCAACTTCTCGAAATGCACAAAAACTGCGCTTTTGGGGGGGTATGATCACTTTCAGTGATATTCTAGTTTTTTTCATATGTCCCGGTAAATGACATTTCAGATAATCTCTACCAGATTATTTATCGAGACATAATTATACATAAATTCATATCCGGCCTGCATACCCATTTACTTGTAAATGAGAGGGCAGAGAAATTGTAAAGGAAGAAAACCTTATTTTCAGCTATTTTTTCTAACCTCGGTTATTCCCCTTACAAGAGCAGATAGATGCACACAATCAAAAGCGTTCCCATTCTCTTTATATCTTTAAGATTGGTTACGGAAATTAATCTATAAACTTAAGGAAGGTTTTGGCGTTCGAATGAAGTTATTTTCAAACAATGACAAGAAGGGATCATCCGTGAATACTAACATCTTACACATTCCCCATTATGATTTTTAAAGTACCATATTGCTTTATTTTATTACTGACATTGGTGTTGCATTCTTCTTCTTTTCATAAAAACACACATATAGTCTGTGACGTCTGACCAACACTTTTGTTATGGCTGACAAATTCATCTTTTGATATTTACTTTTATCAGCAAATAATGCACTTATCGCACATTCCCTGTTCATGTATCAGTAAAACATCGAATCACAAATGTTTCAATGAATATTATTATAAGAGAACATTTTAGGAATCAAAAATAGGGTATAAAATTTTCAGTATAGCTTCTTTTGGCAACTGTTAACTTTTCATAACGAAATAATTTACAAATGAACTTAAGATCTGGCCATTTTTTTTTTTTGAGAATATCTTTTTTATTTCGAGCGTTTTAACATAGAAACATGAAATGAAATTCGTCTTTAATATCTCAACTGTCACTGAATAAGCACATATTTATCAGCGTTCTCGGTAATAAAAGAACGAGTGATATAACATGAACAAGGCCAACTAATGCAGTTATTATGTTTTTGAGCATAGGTCATAAACTGACAGTTATTTTTTTTTATCTAAACATATTAAGATCATACTGTGGAAACCATTATAGATCTAGTCGTTAAAAATCACACACTTTTTCACGCTATGGCATTGTACTGTGTTCTATTTCCATTATAGAGGGAACTTCAAACAAGAGAACGTAATTGCTCAAACTCAAAATAAGAAGAAATATAATTCATTGCTATCAACCATAAATACACATGATGATCAGTTGATGTCCTTTGTATTCATCATTGGTGGCACTTTTATACATGCAAGCTCGCGTACAAAGAGCAAGACATAGTTGGCGCTGAGTTATTTTTTGCTCCTGTATTATGTCTATGGGTTGCTTAGTTTCATTTTCTACCAACATAATGTCGCTTTTTAACATAAACCTCTTAACTGCAGGTTAAGACAAGCTGCTGTTACGAGGTTTTTGTTGTGAAATAGCGATAAATTTATGGTGTAAGGGACATCGTGCACCGCTGTTCCTAATGATGATCTTCGGGCTGACAGCATTTTACAAGTTAATTGATAGTGGCCCATCAATTGATCTGTCGGGCTACGAACCCAGACGATAATTTCTGTCAAGGAACATCAAGCTTTCATGAAGTGTTTCATCAAAAGCAACGCTAGAATGATCAATATGCCGACCTTTTGGTTTTCTTTATACTTTCTTCGTGTAAAGATGGCGACGATTAAAACATGCTTTCTCCCAAATATTTCATCGACTTGCAGGCGAACGGCAGCTATTGACAAAATTATGATTTAATGTAGAATACCCGTAATGTGGCCATTTTGGGATTCACAAAACATCGGATTTTTTCAAGCGGCGTCGTTACGTATCCGAATCTATTCGGACGCGGTCGTAAACATTCGGCGGTGGAAATTTCCACCGCCGTAAGTGTTCGACGACGCCCGAATAATTCTGACGTCGCGTATATCTAATTTTGAATGGACTACCTTTACAATTTTAATATTTCACGCTGCGCAGCTCCGTCATTACAGTTAAAATGTATCTGATGTATGACAAATAAAGTTACGTCTTTTGCTATGGCAATGACATCTGAATTCGTCTCGAAAAGGGATTTTATAATATGCCTGAGACTCGCCTACGTCGAACTAGACTCGGCAAAGAAAGCAGTGGAAAACAAGTACTTTAAAGGGACTGTTAGGTTTTCGGAGGTAAAACGCATTCAGGAAATATTTTGTGGAATGAAGTCCATTCAGACATTCTGAATTAAATCTGTATATAAATTGTACTTGACTGAAATTCCATATATATCTATTGTAACATTTATGAGAAACTGGACATTGAAAGAAAGTGTAACATTTGGTATCAATGCGAAAATTCCTTTCTTTTTGGCCCTAGATAATACAATGCACCACACAACAATGCGAACTCTGACTGTTCTGATTTCGTTCGGTTTCCTGAAAAACTTAACATGTATCTCTTTAATCCATTCCCACACAATTACACTTTTTGACGACCCACAAGAAAGAAACCTTGAGAAAACACTGTGGTAAATGAACAAATTATTTGTAACAAGCAATTTACTCATTTTCCATAATAATTTCTAACCTAGAATGGTAAGATTTATAGATTTCATCAACCTGGAATTGTCGTCCGCAACACTTTTCAAATTGGAACAGTCCTGATGTCTGGTAAGGGTTAAGAGAACTCTATTTTAAAGTAGATAGGTAACCAGTTGAGACGGTATTCACCATTTTGTCTCATTCTATGATTTCATCTAAAATTGCAAAAAAGCATCTCCACAACAAATCGTCCAATTAAAGTGTTTGTTATTGATGTAATATGATATTTAAGAATAAAAATATATTTTAAAAGGCGGTGAATATACGAGGGTTGTCTGATAAATAGTGAGCCTCTCGCCGAAGGGGTCAAGCAAGCATGTCCATTTTCAGCCCCTGTATTCTCTGGCTACATAAAGGTGTGCAGCCGAAACCTGGTGTCATTTGGTCTGTATATGTTAGAGAGGTAGCACTCTAAGGTAAACTGGACAAGCGGCAAAATTTTGCATAATGGACAAGGTTGCTGAAATAGCAGTTATTCAATATCTATATAAAAAGGGTTTAACTTCTAAGGCCATCAATACAGATATGGTTTCAACTCTAGGGGATGATGACCCTTCGTATTCTACAGTAAAGCCATGGGTAGGGGAGTACAAGCGTGGTAGGCAGAGTCTTCAGGAAGACGTCCGTCTTGGAAGGCCTGTCACCGTTGTGACACCAGAAATGGTAAAAAAGTCCATAATATTGTTATGACTGACAGGTGGGTTACAGAGATATATAGCAAGTAAAACTGGTATTTCAGAGGAAAGAGTTCATTCCATTCTCACGGAAAATCTTTAGATGAAAAAGCTGTCTGCCCGCTGGGTACCAAGGCTTCCGACAGTTGACCAGAAGCACGCCAGGCGCACTTTGTCACGTGCTAATATGAGTCTTTAAGAGACAAACACAGATAACTTTCTGCAGAGGTTTGTGACTATGGATGACACTTGGGTCCATCACTTCACCCCAGAGTCAACACAACAGTTCAAACAATGGAAGCACCCTGGCTCACCCCACTCAAAAAGGCAAAGGCTGTCCTATCAGCAGGAAAGGTTATGGCTTCGATTTTCTGGGATGCTGATGGCATCTCGATGGTAGATTATCTACAAAAGGGCCAAACAATTAATGGAGAGTATTATGCATCACTTTTAAGGCAACTGAGAGAAAGCATCAAGCTAAATCGCCGAGAAAAACTCAGCAAAGGTGTACTGTTCCGCCAAGACAATGCAACTGTGCACAAATCTGCCATTGCCATAGTTGTCATCAATGACCGTGTGTAGAACACCCGCCTTATTCACCTGATCTTGATCCATTAGACTTTAACCTGTTTCCACAGTTGAAAAGAGCTATTGCTGGTACCCACTTTCAGTCAAAGTGATGACGTCATACATGCAGTGGATGCCTTCCTGAACGATCGGGAGAAGGAGTTCTACAAAAGTGGCTTTGGGGCATTAAAACATCGCTGCCAAAGGTGTATTGACAAAGAAGGAGATTGTGTTGAAAAATAAAATCATTTGGCAGTTACAATTCAAACCTTTCTATGTGAGGCTCACTACTTATCAATCAACCCTCGTACATATATATTTCGTAATATCTTCATACAAACATGCTATCAGACACAATTTGTTTGATACATACTATGATGTAGACATTAATTTACATCACATCTTTTTGATTAAGCATCTTAGAAAGTAGCCGGAAGAAATAGACAGTAAACCTATATTTTCTTTTTCTTGGAAGGAAATTAAGAACGGTCCGTTCACCGGCTGAAAATAGATACAGCCTTTGCCGTTCGTGCATTAGAAAGCCTTTTAGAGGAAGGAAGCAACGTTTTCCTCGCCGACCTCATAAAGCACTTTACAATCAGCCAATCGGTGCCTTTCAAAAAAAAAAAAAAAAAAAAAAAAAAAAAAAAAGCTCGTAACTGCAGCTGCACGCTGCAGTTACGAGGTTTTTCTTGAAAAGCTACGAAAACGCCTTGTCAAGTTTGAAACTAAAATTTCGTTTCTTCAATTGGACACAAATTTTAGACTCGCCTAATGTCAAATTTTCTTTCGCTCGACATACGAGTTCGTTTACCATTTAGCTTTTGAAATGAAAAGGTTTTCAGAACATTTTGGAATTTGAATGAGACTATTTGCTAGGAGAAATGCTAAACAACTAAAAAGAGGAAAAAACGATGTGGATACTAGTAATAGATCTGTATATAACTCAGGATCTGGAAAATGTCCCTAACTGTATCTGAGAACGATATAGAATCAGATCAGTCAATACAGACGTACGGTTGATATAATTGTGACCCGGCACGCTAAAAGGGACCTTATTGGATGTATGAAAAATATCGACCCTAGTCGATCTGCGCAAACCGCGCAGCCAGACTAGGGCCGACACTTTTCACTTGTATGTAATTTTCTGAATCTGGAAAAATGTCCCTATCTTCAATTTTCCTATGTTTATTTTTTGCATACGATAACTGGTTAAAGGGACATTTCATCCCATTTTCAATTTTTAAAGCATGTCTTGATGCCAAGATTGGTTATTCTAATGAGTATAAATACTATTAGTTTTTTTTTAAGTTGTTGCCAATAAGCGAGAAACACGTATTTAAAGTTGAGACACAATCGATAAATTGCATATAAATCCGAACTGTTGTCCACAACAATTTGTTCAATCTTAACACAGAAATATAAATTTCTCGTAAACGGCGCAATATTTTGGCTTGAAAATTTCAGAATTTTCATAAGAATATGCTCTTTCAGATAAAAATAAAAGTAAAATTTATGACAAAAAATTCTGAAATGTCACTTTAACCTTTTCGGATAAATTTGTCAAAAATTTGATCTTTGGAATTCTGATAAGGTCTCTTTTTTAGCGTGACATGTCACATATATCCATATCAGTCAGTGCAGACGAACGGTTTGATAATGATACATGCTGTTCTCAAATAACCTTTTTCGTCAGTCATGGAGGTCTTGAAGAGTAGCATAGATTGTGATCAGCATGCTCTTAGATGCGCGCAGTGTGATCTTTATCCCAATCGCGACCCTCGAGACTGTTTGTAACCTTTTGCCGTTTGGAACGAGTTTGCAACATGATCTCAAGCGTAATACAGTGACCGCCATATTGAACGTGAATGTAGACGCGCGTAAATGACGTCATCAAAACAAATCAATCCTTTAAGGTATTCACACACTAATGGGTATAAAATTCTACGGGTTGGATCACTTTATTTTTTTCAATCTACATACAAAAAGACACCTTTCCTGAAAAAAATAAGGGAATGTGACCGCAATTTTACAATTTTATGACAAATTTGAGATTTATCACACCGATACGAAAAATGGGCATTTCGCGCACCGAGTAACAGATGCTCAAAACTGAATAAAAAGTGACAATTTCCAGAAACATCTATAATGTATGCACCAAACAAGAGCTTGTTAAATATACTACTATAAAAAATTACTCTTGACATATTGTAGCAACAATAATATTGGAAAAAATACATAAGTCGGAATGCATAGAAACAAAATTCTCTTGAAAATCTGTTTGATTTTTTTTGGGTTGTCATATTTAAAAAAAGTAATTATACATTAAGTATTGATGGGGCCTTTCTAATCAGAACTTGAAAAATATCTACACATGTGTATGAAGTAAATACATAAGAATAGGGAAGTTTTGCCGTCCAAAAAATAGAAAAATCGCCATGGTAACATGCCTTGTGCGTTTTTGACACACACACAGAACATGTCAAATTTTATTTTGCTTTAAGTATCTATCCTTTCGGACATGATTTTTGTGAAGAGGTTAAACTGAAAATTTAATCATTATTCACTTACAAATCACCCATTTACAAATCTATTAACCGATTTCCCTACAATTTGGTTTTAGTTGTTTGGCAACAAGCTATACACGCGTCGACGTCAATTACACAGAACGCGGGAACGACGTCGTATTTTTTGGCGGCGACGTTATGTCGTCATCAAAACAAATTCTGATCTGTAACTTTTGTTTCAAGACAAATGCAGTAAGAAGTTATATTTTTCAACATTTTATCTTTAAAACTCTAAAATATTGGAAAAATGTATTTAATTATACTAACACAAATAATTTCCCTTGGAAAAAAATATTTGAAAGAAAAATACGGAAAATGTCGACATATGTCGACATTTGCCGACGATTTTTGACGTTCATTAGTGTGCGAGTACCTTAAAAAATGTCGACAATAAATGGGTTTGTGTACAATACATCACAGGAAATATTGTGACAAAGGAGAAAATGCTGGTTATCGGCATGTTCTTTTTTGATCCCATGTTTTTCCAAACGATACTCTACAAGGGACGTCAGAACCAAGTCTTTCTTGGGAAAGGGTTGGACGAAAAGTTCTTTTTGATGCTCTGTGCTCTCCCAAAGGTACTCTGAGAATTCGGTCTAATTTGATTTCAAGTGGCAAGCTTTAATTACTCATCCGAATATTAAACGGATATTAGCGTCATATTATTGTTAATGAATTGTTGTTTTGGAATTTTAATATGAAGATCGATTCTAAATGGGCATCTTTCTTCAAGTTAAATTTAGTGTTCATGAATTTCAAATAAGGTTTTCATGATCTCATGATGAAAAACAGGGACAATTTTAACCTTTCCCACATACGTGGTTTTCGATTTCCTGACAGAAAATGCTTTGTACAACACTTGCGGCAAAATACGAATATGCCTATTTGCTTAAAATGTTTGCTTTCCCTAAATGTTTTTTATGTATCTAACATACGTATATATCGTCTGCTTTCTACGACATGTATTTTGTCGTTTTCAGCTTCTATTGAACGCGAAATATTTGGATTAATGGATCGTGTGTTTGAAGAAGACTAGTCGCTCAAAATTTATGAATTTCAATGGGGATTTCACAATTTCTTAATTAATTTTGTTATGGGTTGCAAAAACCATGTCTTGTACGGGATAGTATTACATATGTTCCCTCGAAAAACCTCACCTGAAGCCTTAAGAAAATCATGTCTCAACGAAAACCAAGAATGAAAAAGGGCCCTTATTGATCAGAAAAAAAAAACAGTTGTAAGGCGAATTTGTTAATTGTAGAAAAAGCAAATATTATATCGTCGCTTTTCTACGAAAACCTCGTATCTGCAGCTTGTTTTAAGCTGCATCTACGATGTTTTCGAAGAAAAGCAGCGATATGTATATGATACCAGTAAAAGTTTCTGCCTCATTCATGTTTATTATTCACAATCCGTGTTTCCCATTTACAGTGGGATGTCAGAACTTCGTAAGTACAGATTGGACAAGCTGGAGTTACGACGTTTTGACCTTCCGCTGCAGAAATGAGAAACCGACATGAAAAGTAGAGTTGTATAGTCTCCGGATACTTGCTTTATAGGGTAAGGTTATAAGGTGGTCATTAACTTGCCAGAGGTGTTTACTCGCACAGAACAGTGTTGGTGTTCAACCCTTCTCCAAACAACTAGTCTATACTTAGCCCATTACTACACAGTGACGCCTTTTGACTCCCTCCTAAGAAAAAAACTTGGGAAAACATTGTAGAAAATGAAGAAATTGCTTGTGACAAGCAATTTCTTCATTTCCACAATATTTTCTGACCTAAAATTGTAATATTTTTGTAATTTTCTTCATCTTGAAATTGTCGTCTGCGTCACTTTTCAAATTGGAATGGTCCAAAATTTTGCCGTCTGGTAATGGGTTAAGTGTGTTACATTTTGGAAGCTGCTGAAGAAGACGGAAGGACATGATGGATAATCGTGGAGCTATTGTTTGATACAGAACAGAAGATATTTTGACAAAAGAAGGAAATGCTAGTGACCATAGGTCTCTTCTTTTGCGTCAATGTTTTCCCAGATTGTTTGCATTAAGGACTTCAGACCAGGTATTGTTTAGGAGGGGTGTCCTGGGACCAGTATACCGTTGCTTTTTCTTCGAAAATATCGTAACTGCAGCTTGCTGTAAGCTGCAATTAAAAGGTTTTCGATGAATAGAAGCAATATGAAACCACTCCTTACAAGCAGTAGAAATACAATTAATACAGTTATCAATTCAATATTTTATTAATCAAGATAGATTACATCATTATGAAAACAAAATGCACCACACTTTTAGATAAAAGAGGTGTGCGACTTTTGAATGATACAGTTGTGTAGGCCTACCTCTTTTTTCTGAAAGCTTGGTAAAAACAATGATAAATGCTTTTTAAAAACAAATCGATCACGGTTTTATTTTTGTCGTTACGCACTTGTGTATTTTTGTGTAACTCTAAGAACGCAACAAGAGCAAAATTGGAACTTCTTGGGATTTTTTTTTTCTTCTTTCTAAAAAGAAAAGTTTACGAATAGCAAGAATTGTCCTGGTGATATACATTTAAAAGAAATATAGACACATCGTAAATTATTTCCATTATGAGTAACATGTGTATGGCAGAATATTTTCCGGAATCGTTTTAATTCAAGTCCCATTTTTTCACCAACATATAATCATAAAAGTATTCATAAATATCCAGAATCAATATATCCATGGAAACGGTATCATGACAGCGTTTGATATAAAATTGCAAGAAATTAAATAAGAAACTCAAAAAACATCCTTCAAATATTGAAACGAGCGTAAGTATGATGAAAACAATTCAACTCTTATGAAATGATGCTATGTACAAAATTGAATACTCCTTACAATTAACCATTTTCCAAGCAATACTGTCAATGCTGTTCAGTCATGAACGCATTGCTTTACCAATTGCAAAGGACAAACACATACTTAAACGAATAGAAAAAAATAGATAATTTATATCATAGATTAGAAACTATTTAATAGGCTTGAAAGTAGAAAACGCTGGTTACGAATATTTTTTCTTTTACTTCGATATTTGCCTTTTTATATTGCCATATCACGTTATTGTTTGAAAAATGGTAAATACGAAAGATATTAATGATTTTCTAATGAATGTGCTCGTAACGCTAAAAGGGACCTTGCCAGAAGTAAAAAAAATCAAATTTTGACAAACTGATCAGATTCAGCAAAGGTCAGCTAGACCATGTATGTGAAAAATGGATGTATAGTAAAATAAGGAAAATAATATTATTCTAAATTTGAAAAAAATACCTCAAAGTGAACAGATTCGATCTTAGTCAAGCCACGCGGAATGCGCAGACTGACTAGGATCGATACTTTTCACACTTACCTTCCTTTTAGCGCAACGGGTCACACATATCTTAGATTATAGGTATGATTTGTATTCAAACGTATTTCCTATTTACACGCCGAATTAGTATGGTTACGACTTTTTGATACATATTTACAAAATTTATCTACAAGTGAAACATGATAATTGATGTCAATTCTTAATTTTCAAAACTGTCTGCATACGTTGACCGTGTAAAATAGCAGTAGATTGAAGTTCGATATTATTCATAATTGGATATAATACGCGTTTTTGCTTGATAATATAGAGATAAATATTGTAAATATGTACAAAAGTATTGCAAATGGACTATAGTAATTGAATACACACACATACTGCCTTAATCTATACATTTTTCAACGTAATAATGAGATGAATTAAATGATGTATACACTTTCCCAAACACGACCACGATTTTAATCCAGGAAATATTGACGCAAAATAGAAAATTGCTGGTGACAAACCTAAAGTTTCTTCTTTTGCCCCAGAATTACCAGTGCTACAATTTACAGAAACAATCATATTTCGAAATCTGAAACAGCTTTGAAATTAGATTTGTAAATAAGTGTGTTGCTTGGGAAAGTGTTAGGTAGCTCTTATAATAATTTTATTATTGGCTTATCAAACATGATTACAATAATGCTAAAATTCATCAACCTAAAATAAAACAAAAATCTGCATCGATAATCGATTAACAGAATGAAGTAGTTTACACAAATGATAGGCAATGCAAGACTTGATCTAACCATGACTTTTGTTTTCGATAATAAAGAAATAAACGATACCCGATTTTTGCCAATAAGATACAAGCCGTGCATGTGGATGATGAAAACAAATGCAATACTCACAAAATGCTGGAAGAGATATAAACAGTTTGAAATGTATCGCTGCTTTATGTCCACAATCTTACAAATATACTGACACGCAAAAGAAAAAGTGAATCTGGTAATAGAAATCGTCTGTTAATGGTCGAATTTTCAATTATTGTGAACAATCTTATAGTTGGTACATAATTTGTAAATTTTAATCCCATTTGAACGTTATTTCCTTAAATACATCTATTTCAATATTTCCTGTAACCAAATGCACACTTAGTTTTGCGAGACAATATACATCTTAAATCAGGCTATAAATGCGATTTTAAAACGAAAGCGACGATTTCTGATGGATAGGTCCAACGTGCTGGTGTTTTCGAGATTGATGAACAGGAACCCTACTACTTCGACATTGATATAGCTCATGATAAAGTAACCTGGCAGGGCATCTGTAGCTAAAAGCCAGGTAATCTATCGTGAACTATATGATACAAATATCACATGGTATATAATGGAAGATACAAGTACAAACGGGAACACCTAAACTGTATGTACAAAACAATAAAAACAACAAGATAAACAGCTCAACATTTTGCATATTTTCAAATGAATTTACAAGTTAAGCATCAATGAAAAATAATACAGGAAAACAATTTTACAACCGTATATACATGTGTATATTTCAGTCACGATATAATGGCTCATTTTTACAAATTGTACCCGTGAAAGCAAGGAAAACCTACTTAATAACGAATACAATTTTACAGGCGTTACTATACATACTCTTGCAGATGCGATACACCTTGATTCGAACAATTGCATGTAAAATAACAGTAGTGGGAGTTCGATATTGTTTTGTTTAGACATATACATTTTGTAAATAACAGCCTTAACATCGTGTTCGGAGTTTAGATCTACGTACTGTTTTTGATCGATTGACAATAGTCCTGATTTGTGCCTGCCCTTAATCCTGGTTAATTGGCGCATACATTAGTGAACGAGTTTATATGTCTGCTTATATGTCATCAAATATAGAACTAAAGTATTCTGCAATGGATGGTCGAAGTCAAAAGTATTTAGATATACTTGTACAATACACACATTGACGCTTTTCAACAAATGGCTCGTAACTATTCTATTTAAAACCGTAGTAACGAGGTTTATGTTGAGAGGCAGCGGCATGTTATTTCTAATTCAAAGACTGTGTCAGGATAATCGTGCCAAATCTTACGTCGGAGTTTCGACCACTTTTTGAAAACTATTATCAACTTAAAGCATCTCAAGTTTTCATTTCTAGTTGGAATAACTTTCCTCATCAGCATCTTATCACTTTCCTCATTATTATAAACTGTCTTGTGACAAGGAAAGAGCTTGTTTTGGGGAAATGGTTAGCCTTGACTGTATACGTCGGAAGCAATCTTGGGACTGAGCAGTTTTAAGACTGCTCAAAAGTAAACGGAACTCATTTTAAGCAGTCTTGAAACTGCTCAAAATAGCAAATATTTCATACATGTACGAATATCAACTTTTATCGTTGGCATTGTCACAGTTTTCACGACGCCACCTACTAGAGTTACATCCACTCGATTCTCCAATACTGAGAGTTCTTGATAGCACAACCGACGTGTCCTCTATTTGATCGTCCAGGGCAGTCGACGGTGACGTCACGTGATTGTGGTTCGCTTGTACCTCCGGCTCCTCTGCACCTCTCTGTAAGTAATGAAATAGGAATTTAATGTATGTTTAAATAGGACAGACGTGTGCGACGGAAAACACCGACCAAGATGGTTCTGAATAACGTACGAAAATATGCACGAGCAGGTACGAACATGCCTGAGCAACATTGAAACAAGTGAGATATACCTGAGGAATGTGCGTTAACACTAAAAATGGAAATGGTTCTCACAACATTAATCATAGTAACTGCTCGTAACACACCATGGATAAACAATCGAATTTTACAGAATACAACAGACTGAATACCATCAGAACGCATAAATACTATTAATTCCAGTCTGTCTGCTCTGTAGAATAAATAGCATGGCATCTGGTAAATGACGTTTTTTACATTATTGATGCAGATTGGGACCAATGCTGTGCCATAAAAGCTTCTTCATGATATAATCAACTGTAAGACAGTGGTTTGATTCACGATAAAACTGCAATAAGGCACTGGTCAATCTTGATACATGGTTGCGTCGAATACAAATTATCATTTTCAGATCCAGGTCAAGCGTCCCTCACGTAACTACGTTGTCAGAGGCACTTCTCTATGGTTTATAAACAATGTGATATAGTCAACTTTTTTGTGACATTAAAGACTACTCTAAAGTAGTAATATGCTTCATACAATTATCTGAACTAAACTTTTTGATATTAAGGTGAACGCAGGTGTTTTAACACGTTGTTTGTATTAGATCCTTGAACAATGCACACCTCTGCCGCGATAATAATCGATGTTTTCGACGTTGTAATTATATTAAGTTGTATAAATTGTACAAAAAGACCTCAACCTTACGTTGAAAAGCAACGATATTTTGATTAACTTACACATCTATTGCACCTTTTCTTGACCAGGTACTGTATTACACAAACAACTGTTGATAACCCAATACCGGACAATAAGACAATAAACATTCCTGAGGCCACTTCTATCTCGATAGCTGTACTTTTGGCATTGGATCTCGGATCAGGACAATTTGGTCGGCGCCACCATCTGAAACAAGCATCAGTGTAAATGTCTACTACTTATTAATTCATAATAGTTTGTATGAAACTAAACGATTCAGGTTTCCGATAATGGGATTCATGCATTAAATAATCAGTGTATGAATTTAAATATATCACTGAATTTGTAATGTGAACAATAAATTATTCTTTTCCATATAAAACGTCATCATTTTATCGTTTGCTTAAAACTAACTGTGTTTCCAATTAATAAACCAATCCCGATTTTTTGGATATCCTCAAGTTTCCATTGTCTTTAAAATAAAATCAAAACATTGTCATGCCTGCATAATCTTGAAAACAAAACGCATGATTTACACAAAGTCGAAGCAGCAAAAAATAAGTTAACAAAAGAAAAACCCCAAAAACACAACAATGGAAATATTCGTCTATTCTAGTATTTTAGATTAATCTTACTGAATATCGAAACATTGTACCTCTTTTCTGAAAAACAAATATGAGAAAACATAAAAGAAGATTTCCTACGTTCATACGTATATCCTTATCTGGAGCTACGTACAACAAGACAACAGAAAAGAACGTGTGTAAGAGAGACCACTTACTTGCCCTCCAGCCTATATAGAATCCCGTTGTCATTTAACTCCAACACTGCCATTGACAGAGGTTCAGAATATTTAGAATGTTTCTGTGTCGCGATTCCATATCCTTTCAAGTCAAACGGTATTCCTATTTCCATTAAATCACAATTTTTGGCTGTCTCGTGTCTCACCCTGGGTGAGTCCCAGAGAAAAGCATATTTTTCTTTTAACACTCGATTAAAACCATCCTCCACCCTTCGAACTAAAGATGATGGATTTAAAGCTAAATATGCTCTCATTTTCTCGTAATGAGGTATGTTCGTATGCTGAAAGAAAGACTGTATCTGTTGACCTTCGACTGTTCCATAGTCATATTCACTTTGGTCAGCCAGGTCCGCAGCTGTGCTGATTGCTATATGTGCGTTAGTTATAGTCAAGAATGCTGCTAAGTTCGCAGTGTAAATTGAAATAATGATTAAACTAAAGAACCACCAGGTTGCACTCAATATACGACCACTCGTTGCCACTGGCGAACCTTTCAAGTCTGCCCTTAGGAGAGTTCCCCAAACGTACCAGAAACTCTCCTTTAAGTCAGTTTTAATGCCCGTTTTAGACTCTGATAAAATTCGTGTAACACCAAATAAAAATAATCCAACGAATACGAAAGACAGGAAGATTGCTATCCACACTATTTCCGAGAGTGGGGATAAAAACTGGAAGGGCCAAACACTTCGTTCTGGCTTCCGAACCACCACGCTGGTGCCTTTAGTCATGAAGGGTTTGGTAAAGTCCACAACCTTACTACGGCCAGGTGTAATACTGAATGGTGCCAGTGCTATATCAGCCCTCTGAAATAAATGGAAGAATGGAAATAAACGTTTGCTTTCGTTCGAGTGCGGCATAGTATGTCGACAAAAGTTGATAGATCTACTTTGGGCTAACATTATTTGAAATGACCCGATCGAAAGTAAGGGGATAAGAATTAACAAAAAATAAAATATGCAACTAAAAATGTAAGACATTTTAATATATGTCAGAAGCAAACTAATGGACCTTAAGCATAAGCAAAACATAATGGCAATATGACAACACGAATATAGCAAACTGATTTCAGGATCCAGACGCAATTTTTATACAATTGAGCAAATACAAACACTTACATTATTTACTAGTTCATTGACCATTCCAGTCCAACCATAACTCTTTAGGCTACCAAACTTCCCGTCTGGAACTCGAGTAATGTTATAATTGAAGTTCAGTATCTTAGCGATTTCTTGTAAAATATCTATACAAAACCCCTCAAACTTGTCGTTTCCCATCTTCAATCCTTCTTCTTTTGTCTTATTCTTCCATTGTACAAACGGTGGAACCTATGGAATGTTCAAAGATAATGAGGATATGAGATAGAAACACAGATTCTTTGTGTATGTACTGTGTGAAGAAGTCATGGATACATGAATTATTATGCCTTGTGATTCAGCTGATTTTATGTTGTTATCAATATGTGACCCGTCACGCTAAAACGGACCTTATCAGGGGTAAAAAAATCCACAATTCAGAATTTTGTCAGACTCAGCACAGGTCAACCAGATATTGTATGCGAAAAATGAACATATAATAAGATAGGAAAAGCATTCAAGATTTAGAAAATTACATATTTGTGAAAAGTGTCGGTCCTAGTCTGGCTGCGCGGATTGCGCAGACTGACTAGGGTCGATATTTTTCACACTTCCTATAAAGTATCTGTTAGCGTGATGGGTCACATATCTACAAGAACCAATGGAAAACTCTCTTCTGATATACTTGAATTATTCAGATCTACAAAATAACGTATCCGATTATATTTTGCTATTGATATATTTTTTAGGTTTTGAACAATATAAATTTGATATATTTATGGTGGAATACTTTCGTCTTTGGTAGTATATTGCTGATGTATTGTTGTTATAAGATACAAGATACATTTTATATCATTGGCAAACTATCGAGAGAACTTTAAATGCATTGTGTTTTCAACATTTTTATGACAGAAATTGTCCGATGAAACGATGCACATGTATTCAAATGGAATCTTTCTAAACCATAAATAAATCGGGATAAACAGGCAACGATTATGGCTCGGACATAAACGCAAAAAGAACATTTACAATGAATAATGACATTTCGAAAGGCTCACTGAATATTGATATTGTGTAAAATATATATGAACATTAATACACATATACAATTAGGATTATAATGCTTTGTTTGAATCGTAAAGGCTATACTTACAATGGTGACAGTTACTCGTAAGACTTTATCAGCAAAGATATCGTCTTTTTCGTTCAACATGGTACTGTACGTTCTAGATGGCTGAACTCTTTCTCTGATAGTTGGTTTCCCGCTCCTCCATGTACCCGACTGCAACGATATCGGATTTGATAAATAGTCCATGTTTTACCGTGGTTTGTTGTTAATTCAACCACGATTCTGGGATACAATTTAACCTTGTATCGCCTTTCAACACAAATCTCTTAATATCAGCTTGTTTTGAGCTGAAGTTGTGAGGTTTATGTTGAAAACGCATAAAGGGAAAAACAACTTCTAAACGTTCATAATAATTGCAGATGACACAATAAAAAGCCCTGTTGACAAGATTTTGTAAGTATTTGTATTATGTAAGTCACACACGAAATTAAGAAATGTCGGCCATCAGCATTTCATCGTAAAAAACACCATAACTACAAATTTAGCTACATGTTCGAGGTATAGACGAAAAGTAGGGTTGTTTAAGTTATTTTCCCCATCATTTCTCAAGGGGGACCGTTAAGAACCTCAAACCCATGGATTGTTTAGGAGAGGGTGACAAGATATAGCCATAACGTTTATGGAAAATATCTCTGGCATACTTAATATTTATTAAACCTTTCTCAAACAGCACACTTTAGATTTGAAAATGCTACATTATACACATTAGATGTTGATAATCATGTGGTTAGTCTTCATAATAGAAACTATTTAGGCAAAACAGACACTGCTTAGTATCCACATTTCTTCCCTTGGATCAATGTTTTCCCTGAATCGTTTCTTTTATAATTGTCAAATGCAGCTCTTCTTGGGGAAAGCGATTAATTCACTTTCTTCCTTTGTAACAGAAATATGTAAGAAAACAAGTTTTATTGTAACTTTGAGTTCAGTTGTTTAATATCTTTAAACATCTGTTAAAGGTTTAAAGTGAAAGATTAAAAAAACAGATATAAATAGTTTGGATGCACTATGATGTACTGTGTACACAAAGACAAACAAAACAGGCAACAAATATATGTACAAACGATTCTAGTATGAACAACTACAAACACAAGCAAGAAAGTGGTGAACATTTACTAAGAGGGACGTTATAAATTGCATTTATACATAATACATGAATATTCGTTAAGTGTTGAAAGCGGTAGCTTAAAGCATCCTCGATATAATTCATCAGCACATTATACTACGCAAACATAATATATTTTTTTCAAGGAATTCGTCTGAATAAATCTATTTGAAGGAAATCCCATCGAAGACTGGCTTTTATGACGTCATCAATTGCGTCATATGTAGTTGCTGTTTAGCATTATCCAATGAAGTTCTAGCGCGCAACATCTACAACGTGCACGGGTACATACTAGAGTGTAGGTACATTATTATAGCACATGTCTACAAAATATAAGATACATATTTAAACAACTTCAAACTATTGTAAATTTTTCATGTTTTGTAAATAAAGAACACATTTCCCCATGTTTACACAATCATGTGAAATATGCAAACGTGTGCCATAATGTCACGAAGGTTGTGTAAATATCGATAATATTTTTTTGTAACGTTTCTTGAAAGACATTGCTAAGTATTAGATAGAGGCTGTATAGTAGATTCGACGCGATATAAACGTTCAAATGGCGCAGCCTTTGAACGTTTATGTCGCGTAGAATCTACTGTACAGACTTTATCTGACTTAGTGTTCGTCAACAAATGAAAACATACGCTCTTCAAACCACGCCTCAGACCGGAGCTACTATCAAGCGGATCTTTCTGGAATTACATTATTTTCCCAAAAATTACATCATTTTCCCCAAAACATTACATCATGTTTCATAACTGCACAGGAAACGGGGGCGTAGCTATGTATAAACTGACCGACAGTGCGTGTATGTGAAATATAGCGCCGAAATTTTCAAATATTCTGCAATTTCATTGGTCAAAAAACTAGGACGAACACTAAAATGGTGATCGCGATCTCTGATCTCCGATGATCTGAAGGTAGGTATTTGTCGTGAAACGTATCGTAAACGTATAATAATTGACCAAACGCCAATCGACAGATCGCTCCGCCCAACATAGAATTTAAGACAAACAATGGGAATGTGATCGTTAATAGGGAAAGAATTTATGACGTTTTGTGACGTAAACTCGGACAAACGAAATAGTATATCGTAGGTGTTGTTATAAAATCTCGTAACTACGGCTTGATTCAAGCCGTAGTTACGAGATTTTACTACAACACCGACGGTTTATCAAAACATAACGGTAAACCTAGTCTATTGTTAGCACAAAATTCTTTGCCATTGGCATGTCGATTGCTTTGATTGTCAGTCGATAAATCGATACAATAACACGTGCAACGAAGAACAATAATAATAATTATTGGGGCATGACATTTTTCTGATCGTCCATTGGCTAATCGTTGTTTTTGATTGACAGTCGGCGTTTGGTCAATTCTTGAAGAGTGTTTCGTTACACGGCTCGGCTTTCATGTTTCAGGGGCGAATATTTATAAAGTACGCTTTCTAACTCGATTCATGAATTCCAAAACATATAACATGAATGGCTAAGCAATAAATATTTTATCAAAGATTGTTTTGGTGTGGAAATCATTAAGAATGATATATCAATTGCATTGGAAGCAGTCTTAGTATAGACTGTTTGTGTTTGTTGTTATAAAGCTTTATTCTATTTACTATTCCACATTGTTTGTCTCTCGATAGTTCGATGATGCACTGTTTACGCCTACAGTCTGTTGTGAGTTATTGTTAGAGACAACCTTTCTTAACCAGTCTAGACAATATTAACACTTTCCAAACAGCAAAAATTCAGAATATTGAATTGTGGAAAAAAACAGACAGCAAAATGTATGATATCTCCAATTTGTCGACATTATAATATAGAAATATTGAGACAAAAAAAGGAAATGCTGGTAATAGGCATTGTTTTGTGTCTTTTCTTCCAACTGATAACGACCATGTGGTTGCTTATAAAGATGGGATTTCAAAATAGTATCTTCAAAATAGTGTGACTTGTATTGAAGACAATGCAGAACGTGTTAACAATTTCTTGTAATTTTCCTTGAAATTTTTCTTCTTCTGATTAGGTTGTTTTGATTGAGAAATTGATAAACAATCACTTGGGATGAAGCTGCGAATGCATACACTTTGTAAACATGGTTTCGCTCGTAAGCACAAAAATGGGGTGTACAAATTCTACAAACAACAAACATATAATTTATGAATCACGCGATACAAAGACAAAAACAACATATAGGTACAGTAATGGCGATGTGAGGTAGAATAATAGGAAAAACAGGCAAATAGGATAAATGGAAACATAGCCAGGTGCAGCTGGTGCATTTATAAATATAGTATTAAAAAGATTATTATCTATACTAAATCATTCAAGTTTCGAAGTAAAATTGCAGTTGCATTGTTGGCATAATGATTTGGCTGTCAAAACAGAACCAAATGTTATACTAAGAATTCTTGTCTAACCTACCAGAATGCATTATTTCGTAATTCATTCGTCTACATTGAACAAGGTGTTAACCCTTTCCCTGTGAGCAAAATTTTAGACATGTCCAAAATTACTTGTAGAAAAAATAAGTTAAGCAATTATGTGTAGACTTAATATTTGACATATTTTACATAAAGAAAACGTTGATGGTAGGTTATCGTCATTATCTCTGTTTGCATCAATATTTTTTCCGACGCGTTCGTTATATTTTTTGTAGAAATGTTTTGTCGTTGACTAAGTATATTATGTTCTTGACTCTTCTAACACGTTATCTATTTCAGACATTATAAACGGGCGTTATAGTACAAAGCGTATATGGGAAAGGGTTAACAGTTCACAAACAAGCCACACTACAATAACCACTGCGGAGAATCACGTGATAAAAGAGCTTAAGAAAATTATTAATAACTCTCTTGAAAGGTGATCGTTTTGGATTCGATTAAAATCAGAGAAGGCTGAATAACGCGTGGAATTATCAGGATTATGATAGATGTGTTTAAACTCAGCTGATAAAAACTATATTGACAACCAACCAAAATTATGGTTTATCGTAAATTATCTTTTATCCGCTGATTTTAATAGCCTTCGCTTAACCCTTTCCCAAACAAGACCTGGTTTTGACGTCCCTAATAGGAAAGGTTTGGGAAAATATTGAAACAAAAGAAGAAACTGCTGTTAACCCGCAGTTTCTCCTTTTGTCTCAATATTTTCTGTGCCATATTTTACACAAATACTAAATCTTAAATAATTTCCATTGTGTTGTTTTTGGCAGTCTTTATAGTGAATCACCCTAAAATTTTGTTGTTTTGGGAAAGGGTTAAAGCTAATCCATTGCGTCTCTCGCCTTTTCTGCTTCTTTTCTAAATGTCGTATTAACATAATTATCAAACAAAATGTGTGTCACGTGATACCCTGCAGTGATAACATAGATCAATGCATCAGGACAATGGTGGGTTTTGACTGTGTAACAGTGTTTTACCAGCTTTACAAGCCATGGCCTAAAGTCAGCGTTCTCCGAGAGCGTTTCCCACAATGTATTGAATCCCTTAGTGTAGAGAAGAAAATATTCAAAGTGAGAGAAAAAGTGAAAGTGAAAGAGTGAAAATAAGGTACTTTTAAAACATGTATATTGTCGTTTTTTTACAATAATCTTTTTTTTTTCAAAATTAACTTTAATCAATATAGACACACATATGACAGCTTGGAATCTAAAATGGACTTGTTGTGGCAAATGGAACAATAACGGCTTATATGTTACTGCAGTCTAAATGTGTGTTCCATCGTGTGTATGTAGTACTCCAAACAAATGATGGGCGTGACTGAAGAGGTCCAAGCTCATATTTGCCTAAAATGACAATGCACATTCATCAGCATCAAAGCAGATTTGTGATGCTCTTGTTGTTTTTCGTGTTAATATTCCTTGGAAATATTTGGTAGAAAGGTCATTCACTTCAATTGTTCAATACTTTCCCTGACATTTTCGATACAATTCAAAGATTTCATAACATGAAATTACCTATAATTTCAGCAATTTCGAAATTGTTTAGTTCAAATATTGCCTGCGACATATTAAGTTCTGGGTCACGTATACATTAAAAAGATCATTTTGTGAAATCTTTTCTGTTTCTTCTAAAGGTATGCAGCGTCATTCTTTTGGAAAAAGAGAATTTTTCTTTGAAAATGTATAGAACAGGTGATTGATATTTGGCAATAGAAAAAAGATTAAATGATGGATAGAGTCACAGTAAAAGTAGAGTTAGTTGATAGATTCCATTCAAACAACGCTTTTGACACTGTATCTAATACCGTTTCCAAAGTTTCGATGGAATTCTACAAATATTCAACCAAAACAAGTGAGAATTGGAAATTGTATATGTTATAAAATACAAATAACATTGTACATATAGAAGCTAATATCGACGTCATTGTCATTGAAAATTAAACAAATAACAATGGTACATGTAAAAAAAGAAACATTCAATGGTTTGAAGCAGTTGCGACAGCAAACATGTCAAGCTAACAAAAAGCCTTGTGTTATAATGTATCGGCGTATTGACTCATACATATAACACGTCAGATACAATTGTACCATCTGTCAAACATGGGTCATGGCGTGCTTGTGTACACGTGTGCAAAATATTTAGTTACATATTGTATAAAGTGCTTTTGAAAAAAATGTGCCCATACACGAATATTGTACACGAATGAAATAGGTTTTATTCCAATATATCTACAATACCAAATAGATCTATAAATTGAAGGATATGAAGAATAAAAATGTCACTTGTTTTTCGAATAATCACAACTGCAGGCAAGTTGTGATACAGAAAAGTAAGCAGAAAATGGCATATTAGAATAATACAGAATCACTGAACATTCCAAGTATTTGAGTTTCATGTCGATATTGTATCGTTTAAAAAAGTAATCATAAAACCATTCAACCCATTACTGCATAGCGACACCTTTTGGCTCCTTTACAAGAAAATGCTTGGGAACACAATGTGGAAAATTAAGAAATTGCTTGAGACAAGCAATTTATTCATTTTCCACAAAGTGTTCTAACCCAAATTGGAATATTTTTTAAAATTTCGTAAACTTTATATTGTCGTCTGCAACACCTTTCCAATGGGAAGAGTCTTAACTTAACCGACTGGTAACAGGTTGAAATGTTAAATAAATGGTATCAATATAAAATAATACTCACGGCCCCATTTACGAGTCCCTCTAATGCGAGAATCTGTAGAAATGTTTCGTTGCGTTCACCACTTGCTGAGAAGTTGAGGTTGCCCGTGCACCCATTGATATCCATCTGCTTGCAAAGTATATCGACATTAAATTGACACTATACTTGTAAATCATATCATACAAGAACAGAACTGATCTGAACAACTTATAAATAGAATGAATTTATGTATGTAGCACTATATACGAAATGTTATGCTCTTAGTTACATTAGTTTTGGAATGCTTATTTTTAAATCAGTTTTGGGTCGTATACATTCATTTCAGAAAATTTGTTCAGGGTCGAACAGAGGAACAGTCAGTTTAATAAATCTATATTTTCAAAAGTTTAATAAATTTTACGTATCAGATAAAAGCTGTATAGTAGATTCTACGCGTAATTAACATTCAAATGCGCGCGGCGCATTGAATATTTGTATCGCGTAAAATCTAATACATTATACAGACTATATCTGACTTAGTCTTTGCTAGCAGTTCATCCGAGACGGGGGCGTGGACATGTAAAGACGTCATATAAACTAACCGACAGTCTCGTTTGTGCAAAATAAAGCGGCGAAATCATAAAATATATTGGAATTTCATTGTTCCAAAAAGTAGAACACTAAATGGAGTCAAAACACTCCACCATTTGAGAAATGATGGGCTACCTAATAATTTGATATTATATATCAAATTATTATGACACACTTACCGTTTTCACTTGTCTTCTTACATCCGACCGGGATATTCGATCCTTTTCAGACCTATCAAACTTTGTGTCATTAATGATTCGAAAAACATCGTGGTAAATAGCTTTGGTAAGGCTGATTTCACTGTCGTTCAAGGCACATTCGGGTAGAAGCGGATCAACCATAAGGCGAAGTAATGTCATGTTGGCTCTTGAATCTATGAACTTTTCAAGAGCTATATCTTCTGCTCCCTAAAGTATGTGAAATGCAAAATACAGTCGACACTCGTTATGTCGACATCGGATAAGTCGAATGTTCGCTGAAGTCGAAGTTTATATCTGGTCCCGTCTTCATCAATGGACTTAATTTTTTCAAACAAAATAATTTCGAACTCAATATAGCTATTGAAACATAGTAGGAAAAGGATAGAAATTGCTCGAAACGAGCAATTTCTTTCCTTTTCCTACTATATTTCAATAATAATCCAACTTAATTAGTATCAAAAACAGT
The DNA here is from genome assembly GCA_963680895.1 of Fragum sueziense. NCBI lineage: Eukaryota > Metazoa > Mollusca > Bivalvia > Cardiida > Cardiidae > Fragum > Fragum sueziense. The sequence goes on from OY804596.1 coordinate 11,524,224, forward strand.
CAAATATCTACTTTATCGAAGCCGAACAAAATTGGATAAGTCGAACTCCGGATATGTCGAGGTATTTGACGACCCCCTCCGACTTCGACACAACGAGTGTCGACTGTAGATAAAATGCTTTACTCCAACTTATTATTAGCTCTGTTATACACAGTGCTGATTAAACACGGTGCATTTTGAACATTTTGTTATTAAATAAAGCACATTTAGGACGAAACTTCATACATGTACATAATGTGTAGAAACATTAAATGCCAAAGATTTTTGAACGGTATTTCTAAAAAGTAACAAATAGCCAACATTACAAAGAGTTATATCAGTACACAAAAGTAGCTTATACATTGGTTTCTGTCTAATGTTGTACGTGTTTGTACCTTAGATATTTAATAAAGTATTATGACGTTATGTAAAAAAGTAACCAAATGTACTGACGCGACGTCAGCTACTGGTACTCATAAGCGTAACACGACGTCAAAAAGAATCAGTTTACACGTTCACACGCTGTGCATACAGTTGTTTCTTAGTTGAAAATAGTCATAGAGATGTAGACAAAAATAGACATAGGCCGATCAGTTGTAAATTGTTGTCTCAATTGTCAGAAGAAGTTTTCTGGTTTCTAGTTCATAATAAAAATACCCGTATGTTTAGTGGAAAGGTTGCTATGACCTTGGTAATACAAAATAGCTTGAAGCAAGCAAAGCTTTAACGTTCAATATGGCAGATTTTGATTGAAAAAACGTAACTATAGCTTCAACCAAGCTATAGTTACGATAGTGTTATCGAAAATACGATATCAAATACCACATTATATGTAATAGTTGGCTAGGGTCATTGCAATTTATACTAATGGAATCCTAGCGGAAATATCATTGTTGAAATTATATCCATTCTCTACTCATTAATCCTACCACGATGGGGTTTGTATAACAATTATAACGTATTTAGTTCGCATGTAATACAATTAATAGAAATTGTTCGTAAACATGATTGATTGTGATTACATTGGATGCGAGATATGGAAAAAGGAGCATTGTGGCGAGATCAACATAGATCCAGACAAGCCTGTGCATACGCGCGGTCCGATCTGGATCCAAGTTGTTTTCAAATAGTTTCCAAATGCACTCTAGCAGTTGAAACAGAAAAATATGAATCTCGACCTATTTGTAACTAGTCGGAGGTTTATCTGGAAAACGGTAGTTTCAAACACAAAAGGACCCTTATCCTTGACCCGGCTCAATTAATGCTCACAGATTCATGCTGTTTTCTATTAATGAAAAAATTATGTCAGGAATATCTTCATTAATAACGGTCTGATAACCAATGAGGTTTATCCTTGACATTTCTGGCCGCCGCCAAAGAGCAGTTGGTAGCTGGAATGGCTCTTATAAGTGGAATACTCAGTTCGATCCCTGGTCGCGGCATGTATTATTTTCTAAATTCAGCCATTGGAAGGATAGCTGTGTAACTAAGTGGGGAGAGCAGTTTGCTGTTCGGTATGCTTTGGTAGTACCAGTTAGAGAAAAGACAGGCATCTCATCGCCTCTTTATCACGGAAAACGGTTACATTGTAAAATGGCTTTAACAATTCTCATGCTGGTTACGTCTATTTACGGTTGTGGTGATAGCTCTTGCAGGCACTAAATACTAAGACAAGACTGCACATTCCTACTGAATGATTGTGACAAACACTTCAGATATATACTTTGCATTGTTGAAACCTCAAGTAAAAATAGATTCTTACCATATTAACAACAAGCCAACTATTTGGACGGGATAACAAACTAAGGTACAAAGCCTGAAACAGAAATGTATAAAGGTTGAACCCTTCAAAAGGTATAAACAGTCTGGAATAAAATCAGAATACAACTAATTAAAGACATATCTAGTTCGAAATTGCTGCCGAATTGATCGACAAATTCCGAACGACGAGGAATAAGATTCACAATCTTGCCCTTAGCTCTTTGATGTTCAAAGTGAATTGAAACATATGATGATTATTTTTCTTGAATTCCTATTATTTGGATGTATATAAGATCATTACAGTCGTTTATAAAAATAATAATGCAAGACATGACAAACAATGCGTTCTTAAGAGCAATGGATGCATGGCTTCGGCCATTTCCAAAATACAAAAATGTATAGTTCTAAGAATAGAGAAAATAGCTAAGTAACCACAATGAACCATCAACTTTGGCAACTTACCTGTGTTAATACAATATCGGAGGTAACCGCCGAACATACAATTAAAAAGTTGGTATAACGATTTTTCCTAAGATCTTTGAGCGCCCATCGTACGACGTCTGCTGTAGAATTTTGTAGAACGTTGTATGCTCGTATATCGTATAAACTGTGCTCCTTCCCTTTGTTTTCCATCATTAATGCTGCTATCTGGGAACCTACAACCGTAATATTAGAGAAATGGAACATGTGAACATTTGAAACCATATTGTAAAAAGATATTAACCAATTACCAGACGGTATAAATTTAGTCTGTTCCAATTTGAAAGGTGTTGCAGACGAAAATTTTAAGCTAATGAAATCTTTTTTTTTTTTTTTTAAATCCATTTTGGGTTGGAAAACATCGCGGATAATGCAGAAATTGTTTGTCACAAGCAATTTCTTCATTTTCCACAATGTTTTCCTAAGTTTTCATCTTGTGAGGCGTCAAAAAATTCCAATGCGTGGGAATAGGTTAAGTTATTTTGTTCAACAAGGGTCAGCGACATTGTGGATTTATTTATGAATAAACAATATACTATCATTTGAACGTCTTCAGTCAGCACAACAGTGTTATGTCCGATTAAATTCAGGAATTAGATTTTCTTTGCCCATACTTAACTCCAAGATGTTCATGAAACAAATTTCGATGTAAGACACGTGAACATGTAATAGAAAAGTAGCGGAATGCTTTATAGACATGTGAAGTCATATCATGTATGTCATTTTTCCTTATTTAGACTGTAGTAGTGCAAGTAACACGGATAATTGATCTAAACTGTATTAATGCCATCGCCAAATTGTTGGGGAATACATTTCAGTTATCATGCTAAAACAGAGTAAATACATCTTCATACAAGCTGAAGTTGTGATGGTGATGAATGCAGCAGAAATATATGGACGTCGTATCTCGTCAGAAAACCAAGATATATGACTTTGTTATCGACTATTTGTCAGCCAATATCGGGACTGTCTTTAGTCAATAACACTTCCCCAGCTGATCCAGTTTTATCAGCGATAAAGAAAGATGTTCAAGGAATATATCATCGCTTTTCAACAAAAACTCGTAACTGCAGCTTGCTTAAAGCTTCAGTTACGAGTTTTTGTTGAAAAGCGACGATATAATGAAATAGACGATTGCATCACGTGATGATAGGACAACTGAAAAATATAGACCATGTGTGATGTGTCATACTCAAATGTACCATATTTAAAGCCCATAAAACCACTATTGTGAGAAACGGAAATTAACAAAACATTGGGATATAGTATGATAGTACAAAACATTTTAGGTGCAGACATTTGTCTTTGAGTGATCATTGTCGACCCTAGTCGGCTTGTCCACGACTTATTACAGTCTGTTACATTAAACGCCTTCCAGATACTCTCTTTTAGCCTGACCAGACTCATACATGAAACAGATGATAGCATCACGCGAAGCTAAAACAACTGAAAGTACATTTGATGTGGGACATATAAAAATGGGGATTTATCGTAGTTTAGAATATAATTAATTTAGACAACCCAGTATATTTGCGCGTTCTGAACACGACCAGTATTGTTCTTAATCATATTCGTTTTACTTAATCACCAGCTACAAAATAGCAAAGTTCCTGGTCAGACTGCATTTAGGCGCGGAGGACAATGATATTAATCCAATTTTCATGACCGAAAAAGTCCCTATTTTTATAACCCAGCTCCTTTTTATTGATATTTTTTCTGGTTTATCTAATTTGTCTTGACATTCCGAATCTTTTTTCAGTCAAAACATGAAACTTGTTTTAACGTAGTGTAATGTTTTATCAACATAATGACATATTTGTTGATGGGTTTAAAAAAACTGGTTGTAACAATCGGTTTTGGATGTGGAGAAAGGGGTCCTCTGATATTTAATACTGCAATGTAAGTAGATTTAACCCTTTCCCAAACGACAAAATTTTATGGTGGTGGCTTTGGTTGAAAAAAAATGGTGTTAAAAGGGAAGGGCTTTGTGTACAATATAGCACAGAAAATATTGTGACAAAACGAGAAACTGCTGATTATCAGCAGTTTCTTCTTTTGTCTCAATGTTTTCCCATATCATTTCAATTAGGGACGTCAAAACCAGGTCTTGTTTGGGAAAGGGTTAATCTGTCTTGACGACGTCTGTTCAGGATAAATACTTTTATCTTATGGTTGCTGTATGTTATAAGATAAATACAATGGTCTTGATTAGTAATCCATATGACGATCTTGTTCATGATATACCGACGGATAAATAATGACATATTTTAAAATATCGCTGCTCGTATCTATCGTCGAAGAAGCAAAGATGATGATATCACATAGAATTGTCAGAATTTGTATTCACACTCAAGAGTAGCCAACATCTATTTTCACTTGAATATTTTAATACATTCTTATATCGCCAGTATCTCGAACGTTTCTTAAGATTCTTACCATTTCACAGGCGACATCTTTCTAGATCGGTATATCAAAGTTCATTATAAATTAAAAAAAAAAATATCAGAGGATCCTTCTTTCCACCAGTCACTTGTGATGGAACCGTTCCATGAGAATACAAAATAGTGATTCTTTACTCCGCCTGTCGAATATAAACCCTTCCCACACGAGCTGTGGTCTTGACAAATACTTACAATATCTTTAACTTGGGAGAAAAGACGAACATATTGATAATGTTCAGGCCTTTACCCACTTTCCCTTTATTGTTTACTCTTTTCCAATGATACAAAGGATAATTGTGTATTTATGTTTATCAATATAATTTTTATTACCAATTCTTGTTCTTTTTATATATGTCTCATCTTATGCAACAACTCTAAATTTAGAACAACCCAAACTTAATTTCTCTGAATGGTGTATTTTATGGGGTCCAGTCGTTAATATACAGCATTCAAGTTGTATATCCGTAGAATTGTTGTCCTCGATTCATAAAGGATCCAAACAACAATCCCAATTTTCTATTCTCATGGAACGGTTCCATTCACAAGTGACTGGCTCTATAGTGAACTGCGTCAGGCAATGTCTAAATATAGAAACTGTCTACGAAATTGAATAATCAAATTCCGTTCCTTAGTTCAAAGAAGGAATGACGAAGTGCTAGAGTTTTTACTTACAATGTGATAACATACCTATTATTGTTGGAAATGGTTCCATTATTATGTGTGTACTGTACCAGTCAAATTTACTTTACAATTTAACAGACAAGGTGATGATATGCTGCAAAAGGGATACACGCATATAAATCTGAATATTCTTATTCCTTCACTGAAAAGGGTTCATAGCGTTGCGCATGCTTTCGTGTAACAGCTCAAATCACGTCTAAGTGGTTCTTTAGTGATCTGCATCATGCAATGTCTATACTTCTTTAGACATGGTAAACAAAAGTTAGATACTGCAATTGCTTCTCGAAATACACGCTGGAATTGTGTTTTTCGGAAAATATAAATTCTCCTCCAATCTGCTTAGTATGGTCTTTGTCGTTGTCTAATCAGGACAATTTTAAATAATTCAAAACTTAAAAAATGATACTTTTGAAACCCACATATGGAACACGCAAACATAATAATATTATTCTGGTTAGAGCAATGAAGTTCGTCAAACAAACAGTCAGAAAACAGTCGGTAAATGATTATTTGGTTGCTTTGTCACAATTCTTTTTATTTTTCCTATTGGGTCAATAAGGGAGAAACAATGTAATATTAAGTGGTGCCTCGATTGAATCTTAAACATGTAATTAGAACAGAGGAAGCATGAACAATGTCCAATGTCTATAATATCGACACGTTCAATGAAAATGATTAATAAAAAACTGGAATGGATAAAACTCTTTTGTATTCATTTTTGTTGATTGAAACCTCATAGTTAGGTACTCGTCAGGATCAAAAGACGGTTCTATTGAGTACAAAGAGTACGTCTTCATCATTGATAAATAAAAACATTGACTTTAGAATATAATGTTCATACCAATTCTGAGCCCAGTGTTATTACTAACAAAGAAAATAAATTAGAAAAACGGCATTGGTAAATGTTATTTGCTTGCCTTTTCTTGGGTCTTTTGTATTCCCTGGGGTCTGTATATGCACCACGTAACCGAGATGTCTCTTACCTCTTATTAGATAGGCATTGTCGATCAACGATTGACAGACATTGCTGTGTTAATTAAATTAAATGTTCTGGGATACTTTTTTTAAAACACGATTACAATTTGATTCAATCGGTTCTTGTTAAGTTATGGAACCTATAAAACAAGTGCCTTGGCGGCATCAACTATATTCATTATGTGGGTTAATTTTGCACAATGTAAATTGGGATCGATCCAGATATGGTTTCTGAGAAGTTGACAGCGAAAAACAAAGGCAATTGTAACTGAATCCACATACATAACGTACTTGTAAGAGAATGGATGGGAAGTATATTGAAAGGTTTGGCAGAATTTTGTATTCGTATATCGCTGTTTTTCAACGAAAACCTCGTAACTATAGCTTAAAACAAGCTGCAGATACGAGGTTTTCGGTGACAATCGACGATATCGAGATTGGGCAGAAATAAAGAGATCTTGAATAAAACTGAAATCTGTATTCATGTTTCTCACACTATTTCACTCCAATGACATTTCTATCCACGAAGTTTTATGTCCGATCTGTAAAAGATTCATTGATCAATCCGAGAGTATGTTCTCAGGGATAGATTCCATTCATAAAAGAATGGATATATACTGTACTGCGTCAGGACCCTCATTATAGAAACAGTCTACTAAATTGAATAATCTAATTCGGCGCTTTAGAAACAGGCGGGTGTACAGGACTTCTGAGTCACATATGTCTCATATAAACTATGGTTGTGTAAGTGTTTACTCTCTTAAATGATTCTAATGAGTACCGAAATGCGTAATTGTTTATGGTCAATTGTTCCATGTGTACCTTCTTCAGCTATCGAGAGTCCTGTAAAATGGACAAAAGAAAGAAGTAAACACGGCCTTGGTAAATGCTAGTTTGTTTGCTTTGTCACGAGTCTCTATGTTTTTTCCCGGGATCTTAACCATTGTCACGCTTGTCCTGGAATATTCCGCTAGCAGTCTGACCTTTCTTTATTTTATGTTTGGTCGAATGTTTTGTACAAAGAACATATACAGTCATATGAAAGTGAACGTTCCTGATTAACTTTAATGTATTTATTCAAAGTTCTCTAACGTTTTGTTTGTTTTCTAAAAAACATCTGTTCCTTCGTCGATTTTTGGTGGATTTGGGAAATGAAATACATGTATGCCATCAAGATCTTGAACATTTCTTGAAACTTGTTGTAAAAAAGTACATCTTTGACTCATTTAGTACACTGTATCAGTCAATATATATAAACTTATGCTTACCGAATTCTGTATCATACAGTATACCCGCCTCCTTCCATTTGAAATGTTCAAACAGGTCCCTTATAGAGTTGGCATACTGTGTAACATTAGGAATCATTTGTATATGGTAGGGTGACTGCTCCTCCTCACTCGGTACCATGCTTGTTATCAGATAGGATATCCGCAGATGGTCGGCCACAACCGCCAGGAGTTTGTTATACCGTCCAACTAGAGCCACTATCTTCTTACTGCGTATTGTATCTAAAACTGGGAAAAGTAACGTGAAATGGTCGTTGGTTCACTAAGTCAGTAGGTTACGATTTAAGCAGTTATAACCGGGCGTAAGTTCGGGCAAACAAGTATTACAATGTAAGTAGGTGTTGTTATAGCATCTCGTAACTACGGCTTGATTCAAGCCGTAGTTACGAGATGCTAAAACAACATCGACGGTTCATTAATACATAATAATAATTTGTAACCCTTTCCAAAACGAAGAAAATGGTGGTGGTGCACTTTTATAGCTGCTGGCGACGACATATCACGTATAAAGTTGGAATATTGTGTAACATTAGGAATCATTTGTATGTGGTAGGGTGACTACTCCTCCTCACTCGGTACCATGCTTGTTATCAGATAGGATATCCGCAGATGGTCGGCCACAACCGCCAGGAGTTTGTTATACCGTCCAACTAGGGCCACTATCTTCTTACTGCGTATTGTATCTAAAACTGGAAAAGTTATAGGATCGACGATTCTGGGCGAATCCCACCACTTATGACCTTGAAGCACTTGAACATTAAAGTTTTTTTTTACAAGTAGCATAAATCATGCATTTCACTAAATTATCTTTGAAAGGAATAAGTATTATATTCTCGTATTACGAAACTAAGCGCAATTTCAAAAGGGCAGTTGCAATCCAAGAGATGTAGCGTGATCAAATGCATTATTATTTTCAAAGTTTTGAGACGATTCTTGAGAGAAGTTCATAGTTATTTTGTCTTACACGCAAAACACTTAATCTCGTCCAGGATCTTTGGATCGACGAATTTCTTTCACATGGAAATAACTTGTTCACGATAAATATGTTCAAAACGATTAAGAATGCGTTTCAATTTAAAAGAACATGTTTTCAAACTTGTCAAAATGAGCGTGTGAAGGTTTCACTGAATATTCTTTTTGACATTGTTTCATACACATTTCTATGACATGAACATCGATTAACCGTTTCCCAAGCGGCAAAAACGTTGGACTAGTCAAGTATGAAAAAATAATGCAGACGAATGAATGGATGGTTATATAGATTGGGTAAAAAAAAAACAATGACATAAAGTATTAACTTAAAGGTTTAAATCAGAAAATATTGATGGTTAGCATTAAATTTTGCTTCTTTGGACTCGATCCTTTTTGAAAGCCTTGCCTTTAGGGACTAGTTTTTGCTTGGGAAGGCTGAATAGGCTGAATAGGATTGGTAAATTATTACTTACAAGCTTTAAGGTCTGCTAAGCTGTAATATGTTGTATCATTTATGACGTAAGTCCGTACATGTGACGTTCCGTTCACTGTTGCATATTCATCAACTATCTTAGACCATGTGGTATAGGAAGACTGGAGAACACCTGAAATGGATTACTCAGTGGTTAATTTAACACTTTACCAAACGACAAAATGTTCGACTTTTCCAATTCGAAAGCGGCAGCAGATGACAAATGAATATGAAAAATGAATGAATGTTTGTGCAATATAATCTAAGAAAGTACTGAGAAAAAATAACAAAATGTTGATAATCATCATTTTCTTCTTTTGACTCAATATTTCCCAATCCTTTTCCGTTAGAGTCGTCAAAACAAGGTCTTGTTTTGGAAAGGGTTAAACATAATTTGTACTCATGGACGATAATCCCTGTATTTTTTGGAATATATTACCGTTTAATTCTGTAAATAAATATGCATGTTTCTTTTAATTTTCATTTAATTAGCATATCCATATTAACCCACTCCCACGTAACCTAATGATGTCTTTTGATGGCCCTAAGGGAAAATGCTTGTGACAAGCAATGTTTTTGATTTTCTACGCTGATTTCTAACCAAAAATGAATAAAGTTTAAAAATTTCATCAACTTAAAATTGTCATCTGCAAAACCACTCATATTGGAACAGTCCAATATTTTGCCACCTGGATATTGAAAAGAGATACCAAAGTACCAAACATACTATCCGATTCTTTTCGATACCAAAATCTCACATAATTCTGTTTCTTGTCGAAACGTTCAACGGGTATTCTCATCTTTGACAAGAAAATGGGAGAGGCATTGTTATCAAAATGTGTATGAAAGTATGTGAGTTACTTTAGTATGTATTTTAATATGGAGCATAGATATAACATGAATATGCCCCTTTGGGCCGGGAACTGAAAATATGGGGACAATAACCATGCATAATTTTAAATCAAGCATCGATTTGGTTCAATTTGCTTATAAAAATGACAGACTGCTAGTTACGCTAAACGCCCCCAGACTTGACACATCGTCCCTTGACAGCCAGAAGTGGCTATCAGCAGTTAAAATTTAACTGCTGATAGCCACTTCTGTCTGTCAAGGGACGTCATGTCAAATCTGTTGATGTCTGAACCTCTCCCGGTCAACACCTAATGCTTACTTTCCTCTCTCAATGAAATGCTTGATCATCATTGAGAGAAAAAAGACATTGAATGTACCCTCTTATAGTCTTAAATATTTACATACTGTAATGTACATTCAAGTTTTCTACCGTTTATAACTACGATGTTGCTGTCAGAATTCCTTTGGAATTGACCCAGTCTAAAGTTCTGGTGTCAAGGAAATAGCTAAGGCTTTTTTCATACGTCAGGTAGAAACTGACTACCTTTGTTGTTTATATTGCTCTAAGACAGTGTGACATTTCAAAGGGAATGAGACAATATTGTTTCTTTTCATCTTATCAAATCCTTGTTCTTCGCGTTTTAATTTGAAAGTTAACATTATCACATTTTAAGATATTGATCCATTTTTTCTTTGTGCGGATTTTTTGTCTTTTAATCCGGAATTTAAACGGATATTGGATTTTATATCAAGAGTGCTCCTCCTGCAAGACTGTCAAAACTGACAGAAACAAAAGGCAATATTGCACCCACGGTGAATCGATATTTGTTAACTGCCAGATACAACTCATTTTTGCCCCAATATTTAACATGCATTTCCATTTGAATTACAATATTTGGCCTTTTTATTACTACCGCATTTTCCGATTTCATTTAGCTAACAATCTTTCTATTTTAAGTGTAGAAGAATATAATCTCTAGGAAACATTAAAGGCATTCCGTAGTTCATGAATTTTACTTTAATATTTATCTCAAAGAACGTATTTGTCTTATGAAAATTTTGAAAGTTTTAAGCAAAAGTATTGCACCGTTTACGAAATATATCTTTTTTTCTTAAAACTGCATTAATTGTTGAAAACTACGTACAAGTCATATGTAAATAGAATTTTTCAATTTCGCCTCAACTGTAAACGAGTTTGTGGTTTATAAGCGACACTTTTAAAAATTACTGATAAATGAATCAGAATAACCCACATTTGTCAGCAATATATTGATGATAGAATAATTTGGTGGGCGTTACATACTTCACAACAGCAACCCAATGTGTCTGACGTTTGCAGACAGTTTACATATGTATGTCCTCGCAATAAACAAATATTCAGTCTGTAACTCTTGTCACCGCTCACTCGAATGGTTGAATATATCGAAGTAAACAATTAATGCATTTGCGTTCTCATTAATCAATTATTGGATATTGACCTTGGTATAATCGTTTGCAGCAGTTCGTTATGATGTCACCATAAATATCGAAAATGCATTTCATCAAATGAATGTAATTCGTTTTATTACCTTCATTAAATTTGACATATTTATACAATAAATGTTAAAGTATGGTGTGAGAAATTCACGAAAGACAGGGTAACATACATTTTATACTATCACGTGAAAACAAAATGATAACGACTACGGTCAAATTAGCCACGTTTCAGGTTAGATATTGTGCATCAACTTTCTTATGTATAAGTCATCTTTCCAGAGGTTTGCTGCATGTACCCTGCCTTACTGAATTCTTTCCTCAGAGGTATGATTTTTTTTGAAAAGTCAACATATTTTTTTCCAAAAAGTGATCCCAACCGCCCAGAAAAACGATCAGAATTCTTCTTTTTTTCTGGTAGGTTGGGATCAATTTTGGGCAAAAAGTACAAGGTTTCAAATAATAGACTATCAGCCATACATCAGAGGAAAGAGGCAACTAAGGCGGGGTACATACCGTTTTAAAATTGACGCAGAAATAAGAAAGTTGATGCTAATGTCTTGCCTGAAGCGAGGCAAATTGTCCTTAGATTTACCGATCCCATCATGCACACTCTTCATCGCGATAAAGCCGTCGGCCTTTAACGATCAAGTACGTTTTTGTCTTTGCGTGCACATGTACATGAATCATCTATTATCTGTCTAGCGATCTGAGTGTCAAAATGACGTATTGGTTTTGGGGCATTCCGAGAAAATAAAGTGGACTTTCATTATAGCGTGAAAGAGGAGAAGACGTGTCGCTTAATGTATTTGTTCCCCAAAGGTAACACAAATGTCACAGTATAAGAGACACAATAGACCCATAGAAATAGATGGCACTGCTGTCTTATTTCCAAGGAGAAATGGACGATTTTAAATTAGGCCATTTCACAAAGACCAACCTTGTTTGGCAAACAACAATTTTTAATATCGTGTGAATATTTTGTTCTGCTTTTCATGTATAAAAATAAAACTAAGTACACTTATATTTTATAATTTACATTGTTAATGGGAATCAGAGCAGAACTCGATATTGTAAGAAGTGTTTTATAAATTTTAGTCGACATTTCGTGAACTTCATCTACTTCCCCGATGCCCATTTTAGGTATAAGGGCTTGACGAGAACATATTAATATAAATTTGCAACAGTAAACAGTTTACGTTTAACGATTCGAGTCTGATGTAGTTGCTTTCTACTTAACCCTTTTTAACCCTTTCCCAAACGTCAAAATTTTAGAACTGTCCAATTCAAAAACTGCCATAAATGACAAAATGGAAGATATTTAAGATAGAATTTATGTAAAATATGGCATAGAACATATTGAGACTAAATGAGAAACTGCTGGTTATCAGCAGTTTCTTCTTTTGTTTCAATGTTTTCCCAAGCATTTTGTAACAGGGACGTCAAAACCAGGTCTTGCTTGGGAAAGGGTTAAACAAAACACATCCATGTATAGACGTTCCTAAAATAGATCTTCAGAAGTTACCTCCTGGTCGTGAGAACCTTTCAAAATTATGAATCTGGAAATAATTAGAGAAAGGATGGAATACTGAAAATCGTCATCAGTTTCCATTTATGTTGTCTCCGTCATATCATTCACCTCATTGACTTTTCTCGTCTGACACTCGATATTATCGGATCTTAACCCATCTAAAATGTGTTGTCTATCAACGATTGAAATTCTGTTAAGGATGGAAGTTGGTTTTGTAGGAAAGGTTTTATGTACATGTCAGAGGCCACTTTGGAAATTAGGCGGATCAGGAATCTGCCATTTTAGAATTAAACTTCGAAGACACATCAGTATCAAAACGAGATGGATTATTTCAATGTTAAAGGTTATATATGCCTGGGGCTTTCAACATTTTCTCAAGGTCCAAATATGTAGAGCACATAAATGGCCTTGGACAATCGTTTACCCTGGCCTATATGTAATTTTGTACCTCTAGGGGGTTTGAACATTCAAATGAAACAATTGTTTATCTGTGAAAATTCACAAAGGAGCTGACACGAACAGTTGTAATTCGATAATTCTGTTAATTTTCAAAACCACCAGGGAAATTAAGACGGAGAGTACATCTCAAATAACTGTCCATCACAAATGGCCAGACGAACTTTATATAAGAACCATGTTGTCCTCTAATATGAACAGTATGGCATAGGTTAGTTATGCTGAGCGTGTACATCCACAACCAGCTTTTCGATGCCAAACATTGCAAGTCTAATATCGAAAAGCAATTGTCAAAGAAACGTACTATGAATTTGAAATAAGGAACGTCTACTCATATATTCACTTTATTGCAGTTACTTTGTGTTGATATTTTATGCTTGGTCTTGGGAGTTTGAGTATGATTTCGATTCATTCACGACCTAGAGATTGGTACCAAAGCAATTTTATATGAACGTGTGAAACTTTCGAAAGTACAATATTCAGAAAGTGTACTGAAAATAAATACAAAAAGAAAGGATAGAGATATTTTTTGTAAAGTAAGTAAACTAAAATAAGTAAAATCTGATATTAACAGTAGAGAAAATTCAACAAATAATATGAAATGACAATCACTTTAATGCCTATTCATGTCGATAATGCTCATTTTAAAACAAGCGTTCTCGTACATTAGTTGACCAGAAAGGGACACTTTGTGATTGCCAGCTCTTTATTCAGAATGGCTGTTACCAATTTATTCTCTATATAGAAAATAAACCCTTTAAAAACGACGAAATTTTAAAATTAATGTGTTTCTAATCTGAAAGTTGTTGCAGACGTTGAAAGGAGCGTTGATAAAAACGTAAGGATTTACGTTACAAAATCGTTTCGCTTTTTTTTGTCCAAAGAATTGCTGGAACCTGTCTGTGAGGTTTTGGACCAATGAAAATGCAGTATATTTGAAAATTTTGGCGCTATATTTCACATAAACGCACTGCCGGTCAGTTTATGTCACGGATATACATAGACACGCCCCGTTTCCTGTCCAGTTATGAAAAATGATGTATTTTTTGGGAAAATGATGTAATTTTGGGAAAATGATGTAATTCCAGTAAGATCCGATTGATAGTAGCTCCGGTCGGAGGCGTTGTTTGAAGAATGAAAGTAGAAGCGTTTGTTTTCATTGGTTGACGAACACTAAGTCAATAAGAGTCTGTGTAGTAGATTCTACTTGACATAAACGTTCAAAGGCTGCGCCTTTGAACGTTTATATCGCGTAAAATCTACTATACAGCCTCTATCTAATACTTGGAATGAGTCCATATATCATGATTGAAGCAATGCCCTCATGACGTATTGTCCAGAGCACTTCCAGCTGACTGCCAACCATTTCTGTCATTGATTACATCAAATGCTAATCGCCGTACTAGTTTTCTGCAGCCAAGCGTACAGAGCGTAATCTATCTCTTAATTGGATATTGATTGTATAACCGAACCATTAGCTTCTACAAATGTCATGATATAAAAAAGAACCCAACATATCTATAATGTTTTATGTATTGTGGGATAGGTTCAAGACTTTACTATCTTCAAAGACCCCATAACTTCAGCTTGTTAGACGCTGTCATAACGAGTTTTTTTCATAAAAAGCAGCAATGAAGAAAATAAAAAAAAATATTTAATGAAAATTTATCTATTATTTTACATGACCTTGACCTTACTAAAAAGGGCTGGATCCATAAAGAGAGTTAAAATATATTATAGGATTAAGGGACTATGTTCTAACCCCAGGAAATTAACTTCATTCGAAAGTGTATGGATGTAGAACGTTGGAGTAAATTTCTTTTTGTGGAATAATATAATTGAACATATTTTGACTATATAAATTTGATAAAATATGAAAATGAAGATATGGGTTCTGCTACAATATGTCAGATACGTACATATAACTGTATTTGAAGCTGACGCGGTCACCGCATTGCTAAAATCTAAAGGTTAATAATTGACATAATACGCGTATTCCTCACGAAGAATATACAGGTAGATTGAGAAATAGTTAGTGGGGGTCAAAATCTTGCAATTACAGCTTGACAAAGCAAAAGTTATGAGTTTTTTAACTCCCACCGACGACGTATACGGTATATCTTTAGCTCTTTCTTTTATAATATCGTCATTCATTTAGGATTCATATACAAATTAGGTCTATACATATGTAGGAAATACAATATCCTAAATCATGCATCTTCGCTAGCCAAGGTTGAACCCACCTACGTTTGTATTCACCCTTGGCGGATTTAGTCCGATTTTCTTGAAATCACGAAGCGCCGCCTAGCGGTTGTTCTGCTGGTTGTTTACGTCCATTATTGATGACGTCATTAACGCGCGTTGTCTTTCGCGTCATACGTCATGTGGATTATGTAAAAGTTAGCTGCTTTTTTGGTCGAATTGTCGAAAGTAAAATAATTTGTCGATTAAAGTTAGGGAATTCCTGTCTATCGCAGTGAGATTCTTAGGAAAAATCTCCCATATTTGCGTTTTTGAGTTGAAAATGCAATGCTTTTTCCCGCCCGTTGTCATGATTTGGTTACTCATAACAAATGTATCAGTCGACAATCTGATTGGTTCCAGCAATGAAAACGCTTTCCAGGAGACCAAGAAAATCGGACTAAATACGCCAAGGGTGAATACAGAAACGACGTTACGTCGTAGATGTCACCCTTGGCTTGCGAAGATGAAATCATGCGACTTTTTTAGCGTTGCAATATCATTGCGGATCGACTGACCTAACACATTGACGGCAATAACCAAATTACCAACAACATTAAATATATTTGCAACAATAAAGACCATCGATGAAAACAAATCACAAAAGAATTACGGAGGCCGTGTCCATGTCACATTTGACATTCACAATAGACATGTAGAAGGGAGTACCAGACATAAAGTCTGTGGTCTCCATGTTTTAGAAATACTTAATAAATCCTTTACTAGACGGCAACATTTAAGTCTGGTCAAATACATGATGTCAACCAATTACCAGAGAGCAGACGTTTTGACTCTTCCATTTTGAAAGGTGTTGCAGACGACAATATAAAATTGGTGAAATTTTAAAAAAATATTTCCATTTTGGGTTAGAAAATATTGTGGAAAATGAAGAAATTGCTTGTCACAAGAAACGACAATTGAGTTTTCAAGTTTTCTTTGTGAAGTGATGTCGTTTAATTTGTGCTCTACACACGATATTCCTGTTTATTCAATTCATTATATCATGGCAAACAAATACATGATATAACATATGTACACAATTTAGCAGAAAGTTCTGGATAGTTTTCATTTCTTTGGAGGATATTGGAATGTTTTCGTTTAAACACAGTACACTCTTCTGTATTAAAGGGTGTTTAGAAAAGTAGTGTGGGGCAAGTTTAAAAAAAATGTGATCATTCACTTTTTACATGCCACGGCTTTTACAGAGAAACATAATCAACCCAATCAAAGCTAAAAAGATGTGTTGTTGTGTCTATATACTGGGTACCAAGTTTAAAGAAAATCGCTTCACAAATAAAAAAGATATGTCATTAAAACATGTCAAAAATGTCAGGAGTGAAACGTTTTTGTGTGACACTTAACAGTTTTACCAAGTTTCTAAGCTATGGTAAATAAAATACAGTGACAGGATACTACAATAAGCACTTGTAATTCATAAAACAACATGTGCATCATCATCTTAAAATTACTTTTTTATCTTATCTTCATTGGTTTAGGATGTGGAGCCTGTTTTATACAATACCCCTCTGAATTTTATGTCAGGAGTGAAACACTTTTATTTTTCAAAATGTATTCTCATTTTTGTCTGTTCAGCCAGAAATCTACCACTCAATTTTTTTAGGAAGCCATCAACCTTCTGGGTATTCTGCACTCTACTTTTTAGTGATTCGGGGGTTACAATTTCTCATATTGTGAAATATATATGCTGTCAGGAGTGAAACGCTTTTTTGTTGTCATTTTGCAAGATTGTGCACACAATTTTTTCTAAAAAGTAGTGAACATGAATTTAAAATATAATTTGGGCACTGCTTAACCATTTAGAATAGTTTTCAGCCACCCTAATAAAGAAATCTTGATGATATTCTGTAAAATTAGCTGTTATTCTTAACATTTAAATGTCACACTTTGGTCACATTTTTTTTAAACCTGCCCTGTGGTAAACGCAAGGAGGAGACCAAGTTCGTATTCTTCAATAACTCTATGGCATGCTCGTGTGTAATCTGTTTAAAAAGGGATAGGTTTCTTTCTTGACTACAGAATTTCATGTTCTTTTGTTCAAATTAATATCTCTAGGGAACACATCCAATCTCCAAATTCTTCCCAGAGCTCGATTCTAGTGGCCAATTAAAGGAAATATCCAAGACTACATGTAGTCGGAGGGAATAATCAAATTTTCTTTAAGCTCGGAATTTTACTTTTTCAGCTCGATGTGTTTTGTCAGTTTCTTCTGACCTTATCTTTTATTCTCTTCTACGTATTACATTTTTAACCCTTTCCCAAACGGCAAAATTTTAGTGCGATCAACTTCAAAAACTACCACAAATGACAAAATGGATGTTAATATAGATTGGCATTGTGTGTGATAGAGTCAAGAAAATATTGAGGCATAGGAGAAACTGTTGGTTATCAGCAGTTTCTTCTTTTGTCTCAATGTTTTCTCAAGCTTTTTCAGTTTGAGACGTCTAAACCAGGTCTTGATTGGGAAAGGATTAAAACAAGAGTTAGACGATTTGTTTATTTTCCATGCTACTATTTTAAAGCTACTATTTCCCAGATTTGGACCCAAAAATTGTCAAATACAAACGAAATGTACACTTTTTAAGCTTTATATGACCTGATTAAATGATTACGACAAACTATTGAAGCAACGACTCATTTTTTCGCAATTTGATACAAAATTCATGAAGTGATGTCGAAAGTAGGTCAAAACAGTAGGACATGCGACTTTCTTAAATGACGTCACAACATACATGATGACGTCATATTGAAATTCAATTATGAATCTCGTTTGAATCGTGGTCCGCGCTGTATGCGCATGCGCAACAATTTAAAAATAATTCTAACCCCATCTGAGACGGGGTTGAATTTAGGTTTGGATTCTCCCTAAATTCAGCTATCTGTCTTGTAATTTCGGCTCATTCTCTGTCTGAATCGCATATTATTAGCCATCCCGAGGTGGTCAACACAAAAGTTTTGCATTTTTTTTTTTTTCAAAAAATTTCATTTTTTGCAATTAGGCCATCTGTTACCGTCGCCCTTTAAGGAACAAAACGATGAATGCGCAATACCTTTTGAGTCACATCTCACTTTTGACCAGAAAAACATATCACGGATGATGAAATGGATTCTCATTTTTTGACGAATCATTTGTCTTCACACAAACATATTGTTGGATGAGATGTTAAAAAAGTAAAAAAAAAAATGATAATAATGAAAGAACAAAGATAAAAAAACCGGTCACCCCCTCTTTTCTGTATCAAAATTATAGAACTCAATCTAGTTGGTTTGGTATTACAAAGTTTTGAAACGACACTTTTCACTTGACAAACTGAAGTCGTTTGCTATAAAAATCTCCATGATTATTTTCAGACCTAGGAAAATACGAGTATTAGGTTGTTGAAGCGTACTGAATAAGTATCATATCCCTATCCTAAACGGCGATATTTCACAAAATAAAGCACAGAAATAGCAAGAGAAAAGCTGAAAGTACTGATTCTGAGTAGTTCTTCCTTTATCTTAATGATGTTCCAAATTTCTTGTGTGGACAAAAGCAGTTCTTGTTTGGGAAAAGGTTAAGAATATTGAAATTTCCCAGAATGAATTTTGAACATCTGTGGCCTCATTATAAATATGTCTGAATATGGAAGATGGGCTCTTATAGTATTTTAGAAAATCGAGTGTTCAGTTCAGCCTTAACTCGAATCAAGTCCAAAACGGAAACAATGTACTTACAGTTGCTACTGGTCATGAACAAGCTATTGGAGAACAACATGGATCTTGACCAGACTGCATCCTCGTTCAAATGTGTCACGTCACTTCAAAATTAGCCGTTCTGATTGGATCTCTTCAAATCGCTCTCCGAAAAAAACATGATTTGGACGTCGTTTATAGAAAATGATGTAAAAACAACATCTTCCCCTTTTGTTTCAATATTTTTGTATATTTTGCACAAATCGAATCTTCATCAATATCCATTTTGTGGTCTGCAGGAGCTTTGAAATTTTGATCAGTGTTAAGTCTTCCCGCTTGGGAAAGCGTTATAGTGGGCGTCAAAACGGAATCGTCAATTCTAGGGTTTGTTGTTTCTGCTTTTTGACCTTTAAAAATCTCCGATATATTTGATTTATTGCAATGACATTTCATGTTCCGTAGATGTACATGGTATAAAATGGTATAAACGGTAGTATACAGAAGTATTGCCAATAAAGTGTAATTCGTGTATGTGTCAGGCCCGTGGGAAGCAATTTCATAGGGAGGGGGGCTAAAGCCCTTGTCCTGAACATTATGGGTCTAATTTGGATTTTCCCAAAATGTTTAATGTAAAATTAAGATAATCCAGCATTTTTGGACAACCTTGGGGGGCTTAGCCACCCCCCTTCCCGTTCCTACACGCCTGCGTGTAGCTGTCGGTGATTTGTACATTAAAGGGACATTTCATTCCAATTTCAAATTTTCAAAGTATGTCTTGATGCCAAGATTGGTTATTCTAATAAGTATAAATACTATTAGTTTTTTTTATTTGTTGCCAACAAGCGAGAAACACGCATTTAAAGTTGAGACATAATCGATAAATTGCATGTAAATCCGAACAGTTGTCCACAACAATTTGTTCAATTTTGACACAAAAATATAAATTTCTCGTAAACGGCACAATATTTTGGCTTGAAATTTTCAGAATTTTCATAAGGAAATATGCTCTTTCAGATAAAAAAAAGTAGAATTTATGACAAAAAATTCTGAAATGTCACTTTAAGTTAAATTGTGTGTTATGTTTTATGAATTCGACTTTGTTGTCCATTCTCCTCAAAGAGTTATCGTTCGTTGCTCTTCACATCATCTATACAGGGGGCTTGATATTGATATTGATGTTTTTTTCATATTTCAGTTTCAATAATCATCAATCATACTTTATTTCAATATCATACTTTATTTCAATTAACCTTCATAGATATTCAAATATCTATTCGACATTACCCCATATCGTGCCCCCTAATCCCCTATAGGTAAGAAAATCGATTCGACGTTCCGGGAACACACCGGCTAGAGTCCACGAATCGTGGTCTACCGAAGGATAACATATTTAAGTTACATATCTTGTAATATACATTAGATAAAGAAAATATTATTCTGTTTGCATCAGAAGTGCTCATAAATTTACGAATGATATAATTAAAATGGGACTATTTTTTTTCAAACTTCCTAGTATTCTTATCGTTATTTTTCATACCCTTCCACAGCCCATGACAGAGACGAAATAAAAGAGCCTCTGTGAAAGAGAGTGCTGGTTGCCTTGTAGCCATTTATTTCTTGTTCTACATTTTAATTAAACGTAACATGTCTTTATCCATATCCGACTTTTCGGAAGCTTTAAAATTACGCCTAACTCTGTCGTTTGGAAATGGGTTTATAGGCCTATGGACGTCGTAAATGGTTCAATACTTCCGTTGTAGTTCTTATTGCTCTTTTAACTTTTTAAAACCTGACATAATATGCATGGCTGATTGATAACAGTGAAATGAAATTTCGTACTCCATAAACAAACAAAAAAGTAAGGTCTAATAAAATTATGTCAGTATTCTGACATATATTTACATTTAGTGTTCGTCCTAGTTTTTGGACCAACGAAATTGCAGTATATTTGAAAATTTCGGCGCTATAGTTCAAATAAACGCACTGCCGGACAGTTAATGTCATGGATATACATAGCCACGCACCCGTTTCCTGTGCAGTTATGACAAATGAATGTATTTTTTGGGAAAATGATGTAATTCCAGTAAAATCCGCTTGATAGTAGCTCCGGTCGGAGGCGTGGTTTGAAGAATGACAGTAGAAGCGTATGTTTTCATTGGTTGACGAACACTAAGTCAGATAGAGTATGTATAGTAGATTTTACGCGACATAAACGTTCAAAGGCTGCGCCTTTTGAACGTTTATATCGGCTAGAATCTACTGTACAGCCTCTATCACATACGTAGTTGTCTGTGACATGGAAAAAGGATCCTGGTATTTTGCACAACTCGAATGCCTTGTGACAACATAATTCGTCATTTATCATGATTATGGTTAAACAAAAAGAATCAAAAGGGACATCGGCCTTGAATATACACCTGGGATAGGAGCTTTCGGTATATCATTTGCTTGAAACGGCCAATAAATGTGGTATAAGGTTTATCATAGTTCACGAAATCATTTTAACAAATGTACTAGTCGATATGTCTCTAAATATGGCTTCAAAAGACACAATGTTTTTATTAGACATGACCTAGTCTTTTATCCCATTTAACCAACTGTCCAATTTGTCTGAGATTTCACTACTTAAGACAATGATTCTGGCTAATAATTGATTGGGCGAAATAGAAGCCTCTAGGATGTACGCAGGACAAAGTTTGGCGGACTATACACGACGAACGAAGTACACAGCGGTATATAACGATAGCTTACCATAAGCACTTTCGTGCTCAGGTCAGCTAAAACATAATCGTAGAATATAAACCAATGTAACTATGTAAAATGGAGGGAAACTGTGTGCTCTGAATAGATTTTAAAGACCTAGAAGACGAATCAAATCAAACGTAGATGTTTTACATTAGGCACTGTGTATTAGATAGAGGCTGTATAGTAGAATGATTCAACGCGAAATAAACATTCAAATGCGCACAACGCATTGAATGCTTATATCGCGTACAATCTACTATGCATACTGTGTCGGACTTCATTGGAGACGGGACGTGGCTTTGTATAGATGGCACATTAACTAGCCAGCAGCCCGTTTATGCGAAATATAGCGGCGAAGTTTCAAAACATACTGCAATTTCATTTGTCCAAAAAGTAGGTCGAACACAACAAATTTGCGATAAGTCACATAATGAAGCACCAGAACCTTCTGAAGCAGACAAACTGAATGAGTTTGAGTTTATTGGGGTTTTACGCCGTTTTGAACTACCTGGGTCATATCGCGGCGGCTGGAGCACCTAACCGTGGGTTCCTGGTATTTCTCGCACCAGTACAACCACAATATCCAAACCGAGCCTCCAGCTGCTCTCTCACATAGATGATTCAAACCCATTGGTGAGAGACAAATGACTTTTGTCAAATGTCAGAATGGACACTGGCCGAGCCGGGGTTCGAACTCGAGACCCCTGGATTGACAGACTCCGACGTAACCGACTGAGCTATCCGGGCTCGGCTACAAACTGAATGAGCCGCGATCTGGAAAAACGTCCCTTATAGCATTTGAGACTGGCGTGTTTCAAGCCCATCCTGTATTTGACCGGAGTCTGACCGGGATCCGTGCTGCTCTTTTACCTTTGCTTCAGACCATGAAAAATGTATTAGAGAACAACATGATTCCAGATCAGACAGCGTGTATACGCGTGTATACGCAGGCTGATCTGGAACCATGTTGGGCTCAAAAGCCTTAAGAGACATTTTTTCCATTATCTTGGCTCTAATTGAAATTCCCAGACTGATGTTCGTGATAAAATGCCCACTACCAGGAATTAAGTCTGACCCAAAACTTCGGTAAATCATAATATACGGATCTGTTATATAGCCTCGGAGGAATCTTAGAAACTAGGATCGATTAGTTATAAATAAGCTTGCTCAGTAGCCCACGTCTTATGGTAAAGACGTATTACGCTTAACGTACTCATTGTTATCTGAGAGGTAATCTGAGTTTTCTCTGATGAAATTCGCTCTTTGATATGTTGATGTCGCTCATTTAAATGAGCGACATCAACATATCAAAGAGCAAATTTCATCAGAGTAAACACCGATTTTCTTAGAGGTAGAGATATGTTCTATTTTCTTATTAGTTACCACTAGCAACGTTCAATGTATTTTTTCATGACAGATTATATGTAGCTCATGAGGCGAATATGAAGAATAATGAAATAGAACTGGTAACAATAACATATTATAGCCAAAAGTCCTACAAGTAATATTACCGGCCAATTTAAAAATGACTAAAGCTTTTTTTAATGTACATTTTTAAGTATAATTCCCGTGGATTTCCATGATGATTTACCAATACACGGTACGGAAACTACAGAGACAGAGCCAACGGCTCTGCTATTCAAATCCTCTGGGGCGCTTCCGGCCATGTGTGGCTCTGTCTCTGGGAGCACGATTTTTGGACAAAAATAGGTGAGTGTTCAACTTTGTTGTTCAATAGTTTTCTTTTGGCGCTTAAAAGCGAAAAAAAGGGAATGTCATGCTCCCCTTAGACCATTTATCTGTCTGTTCTAATTCTGTGGGCTTCAAAATCAGCAGGGTTTTCACAGGATCATTGTCGTCGTGAGTCGACCCTATGTGATTTTTTCTTGTGTACATCATGTATTTATGTAAATTCCAACGGTAAATAGCCAATTGCTGCTGCCAAAACATGTTATATGCTAATCGATGGATACTCTCGATTAGATATCCCTTTCCCATGTCACAAAACCTTAGAAATGATTGACAAAAATAGAATTTGAGCAATTTCTATCGGTGGCTCTGTCTCTGGCGGCTGGCTCTGTCTCTGGCAGCTGGCTCTGTCTCTGTGTACTTTGTTAAACAGTTCAATCCACCACGAAATTCGTGTCGAAGTAATATACCTAATTGACTCATACACTCAATAGATCATAATAGCGTATGGCGAACGTTTCAGTCACTGATTAAATGCTTTTCCAAAACATGGGTAGATAGATCTCACTTAGGAGAAGTTCTGTGTACAAAAAGCGGGGGTGTATTTCATCACCTGTAGTGATAGATTTCTAATTTAGGACTGCTTAAATTCGAATTTATGAACACACATGCACCGATCCAGATTGGCGTCAGCCCCTCTTGAGAGAGAAATGTATGGATCTGCGCAAGTTTATGCATGCGCAAAATGTTAATCATTGAAATATGTGAGAAAAATGTGAATATGCTGGTTATTAGCCAATGTAGAAAAGAATCAAAATTTGCATATCAAAAGTATCTTGAAGACATCTTAAATGTAGGTTGCATGCGAGATCAAACCAAAGACAAAGGACAATCACTTCCAACCAACAAAAAATCTACACTCTACTAAAACATCCAAAAGAAGATTCTACTGGCATAGATACTCTAAAACGACACAACAAACTGTACACTAATGACGAAAAAAATAAAAAAAAAAAAAACACGAACTCTAAATGAACAATTCCAATCTGTTTCCACCCACAAATCACCATTGTCACTTAAACGCATAGATGAAATAATACGTTCATACACAATTTAAAACACAATTGATGCATGTACAGAAATTCACCACCACAGACCCAGCCCTCATAAATTCAGGCACACCATCGAAATATCTGAAAACAGGATCAACAAATTGCTAAGATATCTGAACCTGCATAAAGCTGCTGGCCCTGATGAATAAAAACCAATTATACTAAAGAATTGTGTCAGGGAACTTGCGCCTATCATAACACATCTGTATTAAGAATTCTCTTGAGACTAATTCTTTACCGAGCATTTTGAAAAAAAGGCAAACGTCGCCCCTATATTCAAAAATAGCCCAACCCAGCCAATTTTCGCCGGATCTCTCTCACTTGCATCTTATGCAAACAACTTGAACATATTAGTGCATCTAGTATAACTAAACACTTCGACAAAACATATTCTGCGACTTACAGCACGGCTGTTGGGGAAAAAGATACTGTCTGGCCCAACTCTTGGGCTTGGTAGATGATATCCCCCAGTTCATAAATGAGGATAAAGCCAAGATGACTTGAACCTATTACATTTTAAAAGAGCGTTTGATATGGTAAATTATGAGAAACTGCTGTCGAAAATACATTGTTATGACATTATAGGTCACACTCTGGCATGGATCAAAGCCTTTGTAGACAATAGGACACAATCAGTGTTGGTCAATAGATCCATGTCCTGCATCATACCAGTTCCTTCAGGTGTGCCTCAGGGTTCGGTCTTAGACCCCTACTATTCCTTATCTATATCAATGACCTCCATGAATATGTACAATGCTCTAAAGTACGTCTCTTTGGTGATTACACTATCATTTACATGCCAAAAACTATCACATTCCATTCCAGCCTCTTACAACAGGATCTACTCAAGCTCGAGAGATGGGAATCAGACTGGGAAATGTCTTTTAATACTGTCAAAATGCCAAGTCATACAGTTTTCCAAGAGAAAGACACAATTACCGACAATGTACTTTCTACATACTAGTAATACACTACTTGAAACAGTCTCATCAGCAAAATATTTAGGTGTTACAATCTAAAACCACTTATCATGGAATAACCGCTTGTCAGGCCCCAGCTCGAATACTGTGCTGCAGCATGGACTGCAGTCCGCTCAACACTCGGGAACATTGATTAACCAAATTGAATATGTGCAGCGGGGAGCAGCTCGCTGGGCCATGCGATGCTATGGTCCCACATTCAGCGTCTCCGCTATGTTAGACAACCTCTGTTGGAGAAGATCAGATTTGCACCGTATTGACTTACGGCTGGTTAGATTCTATAAAATTGTCAATGATAAAGTAGTCGTCCCTCTTCCTCAAATTATTGTCAAACCTGTCAGACCACTTAGAAATTCCCATATACTGGCATTCAAGCAACTACATACTAATATTTTCTGTTCTTGCAATGCATCAGACCAATGTCTTGTTTTGGAGAGATTAAATGGAAATATGTCGAATTACATTGTTGCAAAATGTTTCTTCGTCAACACCTAATTTGTCACATGTAGTAGCTTTCAAATTGAACAGCGCCGAAATTTTGATGTTTTGGAAAGCGTTTAATCAGTGACTGAAACGTTCGCCATACGCAATATGATATATTCAGTGTGCGAGTCAATAAGGCTTCGACACGAATTCTGTGGTGAATTAAATTTATCAAAGTTAGCACGCAGAGACAGAGCCAGCCGCCAGAGATAGAGCCAGCCGCCAGGGACAGAGCCACCGATAGAAATTGCTCAAATTTTATTTTTGCCAATCATTTCTAAGGTTTTGTGACATGGGAAAGGGGATGTCTAATAGAGAGTATCCCTAGATTAGTATGTAACGTGTTTTGCCTTCGACAATTGGCTATTTACCGTTGGAATGTACATAAATGCACGATGTAAACAAGAAAAATCACATAGGATCGACTCACGATGACAATGATCCTGTGAAAATCCTTCCGACTTTGAAGCCCACAGAATTAGAACAGACAGATAAATGGTCTGAGAGGAGCATGACATTCCCGTATTTTCGCTTTTAAGCACCAAATGAAAATTATTGAACAACAAAGTTGAACACTCACCTATTTTTGTCCAAAAATCGTGCTCCCAGAGACAGAGCCACACATGGCCGGAAGCGCCCCAGAGGATTTAAGCGGCAGAGCCATTGGCTCTGTCTCTGTAGTTTCCTTACCGTGAATAATTGTCAAATTGTGATGTGTAATATAGGAAAAGCTCTAAAAGATCTTAATCTTAAAAGAGCTCGAAAAAATACACATTTACCAATTCAAAGTACACAAATAGTTCGCTGCAACCTAGACTAAGAAAGAAATGGAAAACATTGTCAATTTTGTGTGACTTCTGACTAGAGAAGAAGCAGAAAGAATGGGAGGCAAAATAAAATGGTGTTTAAATTCAACCGGCAAACATTTTTATCAATCGAATATGCTCGAATACGGTCTGGTGTGGAAAAAACGATGCAAAAACTGATTTTTTACACATATCCTACATTTTATAACACGCCATGAATCATCAGTTTATATTTAAAGCATTTTCAAAGAAAAACGTGTTTTAGATGTTGTCTTTAAGAACCGTTTTTCTGCATACATGACCTCTTTCATTTTCGTTTACAGCCATATGTCGCACACAAGTGTCAAACATTTTCAATTTTTGTCTCAGTCTATGTTGTAGCTAGTGATCCATGAGACCAAAACACTACATTGGCAATATTCTGAGCTCTGTGTGAATTTAGAGCTTTTTGGGCTTTTCTCACGTTGCGCTTTTATTTCAATAAAACAACGGTATATTTTCGCCAAAATCATATTGAACGTTTCTAAAAAGTTCACATAGCAAGTTTCATGAAAATCCAATCAGCACAAAAAATATCCTTTTTCAAGTGGCCGGTTAGAAGTATATATCTCAATATTTGATATTTAATGTAGTCCACCGCTAATGATATTCGCGCGACGTCGTAAGTATTCGGCGGTGCAATGTACATTCGGCTCTGGTATATTCCACCGCTGAATGTTTAAAGTGACATTTCACATTTATTTCATTTTTTAAAAGTATGTCTTGATGCAAAGCTTGTTTTTTCTAATGCGTAGAAATGGTATCAGTTTTTTGAAGTTATTATTTTTAAGCGAAAAATATGCCTATAACGCTGAGACAGAAATGACAAATTCTATATAAATCTGAACTGTTGTCCACAACAATTTGTTTACTTTTAGCACAAAAATATATATTTCTCGTAAACGGTTCAACATTTGAACTGAAATTTTCAAAATTTTCGTAAGAAAACAAGCTCATTCAGATAGAATAAAAGTAAAATATATGTAAAAATAATTGTGAAATGTCACTTTAAGATGTTGCCCAAATAGGTTTGGATACGCAACGAAGGTTAACGACATGGCAAGAAAGTATCGACGTCGCGTGATTCTTAAATGGGATGTACATGTACGACCTTAACACTGACCTGAATTTACCATTTTGATTCGGTGAGCCGTTAGTAGCACTGTGTAAAAGCGTACAGTCGCGTGTATCGGAAGTTGCGCCTGACTGTACGCAAAATATCACTAGTGGTGGTAAACAAGTTGATGGGTATGGCTTTTTACAAGTAAATAAGTAAAAATCGGAACAATCTTTCTTGATGGGGGTTTCAAATTTGAAGAGAGAATTGGATAGGCATTACCTAGAGTAGTTACGGTTTCTAGTATGTCAACGTATTTTGTGTGTAAATTCGTGTCAATCTGTCAAATCACTGGTTTTTGCTATTTTTCGACCTGCTCACTGGCACAATATGGGCTAAAATCTCGCGATCTACACAATATTGAAAGCTTAAACTTGCATCAGCTAATAGCTAAACCTATCCGCTGTGATTTGCAACAGTTGTTTACACACATATGGTATGTTACACAATGATATCGGCTTTTGAATGAGAGTGGTGTATTTTTTCCTACTGTACGCCTAGTGCTAAATGAAAAATGTGTTCTGTACGCCTAGTGTCATTTTACTTGACCTGTTGTGGCAAAATCTCTGTTAAGAAAATGTCAATTACTAGTTTGGCTACAAATACACCATGCACCAGGGTGCACTTGATTAGTTCATTAAATCATTTAAAGGGTTACGCTCACTTCAAACATACGCAAAACTTCTCTATGCTGCACAAGTATAGCGGTCGAATTTATTTGTCTGTCCACAATGCATATCTATAGAGATTACGAAGTAAATGGTCTTGTGGACATAGACCAACTACATTTAAATAAAAGAACACCAATAGGAAACGATTTCATCAAGTAACCCGTAATATAATATCGAATATGCGATAGAATTCGTCAGTGTAATTCTAAAAACTCGTAACTACAACGTGATTTAAGTTGTAGTTACAAGGTGTTTTAACTACATCGATAATTTATCAATATAGTCATGTAAGTAGCACAAAGTTCATTTTTTTTCCGAAATGAACGCAGATTTATTTGTCTTGGTAAATAACTACGGGCAGCTACACTATACACTAAAGGCTTATCTTGATTCTTCCTTGTGTGATACTAAATGTACTTTTGCATGCGTACTTGTGTATGTGTGTGTATTTGCGTGCGTGTTTGCTAATGTGCACGTGGTTGTTTGTGTGTGTGATAGTATGCATAGCTTGTGAGTGTGGTTGTATCACATACATGCGTGTTAGTGTTTGTCGTTTTTGCTTTCTTGTTGTTACCGCGGTAACTGACGTATCTATCTCCATCTTTAAATGCCATTGTGACACGCTGTTCAAGTTTGCTTTTATGAATATGAGTGTTATAACATACTCGCAAAACTGCTAACGCATCACTTTGTCTTTGTTAGTATTTTTTCAACGAATCTACAGAATAGGTTCAAACTTTACACATGCCGACTACCACCATTTGAACAGAATCCTATGAAATTTCAAAGTGAATGCGACAGTCTGTCCTAAAAAAATGAACTGTCAATAAGGATATCCTTTATTTTAAAATTCCAAGATGCTGAAATTTGGTTAAAATGGGAAATTCACACATAATTTTCAAACCTTTTGTATTGGCTGAAAGAGTTCCCGTGTTTAAAAGATATCTTCCTTAAACAAACCGACCGCTTTTAACTTATCTGCCTCATTGTACTAGTATCATGAACTAAATTGTACAAAAATACTATCATTTTGTCATCTGTAGCAGTTGTCAAATGGAACAGTTGCAATATAAAATTTTGCTAGTTAGAAAAGGTTTGATTTATGGTTGTAAAAACCTTGAAGAGCAAGAAAATACTGATCAATACATGTAACCGGCGCTTAAGCCTTACCCAAAGGATATCTATGCTGTAATTTACAAATCTTTTCCGAGTTCGCTAGTCGATGAGTTCGACAAAGCTTTTGATATTTCGCTTGGGCAGGGCAAACCCCGAAGTCAAAAATGACCGTTTGAAATTAATGTTATCACAGCCCAGCTTGTTACTGATTGAAATCAATTATTTCCAGATATCATTGGTCTCTTTAGTCATTCATTTTCAGTGGAATCTCTGATTTTCCAATTCTGTGATTTTCCCATCAAAAGCCGTTAAAGAGACACCCCATAAATATTTTCTCACAAATTTTGCTTCTTTTTTATTTGAAAGAACATATATTTTTATGAAAATTCTGAACTTTCTAAGCCAAAGTAAGTATTGCACCGTTTACGATGATATGTTTTTTTCTTAAAATCAAATTAATTGTGATTTGTCACAGAACATATGTTAATGGAACAGGCTCGTAAAATCTAGGCGAGGGGGGGGGGGTCGTACCCCCCTAAGTGGGTCAAAAGTGCTGAATTTCTGTTTTCACGGTGAAAATTTAGAGAAAATCCAAATTAGCCCCCCACCCCCCATTATTCAGACACTGGGGCTTTAGCCCATATAAAATTGCTTCCTACGGGCCTGTGGAATATGCCATTTTCATCTCAGCTTTCAGAGAGTTTTTGGGCTTATCAGCAAAAACTTAAAAGGACTGATACATGTATCATTTAAATGAATTAGAATAATCAATCTTGGCATCAAAATATACATTAGAAAAAATGAAATAGGGTGTCTCTTTAATAAATGTAGGAGATGGTGGAGTTTCATGCGGCAAAACCTGGCAATATACGTATCGTCAATTAACTAGGAACATTCTGTTAAAAACCGGCCATAAATCACGGTGGAGATTGTGCATCATGGGATGGATAACAAATACGGACAAAATAATCTCGATTCTTGTCAGATATTTTGCAATAACTTCCTCATTTGTGCGTCAATTTTCAAAAGGTTTGTTGCATGTACCCCGCCTTACCGAACTCTTTCATCGGATGTATGACATATTAGATAACTCGAGGTACTTTTTCCAAAATATTGTCCCAACCGACCAGAAAGCGAAATGGTAACGACTACGGCCAAATTAACCACGCTTCAGGAAAGAAATTGTGCAATAACTTTCTGCGTCAATTTTCATGCAGTTTGTTGCATGTACTCCGCCTTACTGAGCCCTTTTCTCAGAATGTATTACTTATCTGGAAACTCCATGTACTTTTCTCAAAAACCGATCCCAACCGACTAGAAAAAGGACTTGTATTTTTTGTCGTTTTTCCGGTCGGTTGGGATCAATTTTTGGACAAAATTCAAAGATTCTTCAAACAAGTCATATATCTTAGAAAAGAGCTCAATAATGCGGGGTACATGCAACAAACCGCTTGAAAATTGACGCAGAAATAAGAAAATTATTGCACAATTTCTTACCTGAAGCGAGGCAAATTTGTCCATATTCGTTATCCATCCCATCATGCACAATCTCCACCGTGATAAATCTAGGTGTGTAAATGAACTTCGTATGGACGTATGGTGACAGGTCACTCAGATTGGCTCCTATATAACTCTATGCAAAATCTCCTTTTTCAACACATTTTAACACCTTTTTCCAACATCCCAATGAGCAAAACTACACGTAAAATGGCATAGATATATGCATCCTTGTCTTGTATTTTTTTTTTTCACAAAATGGACCCACCTCTTGCGATTCGGTTTTTTTTCACAATTTTCGCTCAAACATGCGTAAAGTGTATTTTTCCGCGCCAAAATAGACACATCCGTAATGGGGACCACGTGTATCCCTGTACCAAAACACACAAAATAGTCCTGGTGGATTCTGGCTAGAAAATGAGAAAACATGTCATCCAAAAGCATCAATGAAAACCTAAGCTAAAATCATTCACGGAGAGAGAGCAATGCATAACCAGAAAATGAGCCATTTTTTAAAGAACTATCTTAGCACCCCACAAACCGGAATGACTTGTCTGAGTGACCTTACGCCGTATGGACATACCAAGATGATACCAATATACGAACGCCTTCGATGGCGTACATATACCATAGCAACGGGATTTCAAACTGTTGTTGTAGAGCGTTAAAATCCAGACTCAAATGGGCAATAAAAAATGAAAATTATCTAAACTTTTTTAAAATACGACCTGTCTAGCTACCATCTGTCGCTTGATCCAATAAATTATTGAAGGATCTTGGTTCAAAGGGTTTTAATCCCGACTCTATTAATATCCTTTCGTCATTTTGACTAGAATGATTGTCTCGACATAGAATGAATCGGCTAGGTAGGATGGTTAACAAGTGGTACATAAGGTTTGGAATGTTGCTTTTGTGCTGTTGAGAGAATTGCAGGGAACACATGGCTTTGAACCAACGCATAGTAACTGCAGTAGTATTTAACGGAGTGCTAAATCACTTCCAACGATTTCTCTGATTTGTCGCTAATATTTACTATTTAAACTCATCCACAGAACATCTACTACATCTACGCCTACGTCTTTCGCTTTTACGCGTGTTTGGACAATTGTTTTCTAGCAATTCGTGGTCATATATGCTGCCGACATGTTTGAGACCAGATCGTTTTAATGTTATTACATGTAGTAATTTGGAATGAACACGCATTACAAATGTTCTATCTTTGAAAAAAGCAATGAATTGTTGATCAAATGTCATCTCAAAGCTTTTCAAACGAAAATAAATTCCACTTTTTCAATCGATTATAACATATACGGAATGACATAATAGCACTATAGGCGTACAGATACATGTTCCTCAAACTGCACTAATGATGCTGTACAGTTTGCACTAGGCGTACAGTCGGAAGAAATACACCAGTCTCATTCCAAAGCCAATATCTTTGTGAAACAATGTGCATACGTGCATGCAACTGATGGACACAATAGCAGAGAGGTTTAGCTATTACCAGGTACAAGTTTAAGCGTATAGTATTGTGTAAATCACGCGATTGCAGTCAAAATTGCACGAGTTAGCACGATAAAAAACAGCACAAACCAGTGATTTGACAGGTAAAAACTAATTTTATAAACAAAATAGACACCGATCGAGAAATCGTAACCGCTGAAGTGAAAGTACATTTAGTCTACCCCACAACGTTGAAAATCGCATAAAGAAAGATTGTTTAGATTTTTACTTATTTACTTTTAAAAAGCCAAATTATCAACTTGTTTATCAGCACTAGTGATATTTTGCGTACAGTTAGATGCAACTTCCGATACACGCGACTGTACGCTTTTACACAGTGAGTAGTGGTTCTATATTTTGTCGCTTTTCAACAAAAACCTCGTTACTGCACCTTAACACAAGCTGCAGTTACGACGGGGTTTTAAAGCAGCTATTTGGTAAATACTGTAGAAGTAACATCTTTGCTCAACGCGGCATAATGATATATTTCGAGGCGTAGAATGTTCGGTTCCAATCATCCGCAATTTGTGCAGTCAGACATTCCTAACAGAAACGACCCTTTAGCATTCTTGATGTTATATATTTTTGTATCATCTATTTTTTTCTTGAGAAATAAGATATAGCATATTGAGCAAGGCATAGAAAAATTACAACTCTCAGACAACAGTTCGTTCGTGATAAAACGCCAATAGAAGGGATTATGCCTTACCCAAACCCCTGTAACTCCTAATATACGGATTTGTTATTTAACCTCGGTGGAATATAAGAATCTACAATCAATAACGTATAAATAAGCTTCTTCAGTAATCATCGTCTGATATTATTGTAAAGATATATTAACAGTTTCCTAAATGTCAAGAATAGGAACTATTCCAAATTGAAATTTGCTGCTTAACGATGGGACATACTCTTAAGTGCAATATAGCCCAGCATATATACCTAAAAGAAAAAATTTAGTCAGTATTTTTTATGGTCAATTATTGGCAAAAATACAACATATCAGTGTAAAATTTCACACAATATTTGTTCAACCAACGCTTAACAAACACCTTAAAATAATGTTTCTAAATTTTAGTTTTCAGGTTTGTGCTAAAAGAATTTAAAAATGTGACAGGTGCACTTGCTGCAGTTAAGGCGCAGGTCTTTTTCCTGTATAAGTGTATGCAAACCAAAGACAATAGCCCAGATACAAAAAATCAACAATAAAAATGGTACCGGCTTACATGATTTTAGCACCCGGCTTAATCAATTTGGCCAAAAATGACAGTGTTAGAAACCATCTTCCTAACCTACAAACTCTGGCTGTTTCCTACAGTTTGAACTTGGCAAGCACTTCAAGTTTTGAGCATTGGAGTAGTTGTTATCAAAAATGGGCACGTGCATGAGATTTTGGTCATTGATACCTCTGAAAACAGCGTATCTGGAATATACGTTAATTGTGACGTCATCAAGTAACGTCACGTCCAATCTGACAAAAACATTGAAAATTGACTACACTGTAACCAATTTGTTCAATAAAGACATTTTGTTAAAAAAGGTCTGTCTTTTACTTGCCTTGCCATTTACACGACAGTTGGCTTTTCGAGCATTGGCTCAGCCAGATCTCAGGCATTGTTTGACAAATATTGAATGTCAGCTATCTTTTCTAATTGCCTGTCTAGAAAAATCAACTTTGTATCAGTGGTAAACCAGCCACTGGTCCTGATAGAACGATTTCTTGAAAACGCAGTAAAATGTTAGGAGCAACAGGTTGGGTGCGTAAGTCACCATAATCTACTGTAAATACCATTAAAAAGAAGTTTCCTCACTCACAGCAAACAAAGAGACTTCTATTCTACCAAGAAATGATACAAAAATCGATTTTTCATGTCAATTGTCAGGAATTTAGACTCTACAAAAAGTCACTTATGAAGCTGTGGCTTTTCAATTTGACCCCTTTTGGAATTAATTGTCCATAGGAAGATTAAGTAAAACATAGATGCCAATTGAATTTCACAGACCTGTTCTAAATTGGTTGAAGATTGTTATGAGTAAAAATTTTGGCATTGAAAAAACGTTTTAGACAAAATTATTGACCAAAAACTTTATACTGACTAAACTTTTTCATCTCAGTATATTATTAAACAGCATTATGACAATTTAACAAAATTTTAAATACTTTATGTTTTGACTAGAAAATGTCATTCTCGGCAAGTCTTCGGTACGGTAGTCTGACCAGGTGCGACAGAGTTCGCACTGAACATAACACAACAATTTCCCGACTAACAGAGAGGCACAAAAGAAATTTCCCAGACTTGTACTCGTGATAAGTCTACTACATGGAATTAAGTCTGACCCAAAACTCGGTAAATCATAATATACGGATGTGTTATCTAGCCTCGTAGGAATCGAGGAACCAACAATCAATAACGAATAAATGAAGCTGTTTAGTAAGCCACGTCTGATGCCATAGACATATTAACGCTTAATGAACTAATTGTTGTTTGAGATAAGGTGGTCGGATTTGGGAGAATGGAAAGTCGATTTTTACCTTAAACATTACAATAACATAATTTGCTATAAATCACAGTATGTCGTCGTTTGCCAATAAAAACCTCCTAAATGCAGCTTGAAACAAGCTGTAGTTACAAGTTTTTTTTTGTTGAAAAACCGCTATGTATACAAAGTAGGAATTTGAAAGCGAAAACTAGTCTTTTCTAGCATAAGACATTCCCATCTTTTCGGCTTTTCAGAAAATCCACCCGCCTTTGTCATATACTATTCCCGGGGGACAAAGAACACAAATTCGTCGCTTTTCAACAAAAACCTCGTAACTGCCGCTTAAAACAAGCTACAGTTACAATGTTTTCGTTGTAAAGCATTGATTTATTCTTATAAATGGCCACATTTCCGATACATCCACGTAATAACGTTCACGACAAATTATATAGAAGGGGCAGAGAAGAAATTTCAAAGGTCCTTTAATCAATTGCGATATATAAGAAAGGTGCTTGAAAAATAAAAATAAAAGTAAACTTCAATTTTGTAGCAATTTCGTAACCACAGTTGTTGTAACGAACGTTACCGGCGCAATGACAGTTGCAGTAAAATTCTTGATTAAGTGCAGACGCACTTGATTATGACGCACAGCCAACTTCTGTTACATTGTATAAGACATAGACGTTTGTCCAATCTAGATGCAAATCAGTAAAATTACGTTTTGACCTGTCATTGTCCTTTGCCCTAACATGTGTACTTAAAACTGCCGCCTCGAATCAGAAATTTTACATCTTTATTTTAATATTGCAGGTGTCAACTTCGACCAAATTATGTCATATTTGGAATTTGCTGCTTTCAATCAAAATATCGTTGGCCTAGCTTGCGAGTAAATCGATCGTATTAAACGTTTTTGATACTGAACTCACCATATTCGTTCTTCCATCTTTTGACGTATTCACGCGTCATAAATGTACACAAAGGATTGTTCGACATGTCTACAGGACTGATGCCGGTATTTTCAAGAGTCGAACGACAAATTAATTGCTATGATTTCCCGTCCAAACTAGAAATCTATCACTAAAGATGAAAAAATACCCCCGCCACCCCATTTGTTCGGACAAATGTTTTTTGTCGAATCAGGGGCCATATCTCATAAATTGTAAATTTTATTTTCTTGAAATTTGCGTCTTGCACATCTATCAGTCATAATACACACTCTTGTGCCAAGTATGAAGAGTATCGGATAGTGACTGTAGTAAAAGTAGTCCGGACAAGCATTTCAGGGGCCGTTACTCAAAAAGTGTCTGTCCAAAACAGTTAAAAAACGGAGGGTCATTTAAATCGATTTTAAATCGTTTGATCTGTTGACGTTACGATTCAACCATCACAGTTGAAACAAACATACCGTTTCATGGCAACAATAAATAAAGTACATTGCGTTGGAAAGGCTATTATCTTGACAGTAAATGTCGAAACCAATCTTTCTTGTTTTATTCGCTTTGTAATATTAGTAAATTCACAATATCCCTCTGCAATGAAATACTTTTCAAATATTTGTATGAAATAGTTATATAAAATTGAAATAACCTTCAAAGATATTGCTTTGTCTATAAATATAAGAGATCAGTTACTAATACTTTGAACACAATTTGTCTTTCACGACCACTTTATTAACCCATTCCAACACATTGACACAATTTGACACACAAAAAGATAAAGACTTTACAAAACATTGTAGAAAATGAAGAACTCGCTTGTGACAAGAAATTTCTTCATTTCCCATAATCTTTTCAACTCAGAAAGACAAAAGTATACAAATTCCTATTCATTTAAAATTGTCCTATGCATCATCTTTGAATTTGGAACAGAATAAAATGTTGTCATCTTGTAATGGGTAAAGAAAATCGTCAACAAAGTATTAGCTAAATTGATTTCCCTATGAAGGACAATTGCCAACTTGAGAGACCGGAAGTTTAGGTAGAGTTTGTTGCGACCAAATATTTTTGTCGTAGGAGAAATGAGTGTTATTATTCTTTTGGATCCAAAAGAATTCAAATCAAATTTTTGAGAGGCGTAGTTTTACTGGTATTATTTATCAACTAAATGGATAACGAAAATAGCAAGACGACCAGTCACACTTTTCCAGTTCTAAGGTATAGACTAACATTTTTTATATCAAAATGAAGTTTGTACACACATTACTTTGAACTTTGAAAGTTTAAATGCAGATGATGATTTTTCTGAGAATATCTTTAAGGACAGATCCTCTAGTTGTTACTGCGCAACTTACTGCGCATATCATAAATAACGAAATAAAGCTGTTTCAGTAATTGGCCTTTTCAGCAAATGTTTTTTTTTACATTTAGTTGATGTTTGGTTAATAAATGACAAGACCATTTCGGTTATCGTCATTTTCTCTATTTGGTCAATTAAAGTGTAATAGTACTCGGATGGTACATTTCGCTTTCTGTTACGCATTCAACATGTGGCGTTTGCGATAGAAAACGGAGCAACAAAAGCAAAGTGATGTCTTTATGAGCTAGTCCGCTTCAGATGGACACAAAAGATGACGCTTTTTATTATCTAAAGCTGGTAATAAGGAAGAAAATGGATAAAAGTAGTGAAACAATTTCGGACAGAGCTGCAAAAAGTAAATCAAACTTTACTTATAACTAAGAAAAACGCTTGGTTTGGTATATTTTTTTCTTTTTCTTGTAGGTATGACCAAGCACTATGTCTTTACCAAAAAAGAAGAAAATCTTACCACTGGAATATTTTCTGCATAATGTATTATCAGGACCGTTGCGAAAAAAGTGCAATTTCAGCTACGTTTGAAAAAAAATGATTTACTAATATTTTCAAAATTATCACTAGATTTACCCAAATTAATACTCATTTAGACAGAATAAACTATATTGAATACAACAAAGACTTATTTATGCAATCCTAGTCATTTCGAATACCCTTTTTGTGGGTATTTAAGTGACACCTCATTTTTGAAATTTAAGACAAGAGTAGTCTCTCTTGAAATCCAATAACTTTTTAATTCGCTTGGTGATCTATAGTTTTTAAGTCATTTTTTACTTCTCATTTATTTAAGTATTAGTACGGGAAAAAATAAATAAAATCTTATCGTAGGATATAAATTTTTATGGATGATCTGTCCTCAAGACAAACAAGTTTTTAGCATAGAGCGTGGTTTACACGAAGGAAAATCTTGCAAAAACTGTTTAGGAAAGTATAGTTAGAGAAAAAGCTATAAACCATTTCAATCTGCTGAAGATAGAAAATGAAAAATGTATCTAATATGGTCAGGTTTTTTCCTGTTTCTTGTTTTTGTTTTGTGTATTTGTGTGAAATCAATTTGGGCCAATATGGATAAAACAAGTCTATGTTATCACGCAATCTGATCAGATCTGTTGTTCCCTATCACTGTGTATCAGAACCAACCTCATATTATCATGTTTCTTTAAAGTGTTGTTTTCTCTTTAAGAAGATAACAATCATACAACAATTCAAACAAGAATACATGTCATGCGTATTTGAAAGAAATAAAAGAAAGAGCATAAGAAGCGGCTGCAAATAACACAGCGGATTTAATAAAAAAATCATGCATAAAAATATTTAGATAACATGCAGAAATTAGGATCATCAGCAATTTCTGTGTTTGTCTGGATGTTTTCTCAAATCCGTTCTATTACAGTCCTCAAAACTAGGTGTTGTTTGGACAAGCTTTATGGTATTTCGTAGAGAATTTAAGTGTCTTTAATTGTTGATTAGATCCATTGTAATACGAGGCTGGTATCAGTTTCATGCATTGCGTGTGTGTTTGACCGTCTCTACGCTCAGTCAACTTCTCTGAAACGACGAATATATCGATGCTTTCCAGCACAAACCTAGTAACCACAGCTTGTCTTAAGCTGCAGTTACGAGATTGTTGTTGAAATACGACGATATCCTTAGCGGGAGATCAGAACCTCGTGACTCCAGCTTGAACAAGCTGGAGTTTCGAGTTTCCTACCGTCGATATCGTTTTCTCACGCAAACTGCGATATCACAGCCAGATATGTAAGAGAAATAAATGGCAGATGTCATGCAATATTACTTTTACAGTAGTTTTGTACATGTGGTGAATTGTGGATACTAAGTATTTTTAATATCCTATATTCTTGAACTCGAATATCAATTGTTGAACGTTTTTGCATAATTCCTACATTTGCAAATATTACACGAACCAAAACTTTTATAGAATTCGTCAAGCATACAATGATAGTAAATACATTCCGACGTGATTTTCTAACGTAATCAACTAGGCGTTGGTATATTGTTATGTTTTCAAAATTCAAACGAAGATATACTTGATTCTTTATCATTCAAATTGTCCTTTGGCATGATTTAATGCCATTACATTTATCAGCAACGCTGAGGAACTACGAAAATCCGATGATTTGAAATCCTTTGAAGCGCAACACTAGGTCTTTATCATAATTTTCGTCTTTTGGCTCAATGAAACCTTGATACTATGGACGTTACAATCGGGTCGTATTTTAGAAGAGCGTTAGATAAAGAGGGTTTGTTGAAAGTAAAGACACAGGCCAGATATGACAGTAAAACCGCCTTCACTAAGGCCACTGTACCTTGACATTTCTATCAATATCCATTAACCCCTTCCCAAACTGCACAATGTTATGGTTGTCAAATTCGAAAGTTGATGTAGAGGACAAAATGTCTGTAACTAAAGATAGGATTTGTGTTCAATGTAGCTGTGAAAAGAAAAGGAAAAATGCTGATTATCAACCTTGTCTTTTTTGCCTCAACGTTTTCTCAAGCCTGTTCTAAGAGGGAAGTCAAAACCAGCTATTGTTTGGGAAAGAGTTGAAAAGAGAGTGGATAGAAATCTCTTATTTCAGAAGATTGATTATGCTTATCTAGATCAGATAATGCCTTGTCTTTGCGTGTTTATGTTATAAAAAAGAGGGACCGAAATGGTAATGTAGATAGGTTCTGGTAAAATAAAAGAGAGGAAAAACGTGACATTTGGTGGTAAATGGCAAGTCCCCCTGTAATTCAATATCGTGGTAAGTTTGTAGGATAATATACTGGAAATTGATCGCTTAGAGGTGTTGTTTATATATAAGAGAAAAAAACGTCCAACCTCCCGGAATACGACATGACCACAAAAGTATTTCGTCTAGGAACCCTTTATGCAGAGGAAAAATGCGGAATACTCTAGGACAATTGTTGATGGAATTTTCATAACAACATTTTCACTTTTTGTACGATATGTTAATTTGGTACAGTAAAAAGTTGAATGGGAAAGCGCAAAACCTATGAAAAAGTATAGAAATAAATATTGGCACATGTACATTAGTTTTGAACATAATTATCCCCCTATTTCCAATTTGAGAGTTCCGAATCTACACCACCGTACATCATGTATCATTTCTAAACTAGGGATGATTACATTTTACGATATATTTCCCAATTTATTTCACTATTTTGAATATTTCAAGTCAATAATGCAAATTTTATTGAATGGAGTTTTTTCTGGCAGAACCTCATAACATGAAATTGATCCGCAAATATTTGTTGAATTACCTCAGATGAGTGTAATCATTAATACAGGAGAACATCAAACATGGTTAATTAGGCTCAATTAGCAAGGTTGTCTGTAAATATTCACATAATACACCCTTTGTGTGGATTACATTTCATGGAATAAGACCTTCATATGCCCATTTTTATCAAATTTTAACCCATTGCAAAAAAAAGCCGAACATGTTTTGGCACTCCCAAAGGAAATGTTGAGGAAGATAACAAAAGAAGAAAATGCTGATAATCAACATGTTCGTGCATCTCTCTACCAAAACTCATGTCCTTTGGACATATAAGAGAGCAACTTGTGTCCTAATCCGACTGAAATTAAACACAACTTCATATAATTCCAATTGCGTAAATCTTTCTACATGAACGTCCATTGCATTTAGCTTGTTCGATTACTGTGTTGTTTGGAAAATCATTAAAAAGCTAAAGCCATACAAAATGAGTTCAAGTGCAATGCCTGTGGACTATGGTGCAAAACAACAAGAAAATCAATATGTGTTAACAGACATAAAGAAGATGTTCTGTGCGTTTGTATTGAATTTTCAGAGTTATATAACAAGGAAGCTTTGGGCACGAGAGGGCATTCATTATTAATGGCGGATATGTTTAGAGCCAGGAAATTTGTTGTTAGTAAACATGACGTTTGGCATTTTATATTCAATTGTCAAAATAATTGAATAATATCACTGGTCGAAGCTATTTTGATGACTTTCAAAATAATCAAACCTTTCCCTCGAATTTAAGGCAAATGTTAATGACAGGTTGTTTTTAAAAACATGCATTTTGCTTCTGTAGTAACATTGAGGACAAGCAATAATTCTAACATATTTCCTAACCCAAGTGCAGTTACTCTGAACAAGTGAAAAGAAAAAAAAACAGACTTGAGGCCGTTTTCGTTTGAATTGGGTTCCAAGTATTATACGACTATCAAACTTTCAACTGAACAGCAATTTGCCAGACAATTACTAAATTATTCGATTCATTTTCAGTTTAAGCGAAAAAAAGAACAAAATTCTGTATTCGATTAGTTCTGATTGGGTCCCCCAAAGTGTGTACGATAAAAAACGAAATATGTTGTCACTGAATAAGGCCGATACTACAGCATTTGAAAATATTTACTTTGGTCCAAAGGCCGTTACCTTTTTGTATGGAAGGTATCATAGAGAATATTTGACTCTAAATAATGGCTAGTGTATTTTGAAAAAAAAAATCGCAATTTTGTTTGTAAAAGACATTATATTCGAAACAAGCACCGTTTCTTTGCTAAAAGCAAATACAAGAAACACCATAGTATACTACTTCAATACATGAAAGGTCTCTCTTTTTTACATCTTCTTTATTATCATCATTATTATAATTGTAACAGCGAGAAGCTTTGCTCTTTCTTACAAACTCAAAAGACCTCAAGATATCATTTTTGATGCATCAAAACCAACCAGTTGAAAGAGAAAGGTGGGTTCAATATAATATCATTTATTCTAATCTTTAGTGGTCAGATTGAATTCTATTGGAAATTTGGTATGAACAAACGATACCATACTGTTTTGGAAGGGAAGAGATATTTTCTTTGTAAAAAAGCTCATACGTGCCCAGAATTTGATTCAAGTTAAGCCTTAGGCTAGACAAAACATGAGTCGTCTACATAAGGCCAATACATTAGTGGTCAAGTGTTGCGAAAAAGAAGAAAATCGGACTGGGTCACGAAAAAGGCCTTATCGACACGACACTCATCCTTTATAAACATGTCTGAGGTGCGTTCTTTAGAGCGAGATTTTCTAAGATTTCTTAAGATATTTTTGATAAAGCGTCTTTGAGACCGAGATTATAAGCGAAGTGTTCTCAATGTTCCATACTTCATACACATGACGTCATCATGACGTCATTTGTATGAAGTATGGAGCATTCGGAACTCCGCGGTTTATGAATCCTGGAGCATTCGGAACAACTCGGTCAATTCTCTCCCATATAGATTCTATAGAATTTACCGAGGGGTTCCGAAACAGGTATAGAGCAATGGCGGCTCCCAGTGATCGTCTTAAAAATCCTGCTCAAAAGAGCGCTTTTATTTTTATTTTATTTGTACATAATGTTGTAATGTACCATTTCCTGTACAAAATATAAAAAAAAATCAGGGTAAGTTTCCTGACTCGTTTTCATGTCAGAGTTGTCTGCCCATGACTAGTAATGACCATTTTCGCAAAAATTACCCTTATGTTAGTCATATAGCAAGTTTTTCTGAATGGATAATTTCAAATGTAATGTTCAATTTAGAGACTTAACATATGCACAAATGTGTTGAAATGTTGAAAGGAATATTTCAAAACTATTTTCTGGAAAAAATCAAAAGAAACTTTGAAACATTCTTTTGAAAAAACTTTTTTTCAAATCGCCAAAAAATTGTCCAATGAATATTTTTTTGTTTTTGGATATTTTGAAGATAATACCAACAGCTATTTGTACACACAAAAAAATCAGCACACCTTTCCACGCAAATAAAAAAGATATTTGACTTTATCTAACCCCATCCACCCCGTTTTAGCCTAATTATGAAAAAAAAATCTATACAAAATATTAAAATTTTCTGGCATAGGTTTACATTTAGAACAATGAAATACTTCATTTGACATTCACCATCACAAAAAGGGTGATGTTTCGGTCTAAAAATTTGATGAAAATTGTAGCATGGGCATTTGGTGCCGCAGGATAAACACAAAATGTGCAAGTCACATGGCCGATCTCCAAACTTACCTTTACAAAGGTCGTGTGAACATTATATTGTTCAGGTCATCATGCATACTTTTGTATACCTGGTGTAGGTACAAGTTAAAAAGAACACTATAATCTGTCAACGGAATGAAGTTATATTATTTAAAAAAAGAAGACTTACCAACATTGATGACATTGCAGTCCACATGAACAGCGTAACTGCCCCATAGTAGTATGGCGAAGCACAGGACCGGACTATGCA
The DNA here is from genome assembly GCA_963680895.1 of Fragum sueziense. Taxonomy (NCBI): domain Eukaryota; kingdom Metazoa; phylum Mollusca; class Bivalvia; order Cardiida; family Cardiidae; genus Fragum; species Fragum sueziense. Next base: position 11,568,322 of record OY804596.1, read on the forward strand.
TTCCTTCATCTAGCTGCGGACATGGGGGTCAAACGAACAAGACTGAATAATCATGTCCTGCTGCTTATACTGCGCCGAAAACGTGAGCAAATAGCAACAAATTCACCATAATTCCATATTTTCCAACTATGTGTCAACAATGATCCGAATGAATATCCAAAACTGTATTATTGAATATATTTTATCTTCAGTAAATGCCAGTTGTTGGGGATCAACTGCAATGAGTTATGTAAAATAAACATTTGTTATTCTAACATAAGCTCCCCTGATAAGATAACTCAAGAAGCTTAGGACTTAAATCCACCTTTCACTAGAAAATTAAAAACAAATAGTTTCCGAGCGTTTAGGCGACGCAATGTAAACATTTTGAACGATTAAAACAACATAACAAATAAATCGGAGACATGCCATATGGTTCTCAACGATTAGTATTTCAGTGCACTGCTCTAAAACACAACTACCCACTCACTTTTTCAAGGAAGACAATTAGCAAGCTGTCGTTTAATATCTCTACCGGGAAAACAGAGAAATGGAAAGATCGGATTTCGTCCTCCCGATTTAATTATCACGCATTATCCAACCACATGAAGAATGGCTTCTTTTGTGTTTCATGATGCCGCTGTATAAACACAATCTGCAGTGATATATAAAATATTTCATTGCAAACCCAAATAGACTTCCATTTCGACCTTCACAATAAAAATATGGATGTTCCAGTGAAATCCTATATATCGGGCGTTGACACACAAAAATACAGCTCTCAACTTAATTACACAATTATTATTACTCCACCGTATTAGACTGATAATACTTTAATCAGATATGGAATCTCGGGTTACCTGTTGAGTAAATATTCAAATCGACGGATCTTTTCAGTCCTAGAACAAAACATTTTTCCCAGTCACTCCAAGGAGGTCGACAGACAACTGACACTTTTAGTGTATTTACAACATCAAAACACTATTTATAAAAATCACCAATTAATATAGACCCATTATACGTATTCACTAATTCATTAATTCCATAATGAATGATTTGTTAACTGAATTACGAGAAAAAGCAATTTCAGATCGTGATAGCTTCATTCGTCCGGGATGTTGTTTTTTACCATATAATGGGGATGCTTTGGATTTCTCCCGCCCGGCGATCGATAGCGAATTTTGTATTCGCCATATACACTTATTGCCGTTGACGGGAACTCAGTCGCGCACTAAGAAAGTGGAATATTGGTAATCTATGATAATGTACACAGTATTGAGAGAACAACAAAATGTAGGAATGCCAAGATAGAATACAAACATGATCTAGAAATTGTCTATGACGGACCTTAAAAACCCTTTCTAAAATGGCTTAATTGAGTTGTTGGTGTTTCAGATATGTTTCAGAAAAAAATGGATGTTGTTAAAGTGACATTTCAGATTTTTTTGTCATAAATTTCACTTTTATTTTTATCTGAAAGAGCATATTTCCTTATGAAAATTCTGAAGATTTCAAGCCAAAATATTGCGCCGTTCACGAGAAATTTATATTTTTGTGTTAAAATTGAACAAATTGTTGTGGACAACAGTTCGGATTTATATGCAATTTATCGATTATGTCTCAACTTTAAATTCGTGTTTCTCGCTTATTGGCAACAACTTAAAAAAACTAATAGTATTTATTCTCATTAGAATAACCAATCTTGGCATCAAGACATACTTTATAATAATGAAATTGGAATGAAATGTCCCTTTAAAGACGACATTTAAACTGATGTCATCAAAACAAACTCTTACCATCGGGTCATGGTGACATTTAAGGTTACCGTATAGTTGTGTAATTTGCATGTAATGTAAGTTTATTTTTATGTTTTGTTGTACCAAGACACACGCTGCACTTTTAACCCATTACCTCACATTGACGCCTTTTGAAACCATTTTAGATAATGACTTTGGAAAACATTGTCTAAAATGAGGAAATTGTTCTGCAAAGTCATTTGTCGAATCTTCTGCTGTAGCAAACCACATTGTAGTAAAAATACCTTCCATACGGTCTCTGGAGCAGTTAATCATTATGGTAGGCGTCTAGCCTTTTCCACACATATGTATCAGCGTTTTTGTGGATCTAAAACGTTACCATAAGAACCGTTAAAGCTTTTAATAGACTCCTTTAAAACCGTATACCGAGCATAACTTACATGTACTTCAAACGCATATTTCAGACAATATTTAGTACATATACATAATGATCGATCGTTTTATCATAAAGCTACAATCTATTGAATACATTTCTCGCCTACATACACGTACACTTGTGGCATGTAAATGGGAGTAATCGTTCTCGTACATCGCAGCTTTTCAACGAAAACCTCGTAACTGCCGCTTAAAAAAGCTGCAGTTACGAGGTTTTTGTTGAAAAGCGACGATATGGTACCTTAAGTAAACGTTGCGACATACAAAACGGACAATTGTAGCATTTGAGTCAGTATGTGAATGTGCGCTGTCCAATCAAAACTCTTATAAATGAGCCAAGATCTGGAAAAGGGTCCCTTATACCATTTGAAACAATCATATTTCAAGATAAGACTATACCAAAGTGCAGACTGATCAGGACATTACGATGTCCCCCCTATAACAGTCGCTACAGACCATGAACAAGCACGCTGAGACTGATCTGATTGTATGTTGTTCTGGAATGCCATAAAGGACATTTTTTCCGATCCAGCTCAAATATTGTAGCCATTGGAATTGTAAAAGAATACCACGAATAATTGTCCATAGTACAGTAGACTATCCTTTAACTTGCAATTTGTACAAAATGTCCTATAGCATTTGACTCCAACATGGATCCTGAACAGCATGTGTTGCAGATCAAAAGGGCCTTCACAAACATTCCCTAGTGTACAACATCGGTTTGTTTTGATATAGTTAAGTAAATGGCACACGCAACATTTACAAGTGGGGTTTTGTTTGGAATAGTGCTCTGTCATTTTCACACAGATTTTTATTTCTAAGCGGGTTGTAACAATGCGCAGTACTGTTCTTCCAGAAAATGACACATTATCATTTTAATCTGGACACGACACAAATGTTGGATACTATGTCCTTTGGGCAACTCCATTCTGACAGCCAACGACCAGCTTATTGATTTTAGATGATAAGAATAAACAAATGAGCCAGGATCTGGAAAAACGTCCCTTAAGGATTTTGAGCCCAACATAGATCCAGATCAGCCTGTGCATACGCACAGTCTGATCAGGATCCATATTGTTCTCCAATAGCTTCTTCGTGACCTGTAGTAACTTATAGAGAGCAAAATTGATGCATATTGAACTCTATTTGACAACAGGCTGATCTTGAAACTCAATTTTGAAAAATGCTATAAGGGACGTTTTTCCAGATCCCGGCTCAAATAATAATCTCATGGAGATGGGATATTCATATATAATAACACATGATCACGGAACCACCAACAATCAATGCTTTATTCAAAGTTTATAAAATAAAAATATACACTGATTTAGGTAATTACAATATTGAAGGCATCGATCTATTTTATGCCTTGGATATAACTCTGTCTCTTGCAGTTTGAATTAAAAATGAGAGAAGTGATTCGCACAAGATGTGCTTTTTCATCTCGCTTTTCAATTGCTTTATATTCTAAAACAATTGAACAAGAGGACCATAATGATCCTAAATCGCTCGCTTACCTGAAGCGGTATGACATGAGGGAAAATGACAATTTCGTCAAATTGAAGGACACATTCATTTGTAACTTAGATCTTCTGTTCCGACCAGACTTAAAACAGTAATTGCCGAAGCTCTTGCGTACACAAACATTTTTTTGAAAAAAATCTTGTTTTAATCGTTTGATATTAATTGATTGAAATTAATTTTTTACTGTTAGATCAAAACCAGAGCCTAGAACGGTTAATATTATATTCAAGGGCAAACAATTCAGGATGCGAGAGTAAAATGTAGATCAAGCTGACATTTACACACTTGAATTTATACTATTGATTTCAAAATACAATAAGAATTGTCATTATCTCGATACGTTAAACATTGTGACTTGAAGAGTTAAAACAATGTCTAAATGTGTCAACTTTAAGGGCATATAACACATTATTTTTGTCCAATCAGAATAAAAATTGCACTTTTACAGATATCATAGGTACATTCATTGCTTCCAAATTATGTTTAATTAATTGATATAAACTTATGTGGTTGTAAGAATGAAAACAAAGTCGAAAATGGCAATTTGTGAAATGACAGATGAATCGGGACTTTCTTTTCCGATCATGCTGAAAGTACTGATCAGATCTTGTGGGCAGCAACATAGTGTCGAAATTTCGTCTTGATCGGTCAAAAATCAATGTTGGTAGACAGGAATTTTAAAAACAACCTCAGCCAGATATCATAAACACCAAAAGTGTGCCCAAGTACTGTCTTGGTTTCTTAATACCTGTAGACGAAAAAGCGTAATTAATATCACAACTAGCTATTTTTTGGCATTCAAGGGCAGACAAACTAACAGATTCCTCGAGGTTGCCGACTCAAATAATTGCTCAAACTGTACTTTCATCGGTTGAAAAAAAAATTAATACACTTTCTATAATGACTTCTTTTTTTCAGTTCTTAGAATCGATTCTAATGTATAGATTACATAGGCTTTGAATAAGTCCGACAGCAATCATCAAACATGAGCAGACACAGGAAAGCCAACATTAATTAAATCAATCCTTCTGCCAAATGCACCCCTTTTGTCGTCGTTAGGTGGGGTATAGGAAGTGGTTCTTTTACATTCTCGATCGTTGGTTGTAGCCCCGGTTTCCAAAAGAACAATAAATATTTTAGAGTAGCCTATGCGTCTGTGTACAACTGTGGTTTGCCCACAGGTCCCGATTGTAGAAACGTTGGTTATCATTAACCAAATGGTTTTAAAAATACTTATTTTCGTACAAATAAATTGTATATTGGCCATTCTTGTCATCGATTCGTGAAATGTACAATATCTACAAAAGGCAATTCAGGATAGTGATATACCCGTACAACAATGATACATTTGTGATCCGTCCCGCCAAAAGGGACCTTATCCGAACTCCAAAAATGCAAGTTGTGACAAACTTGTCAGATCCAGCACAGGTCAACCAGGTCTCGTATGCGAAAACTGATCATATAGTAAGATAGGGAAAACTTTCCGGATTTAGAAAATTACATAAAAGTGAAAAGTGTAAGTGCCCGAACTGCGCAGACTGACTAGGGTCGATATTTTTCACACTTCCGATAAGGTCCCTTTTAGCGTGACGGGTCACATTTTTTACGGTCTATTGCATTCTGTGGCAACACCACCAAGTTTACGATAATAATAATAATGACGTTAATAGTAATCATAGTTTTGGAAAAAATAAATTAAAAAAAATATTAAAATAAAATGCTTACAATCGTTGTCTGTCTTCTTTTCAATCAACGTTTATTGTGCTTAAGCATTTGAAGTACATTGTATCTTCAATTCATAGTATTTTCTTTCTCAGCACATTCCTTTAATTTAAACAGTGTAAAACAAGTTGGTTGGAAAAGAGTAAAACACTGCACGTGGTCGGTTCCCGATACATCGTTCATTCTGTAAAACAAACACCCTGTAATGCAGTATTGATATTTCACCGGAAAAGATAATTAGAAGTACAAGAGAAAATGCTCATCGTTCGATAGCATGGAATGGGGTGAAAATCGCTCCTCTTTAGGATCAATTAATCTCTTTTTATAGCTGGGGAAAACTCTTGCACAATTGAACATCAAACTTCTGATATGAGGTGCTCTATTCCATTCATCATTGGATACCAACCACTTCATGTATCTTCGAACGTCATCCGTAGCAAGGGAAATTGACGTTGGTATCCAGAATTGAAATCCTGATAAAACTCGTGAATTATAGGGCGTCATTCTGGAAAACAGAAATTGACGAGGAAAACTCGCGTCAATTTTCGTTGCCATGGATGACGGAGTTATCATTCCAATTTTATTTTTAAAAGTATGTCTTGGTTCAAGAATTAGTCCTTCTAATGCGTAGAAATGCTTTTTGAAGTTGTTATTTATAAACGGAAAATATACCTCATATAAATCTGAACTGTTGTCCACAAACATATGTTTAATTTTAGCACAAAAATAAATAGTTCTCTTAAACGATTCAATATTTTGGCTTGAAATTTTCAGAATTTTCATAAGAAAATTTGCTCCTTCAGATAAAGATAAAAGTGCAATTTATGAAAGAATAAATGTGCAATGTCACTTTAAGAAGTTGCTCTTATATGAACCATGTCCAATTATATACAATTACAATCATCAGTAGCTGTATCAAAATTACACCCATGTAACAAAAGTAGACGAATCAAACCATGCTTTGATATATTAAACTGTACCTTTCCTGAAGTGTTACAAATTGTAATTAAGGTACAAAAAAATATAAAGATAAAAAAGTACACCCAAAACATAGAATTATGTTCTATGTACAAATGTAAAACCAATAGACAACATAAATGTATCTGATTTTGTAGTTTCGTCCAAGCGACTAACAAGTAGAAGAATTATGTACATGGATATATAAATCAAACAAATACCAAAAAATTACCAGTGTCCTGAAATAAGGTCAACACTGGGTCTATTCGAGACGCCTTTATTGTACAAATATGATTTTCCCATGCAATGGATAGCATTCTCTCTAATATAAAATCATTTTTAGCGTCTCAGTATATGTGTATTATTCTATCTGAATCACATTAAAACCTTCCGAAACAACACATTTACAGACCTAACCAAATAAGAATGCGTTGCTGACGACAAAACAAATGTTGTTACATAACAGAACGTGTACAAACTATACAATTGAAATAATATAGGAAAATGCAGGACATGTGGATAATAAGTATTCCATTCCTTTCATGAGAGTTTTATTATTCTTACACAATATTAGGTCGTCAAAATAACAGCTGGGTTGGGAAAGTGTTAATGGTTGTACAATGGAATTGGTTCGTCTGGATTGGACTATAAAGCCCGTCATATTTATAGATACCATGTACCTGTACTGGTGTGTGTCAAACTGCTACAAATAACGATGAAATTCTTGGGCATTTACGAGACTTTTGTACTAACCCCAGGAATTTAGGTTACTAAAGTGTAAAGAATATTGGTGGCTTTCTGAGTAAAAACATCTTCTTCTGAGAAACATGCCTACATCACGCAATGACGTTATAACAAAGGAGATGTCTATAGTATTGATTGGTAGATATTCCCCTCTTTATAAACAGTTAATCTTTACCTTCGCGGTGTCGTGTCACGTTTAACCCATTACCAGATGGCAAAATTTTAGGCATATCCAAATTCAAAGACGTTTCAAACTACAATTCAATGTGAATTAAGCGTCACATGTTTTGCCTGTCCTGGTGGATACCACTGTGGGAAATGAAGAAATTGCTTATCACAATCAGTTTCTTCATTTTCAACAACGTTTTTCAAAAAAATTATAATATGGGACGTCACTATTTATCATCACGTTTTTTACAATGAATAATTTACGAAAAAATCAATTTGCAATATGAACTATTGTTTCGTACTTGGAGTAATGTTCGTGTTTTACTTAAAGGTATACCATACTTTGTATCCATGACCGTTTTCAGAAATCATGTGCTAGAACAACAATCGTCATTGTCAAGTCTAAACACCCCAAGGACATGTAAAAATGCGGTATTATTTTCATTAAATTCATAGAACAACTGTTGTCTTGAAATCTAGACAAATATTTGTACATCATATAATATTCCAGCAAGGAGATGAGAAAATTAACAACTATTCTTCATGAAAGTGTTTACAGTACGATTTTACCAATTATGGAATGTTTACATATCGTCTCCAGTCATAGATCTGCTGATCGAGAAAGTTCTTATATCTAATACAGAGCAAGTTAATACCAAGAGAACTACAATTTATTCTTTTACCCTTTCCCCGAATGACAAAAATTTAGTCTGTTCCAGTTTTAGAGGAGTTGCAGATAATAAATTGAATGCTATTTGGTGAAAAGAATGTGCACATCACAGCATGGAAAATATTGAGACACAAGGAGAAATTGTCGATCATCAACAATTTCTTCTTTTGCATCAATGTTTTCCAAAGCTATATATCTATTAGACACTTCAAACCGTGTCTTGTTTGGGAAAGGGTTAACCCTTACCCAACCAATTCATAGATTAAAACCTCTCCACAGAATCTTTGTTTAGAAACCAATAAGGAAATAAGCTGTGAAGGCTGACCACAAACGGTTTTATGTTATTTTACGCTGCCATTTGTTTTGACTCCAACGCAAGCTGTCAAGCATGAACAGAGTGGAGTATGACTGTTTTGGAAAGAATTAAATCGGATGAATGCTGCCAGATACAATTTCAGTTATATACATTGTATTAATAGTTATAAATATTACAGCTTCCACAATCAATATTATCTATGATAATAAGATCTTTGTCAAAATTAAAATAGATGTCATGTTAAAAACTATTACCCCTTCATAGGTTTAACAATTAAATTTGTGCCGAGAAATGCATACTTCATTACAGTTACCGCACACCGCACATTGACGCTTTCTGACTTCTCTCGAGAAAAGGACTTGATAGTACATTGTGTAAAATTAAGACATCGCTACTCACTAGCCATTTGTCGTCTGCAACATCAATAAATTTGGAAAAACCTAATTATTTTTGTTTCGGAAAGAGCTAACCTTTTCTAAATGTTAGTTTTATAAAATGTAGCACATCTGCCTCACTAAGTCATCATACCATTATGTATATGACTGCCTCATCCCCATGAGATTATTATCTGTTTATTCTTATCATCTAAAGTTCCGATCATTTCTCTCCTTTTTCGCACTAAAATGGACTTGCAAACATACTAGTAAGACTCTAAATCTAAAAATTGACATCTACCCTTAATACTACAAAGTTAAAAGGTATATTCCTTGGTAAAAATAATTAAAATTCAGTTGAATTCAGACGATGTTTCTGTTCCTGTTCAATGCACAATTGACTTCATTTTGAATTCCTGACCGAATACCGTGAAAATCCGGTATCTTTTCTGGCCGTGCCGGTTCAATTTTTCAAAGAGGGTATACAACTAGGAAAATATCATACAAACAAAGACGGTACGTGAAAAAGAAGAGAATGGTTATAATCAGCTTATCTTCTTTCCCTCGAGGTTTGTCAAAATCTAGTATGGTCGACAGAAACATGATTCCCTTTCCCAAACGACAACATTTTAGGTTGATCTACTTCAAAAAGTGCCACAATTGACAAAGTGGAACTTATTATTGATAGAATCTGTGTAAAATACGACATGGAAAATATTGAGACTAAAGGAGAAACTGCTGATTATCAGCAGTTTCTTCTTTTGTTTCAATGTTTTCCCAAGTCATTTCTTCTAGGAACGTCAAAACCAGGTCTTGTTTTGGAAAGGGTTAAGATGTGTTTAGCCTTACCGATGTCTTAGGAATCGCTTGAAAGAACCGGGTCTACAATACGTGGGTTTTGACATATTGTTGATTCGGGATTCTTGCCCAAAATCTGTTTTAAGACATTATGTTGGACAGAAATAAATTCAAATGTTTTGTTGAAACTGGCCCAATACCATCTAGGGAAACGATTATTTCTTTTTCGAAATGATTGCGGGTCTATTTTTTTCTAACCGGAAGGTTTTAAACTATCATTTGTTGTCATTATTTACAAATGTACACTGCGGAAAAAAGAAAACAAAAACATAGATCTACAGATCATAGATTCACCATTTCACAATTGATCTCCGTCATTGTATTCTTTCTCATCAAACAATTTTTATCGTTTACATTGTCATTTTCGGAGGGATATTGATACTGCAGCGACTGTGAAAGAATGCATGAGTACTATACATACATACACTTGTACATGCATTAATTCTGATAAGTTGATGTCAAAAATGTGCCTTAAATAGATTCAGAAATGGAATAGTCCAATACATTCAAATTTGCGAATCACATATATACATTTTGTATTATTTTCTTCATTTTACATCGTTTTGAAAGCCTAGTAATATCGAAAGTACAATGGCTAAACAACACTTTTCTAGAACGAGACTACAATTTGATGTTCCTACCAAAGAGAGTTTTGACAATCATTAAGGCAAAAAATGATATGCTTATCCAATTGGAAAAAAACTGCTGTATATGAAACAGAACGGATGTTAAAACGGACCGTTTACACAATATTGAGCATACAAAAAGGGGGGCAATAGGATATTCTTTTCTTTTTACTCAATATTTTCAAAACCAGGTCTTGTTTCGTAAAGGTTTAATCACAGCAATCTTAAACATTTCGTTACATTCAGACCTTGGATAAAACAGATTATGTTTCAACAAGAGAGTATCGGGTGTGAAATATGTTGAATTATGTATGCATTTAAATGCATTTCATACCTCTCTCAGGCAGCAACCTCCTATAGGATTTCTTAAGAAAAACTATTTTGAATTAATGGAGAGATTGTTGTGCGTAGTCGAATTTGGTTCATAGAAGAGAACGCCTCATTCAACCATTTAATTTCTGATTCGAAGTTCTTATCAGGAATCACAGGATATAACCAATAACATAGTCTCGATTCTAATTCAAATTACATGAATATTTCAATATTATATAGTCATCTAATTTGGCACATTTTAACATAGATCTACATGTGCATTCAATAGTATATATATTACATTTTAAGGATGATACAGAGACTGTAAATTTAATAATTTATTAATAGTTCTGATATTGATGGGTTACACAATCCATGAGCTTGTAATATACCTTTGAAGTGGAACAGTTTTACCAAGATTTTTCTATTATCCTACAAATAGGACGTTTGCCTTGTACGAACTCATTATATTAGCTTACACAGCACATTACCACATAAACGCGTAGTATTGTAAGTCTTGAGCTCGGGAATAATGGATTTAAGATCCCTCCATTACTTTTGATTACCGAATTACCGTAGGGGTGTCTAACAAAAGCTCTAGAAAAGGTTAAATATATTGTAGATTTCCAAGCTGCAAAATAGATCTACTAGGTTAAATTATTTTACCTAATCGAATTCCGTAAATATTAAAATCAGCTCATTCAGTATAGTAATATTTTCATGATGACGACGATGACCTAGAAAGGTCATCTGAATCTAAGATATTTCTATTTGTTTTAAACAATAGTTTTTAGTTACTCTAAAATTGCTAAGGAAGAACTCAACCTGCTATATTCCTGTCAACTAACATATGTCGATGACCATGGTTTTCAATTCATGATGTGAAAAATATGTGTTGATAAGCCCTTTCAACGTTCTAATTAAAGTTAAAAAAACGGACGTGTGTTTTCAGATTGACAAAACCTCATTAATTACACAATTTTGGTACATAATCCCACCTTCCTGAACGACACGATTTTAAGGATGGTCCAACTTTTAAGCCATTTACGAGGGACGTTCAATTAATTTTGGAACTGGGGTTCTATAAGCCATAGTTATGTCGCAATTCGATTTTAAGTTTCTTCAATCCTTCGAAGTAATCCTCATTGACACCGGCACACTTCTGAAGTTTTGAGATCCATTAGTTATATGCCAATAAATGGGCCTTTTTTTTTGGAACACCTCGGAGACACTGGTAAATTGCGTTGCATATGGCACATGAAGGCCTATACTGACGACCAGAGGCCTTTTTCGCCATCATGGGGAACATAAAAAAGCCACACGGGCTTAAGCCCTGCTATAAGGGTGGATGAAGACGCTGTGCAGCATGTGTGTCTTTCAGGAAGTCTTGGACAATAAGACACCTGTGGACAGCTCCGTTGTCATGGATTTGGTATATGCCTCTTTAGCCGGTCCTAGACCTGCTCTTTTCGTGATATTTCTTTACATTCACCGACATACATTTCTTGTATGAATGACCGGCAATAGTGGTACTATTTGAAACAATAATTCAAACAATACATCCGTTACATTTGAAAATTACCGCGTACAAAACTTTTGCCGCGCTTTTAATTTTTTGGCTACTACGGACCTTGCCAGATCTTTTCGCAACCATTGCTTGCTAATGACACGCCATTGGTGCTCATAATTGAAGATTATTGTTCAATTATATGTATAAAGCTCAGAAAGCCAACATTTCTTGCATTTATTGCATTATTTCAAAATATATTTTGCACGGGTGGCTCTCTTTCCTTTAGGCAGCAGGTGGGGGGTCCAATGGGCTTAAAACTTTCTGTGTTTCAACCCTTTCGTCAAAATAGTATAACATGTCCCCGATGAAAAACCAACTTTATCTGCTATTTCTTGCACATTGAACCATGCGTCTTGTTCGGTCATGTCGGAATCTACAGCAACATTTGCTTTGGTACTGGCTCTACCCGGGTTGCCTGAGAGGGAGCATCATTCAGGCCAGTTTTACCAATTTTAATTATTATCATTTTCCAAAATACTGACGTATATGCAACGTTCGAATGTCCACAAGTCAAATAAAGTTCATAATATACATGTGATACAGCTATTTCAAAGCATATGCGACCTATAATGTAGACCCGTATATCCTACTTCAGTTCGTTTTCCATTTTGCGCACAGCGAAATAGCCAGTGTATATGACTGAACCAATTTAAAAATTCAATAACTTTTAAAAGAGTCAACGAATTTGTCTCAAATTTTGACCAAGTATAGACAGAGACTTTCCCGTCAAATAGCTGCAAGCACCACTAGTTCTATAGAACCATGAGGTATGGTGGACCATTAGTACCACTTTTAATTGAACGCCCCTCGTAGGTCGACATCATATTATAGCACATACAATATTGATAAGATGCAATCTAAAAAATGGTAACCAGTCTCTCTCTTTCCGAAAGCAACATAAACATCAGTTTTATTTGCTTGTTTTTCATTTAGAAAAGGGATAAAAGTTAAATCAAAAGCATATTTTACTTATTTTCTGTACATGAATCTTCTCTATATTCAAAATAATTACAAGGAGTGAGATATTCCGGCCTTTTCCAATCTAATTTCAAGCTTATATTTTAAATCTACACAACAACCAATCCGATTGGTCGACACATACGCCTCGTCCAATCAGATGGCTTGTAATGTAATTTGGTTTTATACATTTGATAAAAATGTGAATACGCTCCCAGAATACCTCAAATATTGGAATCTGTGTCGGAGAGTGTCGGAGATTTGTGACCATTCTTGTCACGTGATCGTCCAATCAATGGCAATTCGTGAACAGTTCGGGAAAAAGTGCACTTGATTATAATATCTATTTCTTTCATTAATGAAAAACGTTCCCGCATCTGGCGTTAAAAGGTCAAACATTAGTCTGACATAGTCTGGGAATTAATTTAATTAGTTTTCATTGAATTACACAATACGGATCTCAGAGCGCCCAATAAGTATTCCCTTGTGTTTTGTGTGAGGTCATAAATCATAAATGGATAGCAAAAAACATATTCAGATATATGTCATAGATGTATTATGTCATTTATTAGGTAAAATATGAACTTTTGCTATCTCAACCATCTTTGACCAGCCCAATGTCAAATCCTTTCTTTTGAAACTGTTAAAACACAGACGCCCTGTAATACCGTATTGATATTTCACTTGAAAAGATAATTAGAAGTACAAGAGAAAATGCTCATCGTTCGATAGCATTGATCAATTAATCGCGTTTTATGGCAAAACAAAATTGTACTTCTGCTATAATTACCATCTGAGCTCGAAAATAATTCTGGAAAAAGACATGTAGTTATCCAATTTTACTGCCCCAGATTTGATAATCTATATGCTTATTTCATCGTTAAATGTTTCTCAAAATATTGTAAAATGAGGTGATGCACAGAAGAACAAAATTGTTCACAAATTCATCGTCGCAATTTGAGAATTCTGTAGAATCCGATCAGTTTTGACATTCACAAAGCCTGATCACGTTGTATACTCTCTTTTTAGAAAATAATTTGCATTACCTGTAGAATCCCTCGGTACATAAAAGTAGCAAAATGTCAGACTGCACTTATGTAACAGTTAACTGGATCAACGGAACCCTCAAAGTGAATTCAGGTATTTTATCTCTAATGAAATTCGCGCTACGTCGAAATTATTCGGGCGACGCCGAAAATATTCGGCGGTGGAACTTTCCACCGCCGAATTTTTACGACCGAGTCCGAATAAGTCCGGATACAGAAGCAAAATGTCAGACTGCACTTACGTAAACACTTATCTGGACCAACGGAACCCTCAAAGTGAATTCAGGTATTCTATCCCTAATGAGATTCGCGCTACGTCGAAATTATTCGGGCGACGCCTAAAATATTCGGCGGTGGAACTTTCCACCGCCGAATGTTTACGACCGCACCCGAATAGGTTCGGATACACGTAACGACAACGCTCGAAAAAATACTGATGTTTTATTAATCTTAAAATGGCCACAATACGGGTAATCTACCTTAAGGTAGCCGAATGCGATTCCATAACTAGAAAACTGCCCTAGAGAATTGACTCATACTGTCACATGTTATAAAGTGAATCCTTACAGACAAATTAAGATAATAAAAAAGATAAGTCACCGTCTAAGGAAAGAATGAGGGCCGTCTCAAAACCAGCACTGAAATGGCTATTTTTAACATGGAGGCCAATGGGAAAGGATGTGGGTCCATTTCTATAGAAAATTGCCCCCTCGAGAACACGGATGAAATTTACATGAATGAATGCTACATATGTGTACTTAATTCTCCTGAAATATTTAAGGATTTGGAATAGTCCAAAAGGGTGTATTACAGCTCTAAAGTATGGTGGTCTGGACTGGCCATAATTGCACATTTGACATTTTTCTTTAATTTTGTCCCAAATTTTCGATGCATTTTCGTGTAAAAATGTGTGAATATCAAGGAACCAATTACAAAGTATATTTTTGAAAGAAAAAATCCTACATATTTCCTCGAAAACTTGTCAAAATCCCATTTATTAGAGCTCTATGGAAAATCCAAAGAATTTTTAATTCATATTTCTGATTTTAAGACGTTGAATTCAACGTGAATGATCGATTTACGATTATTTACCCTCCAGGGTACAAAGGGCTTAGAGTAAGCTTTTGTAATCACTTTACGACTGTCATCCGCTCGTCTGTCCGTCCATCCGCATGTCCGACCCTCCTCCCACAATGTAGTGTTTACACTCTAATTTGCACAAATATCAACCGATTTTAATCAAACTTTGACAAAACATGTTTGATGATAAATTCTTGTGTGAGTATAAAAATGAGTCCGATCAAATCGAAACGTCATGAGTTATCTTCCCTTGAATATCAAAAATACCTATTTTTGACTATGTTTACATTCTAAATTCTACAACTATCGACCGATCAAGATGAAACTTGTACAAAATGTAGGACACTATATGATCTTACAAACATGTGGTTTACAGTGTGATCAAACCGCTCATCCTGAATTATGCGCTCTTAATCTTCACAGAACCGCTGATTATGACATTATTTTCTCTGTGAAAATAAGAATACTTGTATTTACAATTTAAGAAATACATGTAGCATAAAGATATAGATGAACATAAGATCTTGTGTGAGTCTAATTGTAAGAATTATTGGCATCAATAATCTTTATGTGATCGACAAATGTCATGACGTCATTTCCCCAAAATGGGCACGTAATGAATTCTATAGGGAACCTCTCTCTGAATTGCTCTACAACAGTACACGTCGACTGTAATTTATTACAATAAATGTGCGATTGGCTTGGTATCCTGTAAGTAGTTCTTCAAAATATTAAACCATCTTCCCTATAAGACCTGTTTTGATGTCCCCTATAAAAGCCCTGGGAAAAAACTAAGACAAAAGAAGGAAATGCAGAGAGCCAACATTTTTTTCCTTTTGTCTTAGTATGTTCTGTGATAGTTCTGAATTATTCACAATATCTTGTCTTAATCATCATTTATTTCGTTTAGAGCATTTTTTTTAAAAAAATTGGAACGGATTTATCAATTATGGTTTAAAGAATGACGACTAAGACAAAAACAACATCAAATTCAAGGGAACCTAACTTCTGATTGACGATGCCAATGATTCTTAAAATTACACTCGCACAAGATCTTTCGTTCATCAATATCTTGTTTATGTAATTTTTTGAATTGTAAATATACGTTTTTGTTACAGTAAAAATATTGTAATAATCAGCGATTTTGTTAACTTTAATGACCCACAATTCAGGATGAGCGATTTGGATCACACAGAAATTCGCAAGTCTTTGAGATCATATCGTGCCCCACATTTTATACAAGTTTCATCTTGATCGGTCAATAACTGTAGATGTTAGAATGTAAACATAGTCAGAAATAGGCATTTTTGACATTCAGGGCAGATAACTCGTGATGTTTCAATTTGATCGGGCTCATTTTTATACTCACACAAGAACTTATGATCATACATGTTTTGGCTAAGATTGATTAAAATCAGTTAATATTTGTGCATACCAGCGTGTAAACACTACATTGTGGGAGGAGGGTCAGACATGCGGACGGACGGACAGACGAGCGGATGACAGTCGTAAAGTGATTACAAAAGCTTACTCTAAGCCCTTTGTACCCTGGAGGGTAAATAATCGTAAATCGATCATTCGCGTTGAATTCTACGTCTTAAAATCAGAAATATCAATTAAAAATTATTTGGATTTTCCATAGAGCTCTAATGAATGGGACTTTCACAACTTTTCGAAGAAATATGTAGGATTTTTTCTCTCAAAAATATATTTTGTAATTGGTTCTTTGATATTCACACATTTTTACAAGAAAATGCATCGAAATATTGGGACAAAATTAAAGAACAATGTCAAATGTGCAATTATTGCCAGTGCAGACCACCATACTTTAGAGCTCTAATACACCCTTTTGGACTATTCCAAATCCTTAAATATTTCGGGAGGATCAAGTACTCATATGTAGCATTCATTCATATAAATTTCATCCGTGTTCTCGAGGGGGCAATTTTCTATAGAAATGGACCCACATCCAAATTTGAATATTTTTACACAAATGTTAAAAAATAGAGAATTTCTGCCCAAGAGAATTTGATAATACTTTGTAAATTGATGAACCTGGTCATGATCTGTAAAATAAAGAAATAAAAAACAAAAGTCACCGTAGTATATGAATGGGGGGCTGTCTCAAATGTGCCGGAACAGTACCGTTTCAGCTGATTTTTGACGCAAATGTTAAAATTCTAGGATTTTCTGCACAAGAGATTTTGATAATATTTTGTAAATTGATGGACCTGGTCATGATCTGTAAAATAAAGAAATAAAAAACAAAAGTCACCATAGTATATGAATGTGGGGCTGTCTCAAAAGTGCCGGAACAGCACTGTTTCAACTGATTTTTGACGCAAATGTTAAAATTTTAGGATTTTCTGCACAAGAGAATTTGATGATAATTTGGTAACTGATGACCCTGGAAATGATCTGTAAGATAAAGAAATGAAAGACAAATATCACCACTGTATATGAACGGGAGACCGTCTCAAACGTGTTTTTTCCACTGAAAAGCAGCCTTTCAGCTCGATTTCGTATAGCCGTTAGTAGAACTTTTAGGAAGTATTGACCGTATAACAGTCATAATCAGGACCGTAACATGTTGCTTTTTGATTAAAAAATCAAATTGATTTTTAAACAAATGTTTGTCGTCTCAAAATTGTTTTATTCTTTTGTGGGAAAGGGAAATTTTAGGCCTAAATGGCTTTGGAGTAGGCTAATCTATATTTATCTAGCATTGGTGTAACGTCTGGAACTGTAGTGTAAAAGTGGAACGTATTAGACAAAAGTCAGTAGATTCCGATAATTCGAACCAAATTGGACTTTTCTAACGATACATTCGTCAGAAATCGGCCGATTTTGTGAATCTTACCTAAACCGTATTACTGACGTCGTTACGTTGAACGCCAAAACGCACGTGTTTTAATGACGTCATCAAAACATTTTCAAACATGGCCTGATATATTTTCACGTTTTATTCGTGTTCGATGAAAAACTGATGCAAAATTTAGTATTGTTTATCACAAAAAAATGTAACGGATTTAACTTTCTACATTTTTCTGAAACTTTCTGTCGGTATCTTATTTACGACAACATGCGCGTTTTGAATGCGCAGTCGAATCGAATTCGGCCACCTTAAGACCTGTCTTCCAGATCATAGACTACAAACATCGGTAAAACGAATGACAAAATTGCTAGAGTTCTTGTTCTCAAAAGAGGTCCAGACTGGGTCTATTTTTGACGGCCTTCTTTTACAAACGGATTTCCCATGCAATGAATAACATTCTGACTTGTATAAAACCATTAAAGCTTCACATCATATGAATAGTATTCTATCTTATTCATATTAACCCTTTTCAAAACAAAACGAGTACACTGGACTGAATTCATATCTTTTTCAACGGACAAATAAATGCTTCTTATAAGAGAAAATGTACTTATATTTAAATATCTTATTATTGAAATATTTGTGGCGAAAAACAAACACGTATGGAACATCATTATTTTGTAAAATTTTTACTAATGGTTCAACTGGTTTAAAAATAACCCCGTACCCGACAGTCTAACGTGTAGCTTGGTTAGTGTGGTGTTTAACCTTGTCCTACTGAATTTGAATTTCAATTCAAACAAACTACCAATTTAGCGACATTTAAAAAAAAAAGATTAGCTTGAATTTTTGCCTCAACAATGGAATAGTTAGCAGGCAGTGTAGGCTATGATCTGCGCAGGCTGATCATAGTCTATATTGCCTGCCAAAGCTTAAAGGCTACCAAGCTAAGCAGTTGATTTCACCGTATACACTGTATGGAAACTACTGTATGTATAGTTAGCTGGGTTTTCCGAAGTCAAAATAAAAATGGCGGACGGGATTTCTGTACAAGGTAGGTGTCATGTATTTTTAGTCACACACTATTGAATATGTTATTTCATGCAACTTGACGGATATCAGCGTGAAGGCAAATGGTTGGAGAACCAATAAATATAGCCCCCTTATTACAAATTTGCCTCGTTTGACTGTAATGTTGGAATGAACACAGTGTCGTGTTGACCTTGAAACCTGAAGCGATATATTTTGAAAAATCGGTCTGTATTTCCGAATTCCTAAAGTTCCTGTCAACAACACAGGGCTAGATGGGTGGAGAAATTGATATTCTTACCTGAAATGTTTCGACAGATCGTCTGTGTAGTCTATATTTGTTGTAATTACACTTTGAAAATTCGCATGCTGTACAGCTGTGTGCAAACCGAAACTAACCCGGTGTACAGCTGGGTGAAACTGTTTTTCTGTATGTGTGGGTGCAATATCTAACCCGAAAACACTGTATGTTTGGGTTTTTCTGGATAAAATCAGATATATGATTCGGAAACTCTTTTGTGTTGAATTATCGAAATATATATCCCAAACTATCCAAACGATTTTCATTAAAGAGACATTTCACATATAATTTCTCATAAATTTCACCTTTTCTTTTATCTGAATGAACTGAATTTCTTATGAAAATTCTGAAAAGTTCAAACCAAAGTTTTGAGCCGTTTAAGAGACATATATTTAATCTTGAAATTAAACTCATTGATGGATGCCGCAGTTAAAATGTAAATGAAATTTGTCCTTTTCGTCTCAACTTTAAAGGCGTTTCCTTTACTTATCAGCAACATTTTCAAACAACTGATAGCATTTTTTAAAAACGCATTAGAATGATCGACCTTGGCATCAAGACATAACTTTGAAAATGAACTAGCAATGTTATGTCTGTTTAGTGTGCGTCAGAAAACGTATGAAATCGATAATCTTACTTCAGTCTTTCTGTATATTTTTTTCCATTATCGTTTTCGTTCTATGGCACACCCAAAGTGAATATTCACACCATCTTTTTATAACTGGTATCGGACTATCCCACAAATGAAAATCCTGTCATATATAGCTAAGTCTCAGTTTTTATCCATTTCACGATCGTAAGAGTAATACAGACAAACTTAAACCGTTCTTTGGCACATTTCTTCACTCACTAACGACATATTCCTTGACTCTTTTAACATTTTTTCTAACATTTACTAAGGATGATTTCCGTGTTTTGAGTATCGTTTGGGGAAGTCGTTTTTTGACAGAAAAGTCGGACAATCATCTTTTTCAGAAATCTCAGGCTTTCCGGGAAATGACCCATGACATCCCGTTTTTCCCGACATGACGTCATTAAGTGGCCGGTATAACGTCATAACTTCAAGTCGGAAGCTTAGCGTTTTCCTTCGGTAAAGATCGGAAAAGACCGAAATATTCAATTTAAAAGACGAAATCAAAACTCTCCTAATGTTTGACAATTGTAGAAACTTTGATATTTGGTTGTTAGGAAGGTGTTTTATCGACACAATAGTTTACTTTTGCCAATCAGCGGACACTTTAAGTCATAACAGTGAAATTATTTGAACGGCATGAGAAGGGTTTATGCTGTTTCGAGTGAATTAGTTTGTCTGGTTTGGGCTATAAACCTCGTTATGTTTATAGATACTGGTTCTTGTCAAACTAGAATAAGTGAATGTAGAAATGGTGTACATGTTACAGGGACATAACATTCCAATTTCATTTTTTGAAAGTAGATCTCTATGTCTTTATGCAAAGATTGGTTATTCTAATGCGTAGAAATGCTATCATTTTTTGAAGTTGTTTTTTATAAGCATAACACGCCTTTAAAGATGTTTTTGGGAGTTGTTTGTGCGCAACTTGGTGCGCTTTTGATGCTCTGCACAAAGCCGGTATTTGTCAAAACTAGCCATATTTAGGATGGTTTGCCGATAACTTGCGGAATCCAAAGCTTATGTTATGAACGCTCAAAAGAATTTTTCTGCCTTTTAAACCTTTCCTTCACAGTAACACCTTTAAACCTTTGCATTAGAAGGCATTTGAAAACATTGTGGAAAAAGGAGAAATTGCATAAAACATGCAATTTCAACCTAGCCATATTTTCGGATGGTTTGCTGATAACTTGCGGAATGCAAGGCCTATGTTATGAACACTCAAAAGAATTGTATCTGCCTTTTGAACTTTTCCTTCACAGTAACATCTGTAAACCTCTGCAGTAGAAGACCTTGAAAACATCGTTTCTTTGCATATTTGAAGTAGTCATACTCTAAAGAAAAAAAATATGTAAAAATCAGAAAATTTAAATTCGGCCAAAAAAATCAGAAAATGTCTTTAAAGTTGAGACAAAAATGACAAATTTCATATAAATCTGAACTGTTGTCCACAACATTGTGTTTTATTCTAGCACAAAAATATATAGTTCTCGTAAACGCTTCAATATGTTGGCTTGAAATTTTCGGAATATTCAAAAGGAAATTTTCTCTTTCAGAAAAAAGGAAAATTTATGGAAAATTGAATGTGAAATGTCACTTTAAAGAGTTTCACCCTAACCCATCTAGATTTGAGTTACAGAAATGTTCAGAATATTACCAGTTGTCATAACAAAAACATCCTGGTTTGAAAAACGTGTTTACATCACGCAACAACGCACAAAGGCGATGTATGTGGTAGAAATTGGTCGATACTCTCCTTTTATAAACAATCGTCATCTGCCTTCATAGTGATGTTTCAATGCCAATATTGTACACATCAAAGATACACAGTAGTATACCGATGCTTTTTAACAAATACCTCGTTAATTTCAGCTTAAAACAAGCTGAAGTTACGAAGTTTTGTTGAAATGCGACGATATTTTTGTATCATATTTTAGGTTCGATAAAGTAAAAAACGTGGAGAATATTACTACAGTCATTATCATACACACATATTTTATATCAATATTTATTATCACGGTTTTTCTTAAGTGTTTTACAATTACGAACAAGAGTGCCATTGTCACAATATACGCAGCAAGGCTGCAATTTCAATAAGCCCCATAAATTTAAGGGGGAAAAACTCGGGCAAAAATCAATGAATCATAATCCTTACTTCATGCACATCTACCCATTGATGTAATAACTTAGGAGGAGTTGCGTTGACAAGAAAAGTGGAAGTACCTGGGGGCTGATGGCAAATTACAACCGTCTCCGGTGGCGTATAAAAATAGCAAGTGTACTTTATTAAATCATTTGTCATATCTGGATAAATGTTCATGTTCTATTGAAATGTATTCCGTGCTTTGTACGAGGGGCGTTCAATTAAAAGTGGTACTAATGGTACACCATACCTTATGGTTCTATAGAACTAGTAATACTTGTGGCTATTTGAAAGGAAAATTACTGTCTATACTTGGTCAAAATTTGAGACAAATTGTACTCTCTTATGAACAGAGCACATTATCTCTACATTCCATTTCGATAGAATGAGCTCTGTTCTCGCGGGGTCATTTCACGTCTAATCTCGGGGCCTTGGCGGGATTTCAGTATCCAATCGTTGGCGATACACAACAAAACAATTCAAAAAGCTGATACAAACTTTCATTGGCTGACGCTTCAAATTACCGGCTTCAGCCAAAAATAGAAGCGACATAATGTATACGTAATCAAACCAGATCAAACTGAATGATTTTGATTCGATAATTCAAATGTTACCGGCTTCAGCCAAAAATAGAAGCGACGTAATGTATACGTAATGATCATGCAAGATAAACTGAATGATTTTGATTCGATAATTCAAATGGTGTGCTATAATTAGATTATGACGACCAAATAGGCTGTTGGCGTACCGAAAACTGCAGAGGTCATGTTTGATGGTTTAATCAATAGAGCTCGGCAATGGAGAGTAGAGAAATTGGTGAACTCTTTCAAAAGTTATTGAACTTTTAAGTTGGTTTAGTCATATACACTGGCTATTTCGCTGTGCACAAAAATGAAAACGAACTGAAGTAGGATTTACGAGTCTACATTAAAGGTCGCATAGGCTTTGAAATATCTGCACCACATGTATATAATGAACTATATCAGAATCGTCGACATCCGAACGTTGAATATAGGTCAGGTTTTAGGAAGATGATAAAAAATAGAATTGGTAAAATTGGCCTAAAGGATGCCCCCCTCTCAGGCAACCCGGATAGACCTAGTACCAAAGCAAATGTTGCTGTAGATTCCGACATGAACGAACAAGACGCATGGTTCAATGTGCAAGAAATAGCAGATAAAGTTGGTTTTTCATCGGGGACATACTATACGATTTTGACGAATGGGTTGAAACACAGAAAGGTTTATGCCCATTGGGTCCCCACCTGCTGCCTAAAGGACAGAGAGCCACCCGTGCAAAATATATTTTGAAATAATGCAATAAATGCAACAAATGTGGGCTATCTGAGCTTTAACCCATTACCAATCGGCAAATTTTTAGACTAGTCCAAATTCAAAGGCAAATCAGACGGCAATTTCAAGTGAAAGAAATTTTGAATTTGTTGGTCTTTTTTCGTAGAAAACATTGTGGTAAATGAAGAAATTGCTTGTCACAAGCAATTTCTTCATTTTCCACGATGTTTTCCAAAGCCATTATCTTGTGGGGAGTCAAAAGGAGTCACTGTGTGGTAATGGGTTAAACATATGATTGAAGAATAATCTACAATTATGAGCACCAATGGCGTGTCATTAGCAAGCAATGGTTGCGAAAAGACCAGGCAAGGTCCGTAATAGCCAAACAATTAAAAGTGCGGCAAAAGTTTTGTACGCGGTAACTTTCAAATGCAACAGGTGTATTGTTCAAATTACTGTTTCGAATAGAACCACTACCGCCTGTTATTCATACAAGAAATGTATGTCGGGGAAAGTAAAGAAATATCACGAAAAGAGCAGGTCTAGGACCGGCTAAAGAGACCTGTACTAAATCCATGACAACGGAGCTGTCCACAGGTGTCATCTTGTCCAAGACTTCCTGAAAGAGTTACATTCTGCAAAGCGTCTTCATCCACCCAAATAGTCGGGCTTAAGCCAGTGTTGCTTTTTTGTGTTCCCCATGATGACGAAAAAGGCCTCTTGTCGTCGGTATAGGCCTTCATGTTCCATACGCAGTGCAATTCACCAGTGTCTGCGGGGTGTTCCAAAAGAGTCCCATTTATTGGCATATAAGTAATGGATCTCAAATCTTCATAAGTGTGTGGGTGTCAAAGAGGGTTACTTCGAAGGATTTTAGAAACTTAAAATTGAATTGCGACATAACCATGGCTTATAGGACCCCACTTCCAAAATTAATTGAACGTCCAGCTGTTTTTTTGGAAATCTTCGAACAAGTAATAAACTATAAAAAGTGATTAAATGAGATTGCACTTCCATAACATTTTTAGACCAAGTGTTGCCTTTAACTCTAGACAAATATTTGTACATCATATAATAATCCAGCATTGAGATGAGACTATTAACAACTAGTCTTCATCAAAGTGTTTACAGTACGATTTTACCAATTATGGAATGTTTGCATATCGTCTCCAATCATTGATCTGCTGATTGAGAAATCTGAGAACAGGGATACTTACTATTTCCCCTATCAATACCTGTTTTTAACATACGGGGAAAAGAAGAACAGACTTTTAACCGGCATTCAATTTCTACGATATAAACTGTATAATTAGAATTTGCGGTGCCATTCTTTCGCCTTTACATTTTGCGACAGCCTTTAACATTGACGATTTGGACATAATTAATCTGGTAAATGCTTACAGATACTGCATATAACTACAGTTTAAACAAAAGTTGATCTCATATTCAATGTATAAATATCACTTATCATGATTTATAGCACAACCCTCGATAGTCAAGTGTTTCAAACAGAAACATCTTTGACAACGTTGAAGGTTTAAACTCTGTAGATTAGTTTATGTACCAAAAATCTGCCTAAATATTTTATCATAATATCACATCGCCTCATTTTTAAACTTAATCGTTAAATGGGGTTTGATCTCTGTTGATAGGGTTTGTTCACAATCTAACTAAAATAAACATGTTTATCAAGTTCATCTTCTTTGACGTCTGTTTACAATTTCTTTCCATTTCAATTTGATAAGAATTATCTTTTCTGAATGTCAGTTCAGAAATAACACATCAGAGATCGCACATTTTCCAAGAAAATATTGTTTTTTATAAATATTGATCCTTGGTGTACAGATGTGCCTGACCTAAATTTAACGGTAAATTCTAGATGATCTGAATATTGTCTATTTCTCTTTATATTCAACAAATATATTTAACCTAGGCTTTAACAGTTACTTTCACATAAGACTAGACTAAAACATATACTTTGGCATGTACATGTAATGTTTCTACCTATTGCATTCATAAAATTAACCATTTGCATTCTAAAGGACTTATAATACAATAATCTTGAACTAATCCAAATCTTTTATCATCGATTTTCGGTATAAAACATTCATGAACATTTGCAGATGTAAAACTTGTTTAAGAATTGGCGCAACAATTCAACAATTTCATCTCATACACCAATATTTGAGCCGGGATCTTTAAATATACCTCTTGCAACATTTCAGACTTACATGCTTACATTCTTCAAGATGAGGCTTTGCTAAAATACAGGCTGATCAGGAAACATGATGCTCCCTAACAGTAACTACAGGTCATGGATAGGCTATTGGAGAACAACATTTGTTCTGTTCAGACTGATCCGAGGCGCGTTCTTTAGAGCGAGATTTCCTGAAATATCTTGAGATTTCCTAAGATGTTTTAGGAAAAAGCGTTCTTTAGAGCAACAAAAACATGTAACCGGTGTGGGATTCGAACGCTTTATTGTTAAATTACCATTGGATCATCAGGGTCTTTATAAAGTAAACAACAGATAAGATCAAGTAATGGCAATTAATATAAAAATACAATATTTGTGTTATCATTCACCAAACCAAATGTTCAAGGTACTCATTACAATCGTCTCATTTAGACCATTTTAATGAGTACCCAAAACATAAGGTTTGAAAATCAAATGACATTTTAATTAGAATGTCTTAACACCATACAACCTTTTGTTGTTACTTCTTTTCGAAAAAAAAGTGAACATGCAAGAATCAATTTCATAGCTCAATAAATGTCAGCAAGGCTAGATATATTTTTTTGTAGACAAATCTAAATGTGGCGGACTGAAAACCAGATGTCCTCGTAAAATTATAATGAACGCGGGCACGTTTTGTTGTTTCACAAACCGACCCTTTCCCAGATAGTATCTGTATTTCCTGGTGCCTGAGGGATAAAGGGCTGCAACTGACCACAAGTAACGAAAACTGTCGATAGTCAGCAATTAATTTAGCTTTTTATATTTAGGCTTACATTCCCTTTCTTACCAACCTTTTTCTTGGTCTTGCTAATTGCAAACCAGTTTTTTTTCTTATTAGAAATGGTTGAAACTGTCTCGAACAAGACCTACTTCTGACATCCTCGAAAGACATGGCTTAGGAAACACTGAGGAAAGAACGTGCTGATATTACGTATTCTATGTTTTTGTTTGGATTCTTTTTGTACATAATGAACGCAACCAATGGTTATTAATGTAGTTCATTATGTCGCCTGTACATGTGCACAAGCATACAAGTTATTTAAGCCTAAAAAGAGTTGTAAGGGAAAATGGAAAAACAGATAAATATAATGTCATTTGTATAAGCTATCATAAGGCTTCTGTTTTCTGAAATGTGTTCTCCGACCATCTCGTGTACTTTTCTTCCTGACATGTTCGTTCTGTATTTACTCTCATTTTATGATCAACAGGTTTTGTAGGCTTATTTAGAAGTGATTGTAGATGCAGACCGTCTGACAGATCTGTAACAATGCTGCAGACGTTCGATAAAAACAGCTCTAGATTTGACACGACTGTTGCCTGCTGTTCTGTGTACTTTTTTTCTTATATGCGTTATTGTTTATACATCACATGAATGTGGAACTATATATTTATATTCTAGACGTCTAAATCAATGGGAATCTACAATTTGCCTAAATTTCACACACAGACAATTTGATGACGTCAAACCATACACAGCGTATTCAGGAAACTCCAAATATAGTTTACTTGCTTCCTTATCCAATTGTTTACGTCAGAATATTATATACTGTATCCAGAAATAAGTCCTGGTGCACCAGAACCAATTATCTGAGCCAGGATCTGGAAAAATGCCCCTTAAAGCATTTTTAAAAATTGAGTTTCAAGATCAGCCAGTTGTCAAATGCAGTCCAATGTACACCCATGTCTCTCCCTTGAAGTTACTACAATACACGAAGAAGCTATTGGAGAACAACATGGTTCCTGGTCAGACTGCGTGTATACGCAGTCTGACCTGGAACCATGGTGTTCTCAAATGCGATAAGGGACGTTTTCCAGATCCTTGCTCAATTTGTTCATGGAATAAGATATTGACCTCGCTTCAGATTGTACATTTTTGTAATTCATGTACTTGCATTGTTTATGAAGCAAATGATTTAACCATGTACTGAGATGTAACTGTTTTCTGTCCATTTAGTATTTTTTTTTAAATAATTAGGTTGTATATTTTTTTGTCCACAACAAAACATGAACTAGCCAGGGAACATTTTTCGTGCTCATTTTCATGCAAACTGTTTATCTGCCCTGGAGGAATAAGGATATTTCTCAAGAAATGTGTCCGTATGTCTTGAAGTCAAAATACCAAGTTATACTTATTGGATAACTATGGATCAATACACTCTCCCAAATAAGACCATGTTTCGATGTCCCTTCCTTTGCAAACCATTAATTCAAAAGAAGAATGGAGTCGCTTTTCAACGAAAACCTCGTAACTGCAGCTTAAACCAAGCTGCAGATACGCTCATTTTGTCTCAAAATATGTGCTATTTAATTAAATTCGCGTGTCAAGCCATACTGGATCAGTCTTCCTTTCGGTTCTTTGGTAAGGGTAGAAAAGAATGCACTAGAATAACTGTAATTTGACCATTTTGATTGAATTCAAACATTGTACATGTATAACCAGATTAGAATCCATCGAGAAAATATAAAGTGTAAAATGTGTTGAATTATGTATGCATTAAAATGCATTCACGCTTCTGTTAGGCAGAAAGCTCCTTAAGGATTTCTATTGTCTCATTCCAAAATAATAAAAAACTCTTCGGAATTAACCCTCTCCCAAACAACAAGACCTGGTTTTGACGACCCTAATAGAAAAGGCTTGGGAAAACATTGAAACAAAAGAAGAAACTGCTGATAACCAGCAGTTTCTCCTTTTGTCTCAAAATTTTCTGTGCCATATTTTACACAAATCCTATCTTTAATAACATCGATTTTGTCATTTGTGGCAGTTTTTGAAGTGGATCACCCTAAAATTTTGACGTTTGGGAAAGGGTTAATGGATAGATTGATATGCGTATTTGAAGGGGTTTTTTTCTTTCTAGAAAAGATATTGTAATTTACCCCTTTCCTGTAAGCTTAGAAATTCAAATCCCGATTAAAAATCATTAGTGTAAATGAAATAATAAAGATTATAGTATTCTATATCCTATAATCCAATTTAAATCAATTTGGTGAAGTCCGTTAGTCAAAGGGAAGTAACCGTAGTCAAAAAAGAGTAGGGATCTTGCAAGATTAGTCCCCCTTTACGAATATGCTATCCCAGCATGCTTCGGTCCTTTTCCTGGAAACATCGACGGAGTGAAGACGTGTATTTCTGAGAAGAACAAAAAATCCATCGCAATCATGCCAGCTAAGAGGAAGAACCAATCTAAATCGAAAGTAAATGCTGCCAAAAGGGTAAGGGCATCGGTTGGTGAGCAGGATGCCCCAGGTAAGGTGCAAAACAACTCGGATTCCATTGCAATAAGCCAGGAGGGGGCTGTTCACATCCCCATCGAAAATGCCTGGCAACCAGTGCAGCAGGGCAGTGTATTTGATTCCATCAGCTGCAATGTACCTCTTAAAGTTAAAGAAAAAATTTGGGAAGGTAGTTTCGTGGACATTCCAAGCCTTCTAAAATCGGCCAGGGAGCAAGCCTGTCTGGCGGATAACAACGGTCTGTCACTATCAGGAGAGGTTTTTATTCAGAATTGAAGGCTTTGTATTACATAAACAAAGCAAGAAACCCAGAAAATTAATATTGATCAATGGACTTCTGGCTTCCATATCTACATGAGTGTAGTGCTTGAAAAGGCCCCGGAAAGGGCACAAGAAATGCTAAAATACATAAGAGACGTAAGGCTTGCAGCAAGTAGATCGTCAGGTTGGATTCAATATGACGAGCAGTTCAGGTTGCAAAAGGCAAATAACCCATTGTCGTCGTGGGGTCGCATCAACGATGAATTTTGGCTGCTGTATGTAAGAACCGACAACAGTAATTACATGCAACACCCCCAATTCAACAAACCGCCCGCTCAGTCTCATCCAATTAAAAAGGCAAGCAACCCAGCAAAATGTAACTATTTTAACTCTGGTTCTAAATGTCCTTTTATCCCAAATTGCAGGTTCAGCCACACTTGTCAAGCATGTGGGGGGCTCACCCAAAGTCAATCTGCAGGAATCACAAGCAATAATAAGATAAAGTTATTTGAATTAGGAAAAACTCCATTGAAAATTAAGTTAATCTTAAATCATCTTTAACACTATAGACATGAGGATGCCACCTCCCTGGAGTATGGTTTAACATATGGGTTTCCGTTGAATTACTCTGGACCAAGACGTTACAGGGAATCAAAAAATTTGTGCAGTGCAAACCAATATCCAGAAATAATGCGGGAAAAAATTTACAAAGAGATCGAACTGGGTCGAATAGCAGGTCCCTTCAAAGTTATTCCATTCCCTTCCTTACAAATTTCTCCTATAGGCCTTACACCAAAGAAAGATGGTGACTTCAGAATGATCCATCACCTTTCATACCCAGATAATATGTCAATTAACGATTTTATTGATGACAAATACTGCTCTGTTTCATACTCAAACATTGACCAAGCAGCCGATATGGTTGTTAAGTTAGGAAGGGGAGCCTATTTAAGCAAAACCGATATTAAGTCCGCATTCCGGCTACTACCAATCAATCCAGCAGATTTCGACCTGCTGGGTATTAAGTTTGAAAACTCATATTTCTATGACCGAATGCTGCCGATGGGTTCCTCGGCCAGTTGCGCAATCTGGGAAAAATTCGCCAAATTCTTACACTGGTTTTTATGCCAAAAGACCGGTAGCGAAAACATTCTACATTATCTGGACGATTTCCTTTTTGGGGAAAAAGCACAACAGCTAATCCCGGCTCAGTACTATCTGACTTCCAATCTATTTGTTCTCAATTTGGCGTCCCCTTAGCAGAAGAAAAAACAGAGCAGCCCAAAACCTGCATAATCTTCCTTGGGGTGGAGATAGATACAATTAAAATGACAATGAGACTGCCTGAGGAGAAAGTGTTAAATTTGAAAGAAAAAATATTGAAAGCGTTAGCATCAAACAAAATTACACTTAAAGAAATGCAATCTTTACTTGGCTTGCTAAACTTTGCATGCAAAGTTATCTCCCCTGGCAGAGCCTTCTGTAGACGGCTAATCAATGCAACCATGGGTATAAAAAAGCCACACCATAGGCTCAGGGTTTCCAAGGGCATAAAATCTGACTTGAACATTTGGTTATCCTTTCTCAAAACATACAATGGGGTTACATTAATTTCAAACAGGGAATGGCACTCTGACATGGAACTAGAATTTTTTACCGACGCTTGTGGGGGCGAAAAAGGTGGTTTTGGAATCTATTTTTCAGGGCAGTGGGATCACGGCACCTGGCCCTACAACTGGGTGACGGGAGGCCTCACCAGGGATCTGACACTACTTGAACTTTTCCCGGTCGTGGCGGCTATTACAATCTGGTCAAAAAGCCTGCAGAACCAGTGGCTCAAATTCCATGTGGACAACCAGGCAGTGGTCCAAGTAATTAACACCCAGACATGTAAATCAGACCGGGTAATGAATCTTGTTAGGATAATGGTCCTTACATTACTATCAAACAACGTTCGTGTTAAAGCTACATATATTTCCTCAAAGGACAATATAATAGCAGATTCAATCTCTCGTTCACAGTGGGGCCGGTTCAGACAAGCAGCACCAAATGCAGCAATGGCACCAGTCAGGGTCCCGTGCCATCTTTGGGACATCTAGCAGGTATAGCACAATGTCTTGTTTCTAATTCTCTTTCCCAAAACACAAAAAATACCTATGCAGTGGCTTTGCAAAGACTGGAGGTATTTAGGGATACATACAACTTACAAAAATCCTGGCCAGTCCCCTGCCACGACCTCCTGAACTTTGTGTCATATTTGGTTTTCAACAAAACAGCAACGTCAACAATCACAACAAATATGTCGGCCATTTCTTACAATCATAAGCTTAACCAAGTCACCGACACCACAAAATCATTCCTTGTGTCAAAAGCATTAGAGGGTGCAAAAAGACTAAAAGGTGTCACACCAGATACTAGGGCCCCAATAACATTGGCCACATTGTCAGGTATGATAAGCAGTCTAAAACACATTTGCCGAAGCTCATACGAGCAAAGCTTATTCCAAGCAGCCTTCTCACTTGCATTTTTCGCCCTGCTTAGAATCGGAGAATTTACCCAACCAAACAATAAGTCGGCTAACGAAAAGTTTATCAAGCTAAATGATGTGCAAATAAAAAACAATGAATTAAGTCTCAGAATTAAATGGTCAAAAACAGATCAGCATGGAAAATCAGTTACACTAATTATTCAGAAAATTGATCAACCATACTGCTCCATAGCCTGTATGAGACAATATTTGGACTTCCGCCCAAACACACCAAACACAGACCTATTTGTCCATCTAAATGGGAGGTCATTAACCAGTTACCAATTAAAAGCTATAATGGCAAAGGCATTAAAATTCATCAAATCATTTGATCATGTTAGGTCCCATAGTTTTAGAATAGGCGGGGCCACGCATCTAGCAGAGATAGGCAAGACGGAAAATGAAATCATGAAAGCAGGGAGGTGGCAATCGCAAGCATATTCCAAGTATATCAGATTGTAAACTATAAATAGAGACTTTATAAATGAGATTTTAAGCTTTTTCAGAAAATACCAAAATGTTTGTTGTTGGGTCCTCCTATGTGTACTGGGCTGGTTTAGAAAGCAGAGACCAAGATTTCGCAGGATTAGGGGTATCGGTGCAATGGCGTGGGAGGAGGGGGCTATCACTCAATGAACTGGATTATGAGATGGACCAGATTTTTAAACAGGATAAGTACCCAAAATTTATTATTATTCATTGTGGGTCAAACGATATGACAACAGAAGGCATCACAGGTAAGGACCTGATAGAAAGAATAAAAACATCTTTTCTTAGGTACAAGGCTCTGTTTGGCAAAAGTCAGATTATCTGGTCAACTATCCTGCCCCGGAGATATTGGCATTACGCTCCGCTGGGCACAGGAGCACTAATTGAAAAGAAAAGGAAAAGGGTTAACGCAGCTATCAGAGCTTTCGTACTCGAATCGGGCGATAAAGTTATAAACAACGATAGCTGTATTTCGGCTAATGAGGTAAGCCTGTACAGGATGGATGGAACCCACCTGTCAAAATTAGGGAACCAGTCACTATTAAAACACTGGAAGGAGGCAATATTATGGTGGCTGATTTATGCCATGTCGTGTTGTCGCCTTGCACCCCGCCATGTCGAAGGCGACAAGTCGCCAAAACGGCCATTTGTCGTGATGGCGGGTTGGCGGGTTGGCGGGTTGCAATAGATAACACGACAAGGCGACATGTCGACGTCGTGATGGCGGGTTGTCGGGTTGTCGCCTTACAACCCGCCATGTCGAAGGCGACAAGTCGCCAAAACGGCCATTTGTCGTGATGGCGGGTTGGCGGGTTGGCGGGTTGAAAGAGGTAACACGACAAGGCGACATGTCGACGTCGTGATGGCGGGTTGTCGGGTTGTCGCCTTGCAACCCGCCATGTCGAAGGCGACAAGTCGCCAAAATGGTAATTGTCGTGATGGCGGGTTGGCGGGTTGGCGGGTTGAAAGAGGTAACACGACAAGGCGACATGTCGACGTCGTGATGGCGGGTTGTCGGGTTGTCGCCTTGCAACCCGCCATGTCGAAGGCGACAAGTCGCCAAAATGGTAATTGTCGTGATGGCGGGTTGGCGGGTTGGCGGGTTGAAAGAGGTAACACGACAAGGCGACATGTCGACGTCGTGATGGCGGGTTGGCGGGTTGTCGCCTTGTCGCGTTCCGGTCCCGCATGCGCACTTACATACACATGAGAAATCAAAGTACTGAAAGTACTGTTGAAGAGCAAATTAGTTTAGAACTGGATGTGGCAACATCCATAGAACTAGGAATTTCGTGAATATTATAAGATTTTAATTGAGGCTCGGTTGAATAAATTGTTTGAAAATATCAAAGTTAAGACATTCTTGCATCTCCTGAAGTCTAAAAGACACACAGACGAAAACTAATCCCCTATTTTCTGTCCATAGACATTGGTTTAATGGGGATAGGGATAATAATGGAAATATGTGTATTACTTCCCTTTATATCTCTTTATAAAAATATAACATCTACTCGTTTATGGGATAAAAAATCAAATCACTGTAAAGCTCAAGCCTTTTATGCAATAAGTATTTTTTCTATTATACATATTTAGTTGAAGTGCTTCTGTCCGATTAAATACGTTTGGAATGGAAAAAAATATTTTTTGACTTATATATATACAACTTTTTGGTAATAGTGTTTAACCTTAAAGTACTCTAATAGTATGCCCATTTATTCTAACATCATAGATGCAATCGATCATTCCTGAACGGTATTAGGTTCTGATACCACAAGTGGGCTAATCCTTCCATAAGTTAAACTTTTGTCCGAATACTTCCACCACCACTTTGAAACAAGTCATTTCTGTAATAACACAAATTTCGTCGTCTGCAAGAACAATCAGGGCCAATCTTCCATATTACTATTAGATCTAACTGACCAATTCAAAAACGATTTAAAGCAGAGAAGGTAGACATTAGTCAATGTTTAGATTGGCATGGTAGATTTTTATAAAACAACAACTGAAAAAAAGTTATTGACGATTAACTAAAATTTTGATTGGTCGACAATAACTTTTTTATCGGCTGATCTTTAAGATCCTGTGTATTTAGCAAACCCCTGGTGTTTTCCCGCTTTCTCTGCTTCAGATCTTTTTTTTTGTCTAATAGGTCATATATTGACAGAATTATTGAAAAACATTGAAAATGTGTCACGTTACTCCGTACCGCGTATACACCAGCCTGCATGTCTTCGTTATACATTGAATTATTAGCATATCTAAGGTTATCGTACGGGTATGGAGCTTGATTCCTGATGAAACTACCCTAGACACTTGCGCGGATCCAGAGGGGGGTCAGTGGGTCATGACCCCCCCCCCTGGAATTTGGCGAAAAAAGGGGTTATTGTAAAGATTGCTGGTTATGCCCCATATAAGCTGCACCATTCTTCCCTGTGTGCCACAACAAACCATTGTTATACTTAGTCCTTCATGGTATGACATGTATATGCATGAATCCAGGGGTGGTCAGGGGCCTGACCCCCCTGAAATTTGGCGAAAAAAGAAGTTAAAGATCGGTAACCCCCCCCCCCCCCTGGGAAAAATACCTGGATCCGCGCTTGAGACATATGCTTCAAAATCTATATAGCCTGGTGCGTTCTTCTAGCAAAAGACTAAAACCGGGGTTAGAAGGCTCCAAATAAAAAAGTCTTTCAAGAATTTTCATATTTCGTAATGATACCAGCTTTCTATCCCCCGCCTCAACATTCTCTGTACGATTTTATACACATGTTCTTTATATGTCGTACACATGTACCGACATGCACTCTGTCGTTTGCAGCAGCTTCAGACTCCTAACCCATTACCACACAATAAGTCATTTAACTCCCTACACGGTATTGGCTTTGGAAAACATTGTGTAAAATGAAAAAAATGCTTGTGACAAGCAATTTCTCCATTTCCCACAATATTTTCTACCCTAAAAGAAAACATGTAGGCTAAATGTTTTTAATTCCTTTCTCTTAACACTTTCCCAAAAGAAGACCTGATTTCGACATTCCTTAAAATTAAGATTTGGGAAAATATTGAGACAAAAAAGAAACTTCCTATCACCAGCAGCTTATCTGTTTGTCTCAATTTTTATGCTGTGATATACATACATATTCTACATTAATTTTATTTTGTGCCATCTTAAAAGTTCGCTTTTGAGGAAAGGGTCAAGGCGGTGTCAAAAACTAAAAGCATGGTTGTGTGGAAATGGGCTAAAGCTTATCTATCAGTTTGATTCCAGACAGATATTTGAAAACTGCGTTTCTGGTATGAAGAGCTGTTTTACTCTCTGGGAATAGTAAAGACTTGCGATTTATTGCTGGAATATCTAACTGTAATATTTCATTCTTAAGGCGTTGTCTTTCTTTTTTGTACAATGGACAAACAAAGAAAACATTTTCAAAGTTTGAACTTCATTACAATTTTTACAACAGGTATTGGGTAACCTTTCACCTCCAAGACGACTAACTCCTAATCGTATCTTTGTATAATTATACTGTGTCAGATGCCTTGTTTTCACTGTAAACCGAAATTTTAGATGGGCGATCATAATACTTATACCTAGTAAGGTCTTTATTCCTAAATTATGTCTATTATTCCGTACGTTTCTTTTATACTCATTTTGATTTCGACACAATCCATTGGTTTGGACCCTTTCTTGGCAGTGTGATCTGCTTTATCTCATTTCCAATAATGCCCACATGACTAACGTGGTGTCTAAACCTTTTTCATTTAACAACTGGGTATTTTGTAGAATGTTGGACAAAATTTCGGGTCTTGTATGGGATCGTCCTGACTGAATTGATTGCAATGTAGTTAATGAATATGTGAGTATGGTTATATTTGAGGATTTGAACTCTTTTTCTGTGAGTCAATCAAATGGTTGTGTTTGGCTACAGCTAATTATTTATATAAAAGTCTGATTTTTTTTCAGTTCAAACATTTTAAATCACTCAGAAGCCCTTGAAGTAGATTTAATTATATATAAACAATATATTTTTGCATAAAAACATACGGCGATTTTATCATAAAACGAGTAAAAGCTATGTATTGCTCGGTTTTTAATAAGAAATATAAAGGGACGTAACTTTATGACTTTCCCTTATTAAAAGAAAAAAAAAAAGATATTTGAAATGGCAAAGGTAAAGAATAAAATGCTTTGCACAAATGTTTCTTTTCTTGTCGAGATGTGACTTTGTAATAGATCTAGCCTACACGATATTCCGCAGGTGAGGGTATGTCTGTGATGGTAGACTAGTAACAGCATGCATATCACGGTCGAGAATCACGTGACACAACAATTAGACCTACAGAAATTCTGCAATAGTTCTGTTTTAAAACACTGACCGAATCGAACATTATTTTAAGCAGAGAAGGTAGACAAACGCTAAGATTTAGATTACATCTAGATCTAGTGTGGTAGTCTAGATTTTCTGAAAAAAAAATCCAGTTTTGGTTAGTCGTCAATTTAAACATGTTTATCAGCTGATTTTTCAAGATCCTTCGTATTCAACAAATCGCTTCGTTCGTTAGTTCATTTATACAAGCATTTATTAAATGAAAATTAATGAGTATGTTATAGAAAATATCTGGGAAGAGACGTAAAGACATGGTTTGTTAGTATGCTGGTAACCAGTATTGTGCTCCACGAGTCCCTCATTCATTCCAATATATGACATTTTCATCCTTTTCCAAACAGTCTCTTACTATCCCAAGTACAATAAGAATACAAACTGTCGCTTCGTTCTTAAGTTCATTTATACAGGCATTTTCCATGCATGCTTTAGGGACAACACTAGAGCTCTTAGCTAGTGTAAATAGACTCATGGTTCTCGGTATGTAGGCCTACATTCATTTTTACGCGTGGATGAGAAGTGGAGGGGCATTAAGTTTTACATCACTGTTACCCACTCAATACAACTGGGTAAAATGAGACGAGACAATAAAGTGTTTTGTTCAAAGAAAACCCCCCGAGGACTGCTTGAAGTCGAGTCCCCCGGGTTACAAGCCGAGTACGCTAACCATTGCGCTATTGAGGCTATATGGGGGGGGGGGGGTGGAAGAAACTTCCGTTAACCAGGAGTTTCTCGTTATTTCAAGACACGGTGGATACTAGTAATCACGTGACACAACAATGTAAGAAAACCTTCAATAATTTTGTTATTTCAATACGTGATCGATCTGAATTCGGTTTGTAGCACAAAACGTGCACAGGCGTCACGCTTAAGATGAACGTAGGCCAAGTGGATTGTTCCAAAAATCAAAAGAAAGTTATAGGAGGTAAACCAAAATTTTGGTTGATCTTCAATAACTTTTTATCAGTTGATTGTTCAAAAATCAATCACATTCAGCTTATTCCTAGTATTTTTCAACATTCTCTGCTTTAAGCCAAATCGAGATTGACAAACTATTAACAAAAATATTGATTATTTTAAGTTGACTTGCAAGTGAAGATGACTTTTGCTTGGAAAAAGTTCTGGATTTCGTGATAAATTGGACAATGTAGAAGCGTCAACGAAGCTGAAACACCGAGAGTATGCTTCAAATGGCTTGATTTTATGTAAACCATCACTGAAGCTGATGCCAAGATTTCTTAAAGCACTAATCTGCTGGGGAAAAGTCTTGCTCCAGATCTCAGAGTGTCTGATGTCATAAATCCCTGGCTTCTATGACCACAACCCTATGAATTTCGGGAATGCTGTTGCCCAGGCCACAATCGGTCTAATTAGGCATATTTGGGTATGTTTCGATTCCCTGCGATCAGTTCCACCATTTTGCTGCTTTTCCTCATAGGTTTTACCAATGGAAGGACGTCCTATGAAGGAAAATATTAGCTTTGTAGTTAATCATAAGAATATGAGCATTTTTTATGAACGAATGTCAGCATCATATATCATGGTTGTAAGCTTTTGCTACAACAGAAAGTCATGTTTTGTTGACGGAATATAATTGTACTATAACAGTGGCGTAGGAAGGTTTATAAAAATGGGGGGGGGGGGGGGGGCAAATGTTTAAGTAATTGGAAATATATGTGTATTATGGGGGGGCCCTTTTCTAAATTATTGGGGGGCCCGACCGAAGATATTGGTTCCCCGCAGTTGTATGAATATGAATTCTTACTAAATTCTTGCTAATGCAATTTGCATTCGTACTGATGCCTTTTGTTGCTAATGCAATTTGCATTCGTACTGATGCCTTTTGAGGTCTTCTTGGTACCTGTTTACAAATACTTACCGCTTAGCGCATACTTACAAATCGTCTCTTGACAGCCAGAAGTGGTTATCAGCAGTTAAAATGTAACTGCTGATAGCCACTTCTGGCTGTCAAGGGACGAAATTTGATGTCACTTTTCTTACTTTTGACTGACAAAAATTGAAAGTATGAAGTACGCATTTAGCTCTAGGACGAATGCACTTGTAAAAAATCGAATAAAACTATTAATTTAGTACAATATTAATGTAATTTAGAAGAAGAAGAATTGGCGGATATTCCCCTCCATATTTGCCTGTGTTGCCCATGTAGTTCTATCCGCATTATTAGGTTGAAAAAGTAGATAATAGCATTGTTTAGGGTAACGTTTTTTTGGGTACATGTGGAACTTGAAATATTTTACAAAAAATACGAATTTCGACATAAAACGCTTCTGCTTCGTTGATTTAATTGAATATGTAAATGTGCTGTTTTATACATAAACGCATTCCTAACATGACACATCTTAGATTTCCTGTTTTTGATAAATGTAGAAAAAGAAAAAAAAAAGAAAAAAGAAAAAGAAAAAAAAACAATAGAAATTACAGAGAACATTACATAGCATCGCTGATATTGAACAGAAACCGTCCTTGCATAATGTAATTTGTTAGCTTCCAAATAATCGGAATCAATCAATAAATAGAAAAATTCTAATTCCTTTTGCAGGCGTAAGACTTTATAATCCTTCAAAATCATTTCTGAATCAAAACAATTAACCCGTTCTGAAACGACAACATTTTATGGGGGTCCAAATTCAAAGGAGTTGCAGACGACAAAATTATTGTTTTAAAACGCATAATTGATATTTGGTCATCATAGCATGGAAAGAATTGAGGGAAGGGAGAAATTGCTTATTATCGTCAATTCATTTTTTTTCTTCAATATTTTTTGAAGTTCAATCTGTTGGAGACTTCAAAACTAGGTTTGTTTTGGAAAAGGTATTAGGTTAACCCATTACCAAACGACAAAACTATAAACTGTTCCAGATTTAGAGATGTTTCAGGCGACAATTGAATGTGAATGATTTTTATTATTTTCTATTCTTTCAGGGTTGAAAACATTGTTGGAGGTAAAGAAATTGCTTATGACAAGCAAATTCTTCATTTTCCACAATATTTCAAATTTTCTGAGATATTTTTCATGGGAGGAAACTAGATTCTAATTTCCAAATTCTTATGAAAACATCAGAGCTACAGCTGAGTCAGCTTAAGAAGACGTCATTTATTGTTAGTAAAATATATACAATAATTATTGCCAGATTTTCATGAAGATTTCAAAAAATGTTGTCACATCCAGAAACTAATTTGCTCTCCAACAGTACTTTCAGTACTTTGATTTCTCATGTGTATGTAAGTGCGCATGCGCGACCGGAACGCGACAACCCGACAACCCGACAACCCGCCATTGCGACGTCGACACGTCGCCTTGTCGTGTTACCTCTTTCAACCCGCCAACCCGCCAACACGACAAATAGCCGTTTTGGCGCCTTGTCGCCTTCGACATGGCGGGTTGCAAGGCGACAACCCGACAACCCGCCATCACGACGTCGACATGTCGCCTTGTCGTGTTACCTCTTTCAACCCGCCAACCCGCCAACCCGCCATCACGACAATTACCATTTTGGCGACTTGTCGCCTTCGACATGGCGGGTTGCAAGGCGACAACCCGACAACCCGCCATCACGACGTCGACATGTCGCCTTGTCGTGTTACCTCTTTCAACCCGCCAACCCGCCAACCCGCCATCACGACAAATGGCCGTTTTGGCGACTTGTCGCCTTCGACATGGCGGGTTGCAAGGCGACAACCCGACAACCCGCCATCACGACGTCGACATGTCGCCTTGTCGTGTTATCTATTGCAACCCGCCAACCCGCCATCACGACAAATGGCCGTTTTGGCGACTTGTCGCCTTCGACATGGCGGGGTGCAAGGCGACAACACGACATGGCATAAATCAGCCACCATACAATATCGCATTTCACCAACCAAAAAGGAAGTATATATCCAGTCTAGTTTACCATTTTGTGGCGAAGGTATCATCTTAAAGTGATGATTCCTAGTGGCAGACCTGGGGAGGCAGTATGCCCCCTTGGGTGTTTCAGCCTGGCCTTTATCCTCGGCCTGACAGTCTTCCAAGCTGCAGGTTGTTTAGTGTGTTGTAGTTGTGTTGTTGATCTATAGTTACCGCCCTTGATGAGAGGTCGCACGGTTTCACGGTGCCAAGACAATTTATTAATTTTTGAACGCTGAAGACTATCTCGTCGTGCGTATATACTCCAAACAACACAGTTTTGGTCGAGGTAACATTCGCAGCAGTAAATATGGGTGGACCAAGCACGAGAAGCAGCACAAATGGCGAACAAGGTGAAAGTGGCCACGTCAAAAAGAAACATGGCGGCCATAGTGGCCAAAATGGACACAAACAGAAGCAGCTAAAAGGAGCCCCAGTAGCCTCAACTTCGGGAAGCGAAACCCCAAATCCAGCAAAAAGGCAACGTCATTCTACAGGTGGGACATACACTCCTTCAAAGCCCACTTCTAAAACTAGCTCACCTATGCAACCCCCAATGAAAAAAACTGACTTTGAAAAGCTAAGCATAGATGACAAACTGGTGACTATCTTTGACATGATTTCGGTTACTAACAGCCTTTCACATGGAACATCAAATTTAGAGCACAGAGTAGGAAATTTGGAGGATAACAGCTATGAGTCTAAACGCCGCATCAAAACCCTCGAATATAGGAGCATAGATA
Organism: Fragum sueziense; assembly: GCA_963680895.1. Taxonomy (NCBI): domain Eukaryota; kingdom Metazoa; phylum Mollusca; class Bivalvia; order Cardiida; family Cardiidae; genus Fragum; species Fragum sueziense. The sequence continues at coordinate 11,609,410 of OY804596.1, forward strand.
CTGAGGCGAGAGCTAGGCGGCTAAATCTAATATTTCGTGGTATTAGAGAACATGGTCAAGACGAAGATTGTGAGCACTTGGTTAAACAACTGTTACAAGACGAGCTTCAACTCGATAATGTCGGCGAAATCCATTTTCAAAGAGCTCATCGTTTAGGTGCCCCGTCGAGGACCCCTGCACTTGACCCAGATATGAGCCGACCAATTATAGTATGTTTCCTATTAGAACGTGACCTAAACAAAGTACTCGCTAATGCCAACAAACTGAAAGGAAACAAAACATACAGTATTAATCGAGATTTCCCGCAGGAAATAGTGAAAGCGCGATCACGTCTCTGGTCTAGATTTAAGGAAGAGAGGGATAACAACCCTCCCAAATCCGTATATATAGCCTATCCAGCTAAGTTGATTGTGCGGGGAAAGGTCGTTCAGGATGAGTTCCCAGATTGGAACAAAGTACTTAAAGTACCGCGTGTCCCGAATTCACAATACAATAATGAGACTATCATAGATCCCACAAAACAATCTGAAGACGACCGACTCGAATCAGACGACGACCAATCTGTATCGTCAAATAGCGATGGAGAGCAGCCGATGGAATCGACGCCTATTAACAACAATGAATAGGACGCACTGGGAGGCACTAGGCCTTACAATGTAGTAGGTCAAAGTATAAACAATGACAATCAACATTCCACAGAAGAACCGTACAAACAAAAGCTTTCAATAGGTTCTTTAAATGTTTGTGGTCTTAAGAGACGAGCAAATTTCCCAGAATTTGTTGAACTAGTCGAAAATTATGATATTTTCTGTGTTATTGAAACAAAAATGGATGAATATGACATTGTGGAAATTCCTAATTATACTTTCATAAATGCGCCCAGGAAACAGAAATTCAAACGAAAGTCTGGTGGCCTGGGTGCGTTTATCAAAGATGAGTTAGTAGACAAAATAGACGTGTTAGAATCTGATAATGAATATGTATGCTGGCTAAAATGCAAAGTAGAAGAAAATGCTGAGTTAGCAGAAATTATTATTGGTATTGTTTACATACCGCCTTTTGCATCCCGTTTCTATAATAATGATTTCTTTGAAATGTTTACCAATGAAATGAGCTCTAAGTATGATCACACATTCCTATGTGGTGATTTTAATGCTCAGACAGGAAATTTAGCAGATTACACAACAGATGATGATTTTTTCCTCAGATTACATTGATTTTGATGATGAAGTTAATGCCTTTGTTAGCCAAAAGGCTGTAATGCAAAACCATAAAATTAAAGTAGAAAGAAGGTCATTAGACAACAAAAGAAATAACCATGGATATAAAATAATTGAAATGTGTAAAAATAATAACTTAAACATTGTCAATGGTAGAACAGGCTTGGATATTCCTGGACATATGACATTCAAAAATGTATCAGTGATTGATTATTTTATTGCATCAATAGAAGCATTCTGTCTTATTGAAAATTTCAACATAAAAGAAGTAGACTCGCTTTTTTCTGATGGACACTCAATTTTAGAGTGCACAATAAATGTCTCTTTCAGGCAGAATAAAACATCTTTTAAAGGCAAAACAAGCCATAAATGGAATAATGAAACAAAACATCTATACAACGAAAACATCTCTAACACTGAAATTGACACAATATTACAAAATTTGCAAGCTGATAATGACTCAAATATAGAACAAAAACAATATAATCTTGATAATATAGTAGATAAATTAGCAAAAATGTACATACAAAGTGCAGAAAGAACATTCCCTGTTAGAAATAAATATAAATCAAACAACAAAAATCACAAACCATGGTTTGGCTGGGACTGCAAAAAAGCAAAAAAGATATACAATAAAGCTAGAAAAAAATTTAGTAAAAATCCAAATGCTGAAAATAGATCAAATCTCTACTCAAAAAGTAAAACTTATAAAAAAACAATGAATAAATATATAAATAGATACAAAAGAGCAAATGAAAATAAATTAAGAAAACTGGAAAGCCAAAATCCTAGAGATTATTGGAAATATCTTAAATCTATTGATAACAAGAGATCTGGTGAAATACCAAGTATTGACTCCCTATTTGAACATTTCAAAAACTTGAGCAATGATGATACTCATACTCATGATACTGCAATTATCCATGATAATGTAAACATGAGTGATGATAATGAATTAAATTCACCTATAAGTATTTCTGAAATTAAAAAATGCATAAAAAATCTAAAAAATAATAAAGCCCCAGGATTAGATGGAATCATTAGCGAATACATTAAATTCTCCCAAGAAAAGCTATTACCAGTTTATAGTGCTATTTTTAATTATATATTGAGCAATGGCTTATTCCCAACAAACTGGTCACTAGGATCCATAATACCCATATATAAAAGTAAGGGAGATAAAACAGATCCAAATAATTATCGCCCTATTACCCTGTTAAGCTGTGTCAGTAAATTATTTACATCAATATTAAATGAAAGGCTTAATAAGTTCATTGAATCGAATGGAATACTGTGTGAAAATCAGGCAGGCTTCAGATCAGGCTATTCAATAACAGATCATATTTTCACACTTAGTTCCTTAATTGAACTCTATAAATTTCAAAAGAAGCAACTTTTTTGCTGCTTTATTGATTTCTCAAAGGCTTTTGACTCAGTTTGGAGGGTAGGACTATGGTCAAAATTGATTAATTCTGGAATTAATGGAAAATTTATTACTCTAATACAAAACATGTATAGCAATATTAAATCATGCATCTCAAGTAACAAAGAGAAGTCAGATTTTTTCTCAATTAACTGCTGAGTCCGTCAAGGCGAAAATCTCTCACCCGTACTTTTCTCGCTTTACCTCAATGATGTAGAAGACTTTCTGAGATCAAACTCTATTGAGGGTGTCACATTACAACATCATGACTTAAATACATACTATAAGATACTAATATTACTGTATGCAGATGACACTGTATTATTTGCTGCAGACAATAAAAAACTTCAATCAACCCTCAATACATTTCAACAATACTGTAACGAATGGAAACTAAACATAAATATTGATAAAACAAAAGTAATGATCTTTGGCAAGCAGAACAAAAATTACCCTTTTTATATAGATAATAAAGAAGTGGAAATTGTTAAATCTTATAAATATCTAGGGGTGCATTTCACACCGTCAGGAAATTTTCTAACAAATAGAAAAAATCTCATGCAACAAGCAACGAAAGCCATGTTTTATCTATATAGAAGAATTAATAATCTTGACCTGCCAGTTGATTTAATATTTAAACTTTTTGATAACACAATATTACCAATATTAACTTTCTCATCAGAGACATGGCAGGGGTGTGGAAATATGGAATTTTTCCACTTGTCCTCGGACAAGTTGAACTCAAATTTCTACTTGTCCAAAGGCAAAGTTTACTTGTCCAGAAAAAAACAACATCTAAACAGGAAAATAATATTTCAGTTAACATATAAAACTGAATGAACACAATTCAAACAAATGTTTACCTTTTAAAATTAAAATGTGATTTGATTGAAATGGATTTTTTCAGACGGATCGTGAGCAAAAATAAGATTTAAATTTAGTTTTTATCCCATTTTGATCCCCTTGATATGCACTTGCCCACGGACAAGCTCACTTGAAAAAAGCCCTTGCCCGCCCACCGCAAAACCCAGGTCGGGCAAGTCGGGCATGTGAATTCCGCATCCCTGGACATGGGGATATGAAGACAATAAAATTTTAGAAAAAATACACTGTTCATTCATTAAAAAGGTTCTAAAGCTGAAACAGAGTACACCGAATTATATGCTTTATGCAGAAACGGGCCGGTACCCTCTAGATATTACTATAAAATCTAGAATGATAGGTTATTGGACATGGTTATTGAATGGAAATAGAAATAAATTATCATATATTATCTACAGCTTAATACTCAACACTCCAAACTTTCAAAGTAAATGGATAAAAAAAATCAAAAGCATATGCTCAGAAATAGGACGCCCTGATATCTGGCTTAACCAAGATGCATCAGTACCAACAAATACAAAGATTTTAGTTAAAAACACTTTGCAAGACCAGTACCTACAGCACTGGAATAGCCTATTGCAAAACTCTAATAAAGGTAAAAACTACAGTCTCTTCAAAGAGTCAATCTGCTTTGAAAAATATCTCACAACTCTAAAAAAGTCAGATTACTTAAACCTAATTAAATTCAGAACTGCTAACCACTATTTGCCAGTTGAAACAGGAAGATGGAATGATATAGAAATACACCAGAGAAAATGCAATTTATGCACATTAAATGATACAGGAGATGAACTACACTATTTATTGAAATGTTCCTACTTTTCTGATCAAAGATCTATGCTCATTAGACCGTACTTCTTTAAAAAACCAAACATCTTAAAATTCAACAATCTAATGAACTCTAAATCTCCAAAGGAGCTGAAAAATCTCTCCACTTTTATTAAATTGATCCTAAATCATTTTAAGAACAACCACTAGCTATGAGTTTATCTTTCATTACAGTCAATAGATCTATATCCCTTCCTTTTATCTGATTGGTGCAAAAAAGTGGAATGTGCTTAAAGTACTTCTGCACTAACATCTATGCACACTAAGTACATTGCTGAACTATCACAGTATCTCTATGAGGAAAACTCATCATCCAATTATCTTTTCCAATTATGTTTTCAAAAATAACTTCCGAAAATATGTAAGTAGGTCATGTCCTATTATTATCACATGGTAATCACATGGACGGCGGATGACATAACCTAAACCGATGACCATGTCTAAAGACAAATTCTGTGTATGATGAGGCTTGTGGAATATTGTGACAGAGGGAGAAAAAGCTGGTCATCAACAATTTCTTCTTCTGCCTGAATGTTTCCCAAGCTTCACATTTTACATGCATTACTATATGGCTGCTGCATTATTGCATGTGAAAGAATAAAGTTAAATTAATCTAGTGTACATATCCAAATAGCTAAGTAAGCTTAATACAGTGCAAAACTGGTGTAAAAGCAAATAAACCCAATTTGAATTTACAACATTTTTGCAGTGACTGGGATTTAAAATTTATAATGCATGGTGAAAGAGTTAGTTAACTCTTTATATACTATGTTAATGATTAGTTCTTTACTCTATGTACATATCTAAATAGCTAAGTAAGCTTTATAAGGTGCAAAACTGGTGCAGATGCAAATGAACTCCATTTGAATTTACAACAGCTTTGCACTGACTGGGGTACAAGTTGTTTTAAAAGTTCTTGTAATGCAGACATAAACCGAACTTTACTCCTCCATCCGTCCCTTTTCTTGCCATTTTGTTTCGGGTAAGAGGGACAGGGGTGGATAGGCAGAAGTATGAAATATTAGCCATAATCAAACTCAATCAACCCTTTCCCAATTAGCAGAAAACTAGACTGTTCCAATTCTTCAAAAAGTTAAAAATGATAACATGGGAGACTAATATAAAATGAAGACACTAACTCTTGATCTGACATAGAGAATATGCAAGCAATTATGGCAAAAGTCTGATTATCAGCAGTTTTTGCTTGAATTGCTTGAATGCTTCCTATGAAGTAAAAGTACTACTTGGGAAATCAAAACCAGGTCTTGTTTGGGAAAGACTTTTAAAATGAGATGCCATTACCCATCAACTAAATATCACTGCTTAGTTACCCCATTCACTGTATGGTTACAGAGGTAAGACAAAGTCCAAAGCAAATCCATTGATATCACATTTCACGACCAGTACCTAAAATTTTGTACAGTATAGAAATGCAGCCTGATTATCGTTATTTGTGAAATGACCCAAATGAAAATGAAATACTTACGGCAGGCAAAGAAACTGAAATCCAACAAGTCATCTGTTTGGCACTTACCGTAATTATTTGACACAACATGTACAGTTCTGAAGGAATCATCACTTTAAACAATTATATCCAGATCATCTATATACAGATCGCATAAAATCCGAACTTTCATTCCAGAGATCTCAACAAAATCCACGCGTGCTGTTGGGAAACTAATTATAAACCTGACCTAGTTTGTCTAGACTAACCACGTGACATGTGACATAATCACGTGACTAATCAGCTGACCTATAGTCTTTTTCTCTTTTTCTTTCCTTACGCAGACTGGATGACTTGACTGGAATCCGTTAATCATAGATTGGTTAGTGGATTGCAGCCCTCTCATACAGTAAGATAAAAATATTAAGAAATCAAAAAAGAATATTACAAAGAAACAGTGTCTACCCTGTTCGATCCTCTCCTCAAGGCATGATATGATCAATTTTAAATTCACTTGTTATTAAGGTTCATGTATTTACTAGTTGTAAATTTGAACAAATAAAAGATATTGTCTGTCTGTCTGTCTGTCGGTAATTACATTCGTTGGTTTTTCGGAGGGGCCCACCTCTGTATAACGAGGGGGCCCCCCTTCACCTCTATGTATAGAGGGAAGGTTCAAAGCAGTATAACGCTTGAATCCTCTTCCCCGGGGATAAGGTAAACAGGCTGACCCTTGGGGGCTGTTCACATGGGGGTAACCCATGGGACCTCGTCACCATGGTAACATGGGACGCGGATTCACCCGTTACACGTTTACACGTTGGTAGTCTGTAGTCTCCCCAGGGCCGGGGCCACAAAAATGTACATTTATAGTAAAGGCCTTGTTGCCCAAAATATGCCAATATAACGTCTGTTAAATTCATAGTTTAATTAAATGGTTTATTCTCACCAAAATTGCTTTGACTTAGTTACATGCTCCCAAAGAAAGAGAAACTCTGGGAGCATCCGGTTGCACTGTGCTGTTCTGTCTATTAGCGTGTCGTTGGTCTGCCAAGCCACCCCTTCACAACCATAAGTCTGCTAGTTGTCTGGGGTCCGAGCCCCCCAAAACAACAATATGGATTTAATAAAGATTATAGTATTCTATATCCTATAATCCAATTTAAATCAATTTGGTGAAGTCCGTTAGTCAAAGGGAAGTAACCGTAGTCAAAAAAGAGTAGGGATCTTGCAAGATTAGTCCCCCTTTACGAATATGCTATCCCAGCATGCTTCGGTCCTTTTCCTGGAAACATCGACGGAGTGAAGACGTGTATTTCTGAGATGAACACCCTCCCTCCCTCCCAAAGGAGAGGATATCATCGTATCTAAGCTTCACGTAATAGAAAACTCATTAATTTTTAGTTTTAGTGTCATTTCAGATTGTAGCAGCCCGGAGCCACCAACTACCTGTTAGCAGCACTACACACAGAGAAAACCCACATCAAGATTAACCTACGCAGGAATAATCAGCTGTGTTCCTACTCAAAATAGACAGTTAATACAGATATATTTTGTTATATAGAAGTTTTTTTTATTTAATTCGTCAAAACCAATGATTTCTTCGATTATTAACTGGCACAAGGCTAGAAAATGCTGAATTCAATAACGGGGGCGGGCCTGGGGAGGCAGTATGCCCCCTTGGGTGTTTCAGCCTGGCCTTTATCCTCGGCCTGACAGTCTTCCAAGCTGCAGGTTGTTTAGTGTGTTGTAGTAGTGGGTAATTACATTCGTTGGTTTTTCGGAGGGGCCCACCTCTGTATAACGAGGGGGCCCCCCTTCACCTCTATGTATAGAGGGAAGGTTCAAAGCAGTATAACGCTTGAATCCTCTTCCCCGGGGATAAGGTAAACAGGCTGACCCTTGGGGGCTGTTCACATGGGGGTAAACCATGGGACCTCGTCACCATGGTAACATGGGACGCGGATTCGCCCGTTACACGTTTACACGTTGGTAGTCTGTAGTCTCCCCAGGGCCGGGGCCACAAAAATGTACATTTATAGTAAAGGCCTTGTTGCCCAAAATATGCCAATATAACGTCTGTTAAATTCATAGTTTAATTAAATGGTTTATTCTCACCAAAATTGCTTTGACTTAGTTACATGCTCCCAAAGAAAGAGAAACTCTGGGAGCATCCGGTTGCACTGTGCTGTTCTGTCTATTAGCGTGTCGTTGGTCTGCCAAGCCACCCCTTCACAACCATAAGTCTGCTAGTTGTCTGGGGTTCGAGCCCCCCAAAACAACAATATGGATTTAAACAATTAGATTATCATAGTGATATTTCAAGGTGCACGAAGATTTACTGTACAAAATCTCAAAATATTCATCTAAATTATGCGCCTAGTTGAAAAATATGATCTGCCTTCAATAATGGTACGACAAGTGTCAGTTGTATAACATTTTAAATGTTTTTTTTTTCTTTCGGTGATATATCACACGCTGATTACGATAACCATTTTCCTTTCAACAAACGCATTATTTTCTTACCATTTCTTCTATTACCCCAGAAATGGTATCCTAGAAACAGAGTATCGGCTCAAACTTACAGTGTATAAACAAAAGTGTATAAGACTAGGTTATGAATAGAAAAAAAATGCATTCAAATAAACATATAGAATTGAAATCAGTGCTTGAGCATTACGGAAACAAGAGAAACAAGAGCCGTCATAGACGGATTATGCTCCTCGAATAAGTGTTAGTCCCAAAATAAAAACTATCATACATGAAGCCCCCTTTTCCCATGACAGATTTATTGTACACACATTATTTTTAGAATAATATTATGGTCTAGAACATTTATCACATAGGTACAAAATTTCATGAAATTCTGTCCATTAGATAAAGAAAATTAGAGAAAAACTATTTTTTACATTAAGGCCCCCTTTTCCATGACGCAGCCTCAAATTAGGAAACGGAGAAATATGTTTCTAGGGATTATCCAAGTAAGTTCACATGTGAAGTTTCATTGAATTTGGACCAAGGGTTGCCGAGATCTGGCTGTGGACGGACGGACACATATACAGACGGACAAACGGACGGACAGCGTGGCGACTTTATGCTCTCCCTAAATCTTTTCGGAGAGCATAAAAAAACCTGGTAACTTGATTTGCTAACAGATGGACAGGGAATATCGCACAATTGTTCGAGGGGAAATATTTGCTTACATTTCTAATTGCATTTTTTATGACGTTCGTAATTTCAACTACCTCGCCAGACAAACTCGTAAAAGTAATAAAGATAAACTAATAATAATGAAAGTTGTCGAGGATTTATTTGTTGAAAGTGGACAGTTGATTGAATATTTGGTAAAGTTATTGAGAATGGAGTACGGATCGTATAATATACCATGTAAAAACAGTTTAGCAACACTGACTTTGTTAATTGAAAAAATGTATTTTCTGTGATATTTATTTCACAACCGTTATATATATTTTAGCATATGCATTTACACAGAACATTCAAAAGTCGCTTTGTGGTAACGTTAAATATTGTGTTGGAAACATTGTCTTGACGTAGGTGAGGGGTCAAAATAAAAAGTTACAATAGAGTTCGGTATCGACTGTGCGGCCATTTTCAAGCAAGAACAACCGTGAAAAGTTTGTGTTTGTGTTCTCTAGCTATAATCTATTGTGTACATGTTTGATTTTATGTTAAAACAAAACTATTTTGGTTACTACAGATATTTACATTTTGTTGCAAAACTTTTTTTATTATGTATAATATTGTTGTTCTAAAGAGTACATTTGCTTGCAATTAGACCTCTTTCATTGATGAAAAAACGTTCCTCGCATCTGGCATTAAAAGCTCAGGCATAAGTCTGATATAGTCTGTGAATTAATTTAATAAGTTGTTATAGAATTAACAAGCGCGGATCCAGGAATTTTTCCCAGGGGGGGTCATCCAATCTTCACCCCCCCTTTTTGCCAAATTCCAGGGGGGGTCAGGGGGTCCCTCTGGATCCGCGCGTACAGATACATGTCATTCCATGAAGGACTAAATATAAAAACAGTTTGTCGTGGCACACAGGGACATATGACGCAGCTATTTTGGGACATAACTAGTAATCTTTTTGATAACCCCTTTTTTCGCCAAATTCCAGGGGGGGTCATGACCCCCTAACCCCCCCTCTGGATCCGCGCATGATTACACAATACGGGTCTCAGAGCGCCAGCAGTAAAAGCACTGGTGGGGTACTCGGCCAAAGCGAGGGACGTTTTTTCGCGAACAATGTATTCCGTCGGTGTTGTTATAAAATATCGTAACTACGGCTTTATCGAAGCCGTAATTACGAGATTTTATAACAACACCGACAGTTTTTCAATACAAAATGGTAAACCCGGTCTGTTTTTAGAACTAGTTCACTGTCATTAGAAAAAAATCTATAAACTCACATATAAACGCAAAATATCTATACCTTGTTGTAGCGATAATTGTTTTAGTTCACCACCAGTGAAAAGGATACGCACAAGAAACTATGTTAAAGGTACGTTAATGCATACTTATCTAGAAAAATATAACCTATGGTTGTCTCCCTGCAATAACGAGGAATCAAGAACTATAGGTCCACACGCGGATTTAGAGGGGGCGGAAGCGGCGCGCGCCCCCCTAATATCGCCAGATTTTTTTTTTCTTTTTTTCTCTTTTTTTTTTTAGAAAGGGGGACTATCAAAGAATAATTAAAGTCAAAGTTAGAAATTTCATCGAACTTACAATGTACAATAATCAATTTATGACAATGACTCTGATAATGTCGGTGTTTTCCCATTTTCTTTGGCTGAAATTTAGTAAGACCGACGCTAGTTTGTGTTAAAAGGGGGGTCTGTTTGTCAAATGGTCAAATTAAAGCGATACCCGGATGTCTGCATGGAAAAGATAAAATTGCAAAATGTGAACGACAAATCTTTCAGAATGATACGACGGCATTCAAATGACAGAAAATAGTCAAAAACATCGGCGATTTGTACAAAGTGGGTAATATTAATATGATCGCAGACAAGTAGTCACTGAGGCCTAACCTATTTCGTTTTATACCTATAACAGCCCTCGAATTGTGATTCGTTTAAGGCCAATATCCCTCCCCCAACCGTTCCGCTTTTTTCAACCGAGGCGTTGATTAATCGATGACTTATTTCTATGTACTCTTTATAAACCGTTGTTACCCCCATCGACGTCGGATCGGGCGTTTATTAGATACAAGTTCATTCTAAAATGCATTTTTGAGGATTTTTTTTAACATAAAAAAACGAAATTATTCACAGTCAAAGTAAATCTATACAAATAAAAGGTCTGCATGTCCCGGAAATTTCGCCACTTTGTCTTTCTTTTTAAAAAAAATCTGACACGGAGGAAGGGGACACCCTCCCCAACAGGAAAACCAATATGAAACATGGTGAAAAAATCACACAAAAAACTCAATTTCCTCTGTGATTTGTATGTTAAGATAATTATAGTCTTGCAATATTAGACATATAGGTTTATTTAAGAGGCAAAGAATTAAGTCTGCATGTTCCGGAAATCGCGCCATTTCGTCTTCCTTTTTAAAAAAATTCTCACACGGAGGGAGGGGACACTCTCCTCCATAGGAACACCAATATGAAACATGGTGCAAAAACGCACAAAAAAACTCTGTTGTCTCTGTTAATTTGTAGGTTTAGATATATATGGTCTTGCAATATAAGATATGTGCTAATTTGATATTGAGGCAAAGAAATAGGTCTGCATGTTCCGGAAATTGCGCCATTTCGTCTTTCTTTTAAAAGAAATTCTCACGCGGAGGGAGGGGACACCCCTCCCAAACCCTCCCCAACAGGAAAACCAATATGAAACATGGTAAAAAAAACTCTTGCGTCTGCGAATTAATTTGTAGGTTTAGATATTATATTGCAATATTAGATATAGGTTTATTTAAGAGGCAAAGAAATAGGTCTGCATGTCCCGGAAAATGCACCATTTCGTCTTTCCTTTTAAAAAAATTCTCACGCACAGGGAGGGGACACCCCTCCCAAACCATCCCCAACAGACACACCAATATGTATCATGGTGTAAATAACAACCGAAAAAAGTGTGTCACCTATGATAATTTGTAGGTTTAGATATGGTTTATGCAATATATGATATAGGTCTATTTAAAGTGACATTTCACATTTATTTCATTTTTTAAAAGCATGATGCAAAGATTGTTTACTCTAATGCGTAGAAATGCTATCGGTTTTTCAAAGTTCTTATTTATAAGCGAAATATGTGCCTTTAAAGTTGAGACAGAAATGACAAATTCTACATAAATCTGAACTGTTGTCCACACCAATTTGTCTAATTCTAGCACAAAAAATATATATTTCTCGTAAACGGTTCAATATTTTGACTTGAAATTTTCAGAATTTTCATAAGAAAAGATGCTCTCTCAGATAGAATAAAGGTAAAATTCATGTAAAAAATATTGTGAAATGTCACTTTAAGAGGCGATTAAATAGGTCTGGATGTTCCGGAAATTGCACCATTTCGTCTTTTATTTTGAAAAATTTCTCAGACGAAGGGAGGGGATACCCCCCCCCCCACTAACCCTCCCCATCACGCACACCAATTGAAATTATGTTGTGAAGAACGTGAAAATGGAAAATAACACGTGCTTTTTCATTATTGGAGTTCTGGATATTGCGATTGAGTTTTTTAATTTGATCAAAATTCATATCTACGTGTATATCCCTTAAATTATACTATCATTCCTTTATTAAAATAGTTTGTCTTTTAAGATGTTTTGAGAACAGAAATACGACATATCCTAGTTTACGTGTAAAGCTGATGTAAATATATATAGCTTTGATAATCTGTATGTACGGCGTTTTCGGACGTATCCAACATTATGATGTTACGCCCCCCTAACCGAAAATCCTGGATCCGCCCCTGCAGGTCCCTATAAATAATCTGGCAAAACATCTCCAGCTACGTATTAGGTAGAGGTGATCTGTCAGGTCATAATTCCGGACCTATAGACAAGCTCTAAAATTGGATTTTCTGTTTGTGACGCGTCATGTTCCGAACATGTCGACCCTGCTTCGTATACTTCGATCGAAACTATAAACCATAACGGATTTCCTTTATTCAGATTCTTTGTTATCATGTAAGACGTCTATTGAGTCTGATTATTAATTTAAAAACTAACCAGAAGGCCGGGTTGAGTATGACGGGTGTATATATGCATTTGTTGTGATTAATTTAACATAGGTTAATGATTTTTTCAAAAAACTAAAAGTATACGTACTTCATAAGTTAAAAAGATTGGTGCTTTTTAGGAACGCCCATTAAAATTCACGTGTGTGTATTTTTGGACCAAACAGATGTGACGTCAAAAAAGGACGTGATAGTGATGTTTATGATGTTTTATTAAACTAAATAAATAGAGGATAATCGTTTGTTTCAGTGTAAGATCGATTTATATTTCATTGAGTGAACAACAAAAGCTTTATTTTCACGAGTGGCGTAGCCACGAGTGAAAATGTAGCTTTTGTTGTTCACGAAATGAAATATCAATCGATCTTACTCGAAAAACAAACGATTATTCTATTTCTTTAATGCAAAAATTAGACAAAATGCAAACAAATATGACAGATTCTCTTCCAGCGCGTCATTTTGCACGTGACTGCTATGCGACGCTTATGATGACGTCATTTATTTGGTCCGGCTTACATAACGTCAGATAAGGTAAAATGAACGAAAGCGGGGCACAAGTTTTTTTATAATTTCACTGGATAGGCAGTGAGTTTATCAAAATGATAATTGATTAAGGAGATCTTCCTAATTAGCCCGATAAACTGTTGAAGCAATTGTACAATGTAGGTTTCAATAATTTATCTAATTATACGATTGAATACAATATCACAAGAATAATAAAGCAATAATTTCCGTGTATCTATAATTCGACGGAAACGGAACGTCTCTCTTTCTTTTGTATTTTTACTGAATGTACAGTTACACTTGTAAAACATGCATTTCCAATAAACAATTTAGTACGTTGGTTAAGACGTCAAAACCAGTCTGTTTATGAAAGGGTTAATGTATCTAAGAAAGTACGTTTAATGGTTATCAAGTCTTGAATCGATATAACACTCGCACATGTAAACCATTGTCGGATTTAAAAAAGAAATACGCGAGCCGGAGTTTGGGGAAAATGGAACTTATCACGTTTACGACAATTTTTTCCAGGGTGAGGTTACAGTCGCTTTGGGTATTTTATGACGCCATTAAAAAACTTGACTCACTTTTTGTACGTAGCTGTAGATAACAAATAAAGATCTTAATATGGCAGTTTGTATGCGTATTCTGATATTGAACCGTGTTTTTTTTCAAATGCCGGGAATTGCGTTTCTTTCGAGAAACCAGCTCAAATGTTTGGTAATTTATACAAAGTGCTAAGAATATTATATACCCTTGGTGGTAATTAAGAATCTAGGAGAATATCTAAATAAACTAATGGATCTGTCACTTTCCATTAGGCAGTAAATGACCATTGTGCACTAAGATACCACTACCACCACGAGCATATTTCCGTCATATACATTGTATCGGAGTATATCTTGCACAAAATCGATATGCTGAATTAGGAATAGCAAGTTGTGTAGAATGGGGACAGTCTGTAATTTCAAATCGCCGCTTTTCAACAAAAAAGTCGTAACTGCAGCTTAAAACAAGCTGCAGTCACGAAGTTTTTGTTGAAAAGCGAAGAAAAAACGTTTTGACAGGGTCGCAATATCTCATGACACCTGCAAAAACTACCAGAATGATCCTGTCTCAGCCTGAAGTACGGTTACCTCACTAGAAATACGCCATTTTTTTTTAAATTTGCTTATACACACATGTATTTCCACATGTAGATACTTTTTGACTCACAGGTGTGGGAGTCAGGGAAGCCAATATATCCCACAATTCGCCATCTCTTCATTTATATGATTTTTTTCAACCTATGTTCACAGGGGTGTAATTCCTCTGTCGATACAGTATTTTGTAATGGTTTTTGCGTCGCTGTTTTTGTCGACTTCGAAATTTTCAAGGGGTTGGTATAGTCAAATATTTTACTAGAACGTCAACAGTTTTAAAAGACGTTACCTAGACGGAAATGTCAACACATTTTCTGCATTTTATGTGTTACTTCCATGTGTAATATTCATTTAGTATTGTTGATTCCATACAAAAAAAATATCATTAATTATGGTCTGCCTTTTAATAATTACGTGTAATCTAATAATGGCCTAACGAAGCAAAGGGAAATACATGTAGATATCATACGATTAATTACAATACTAAACATGATATCACTCTACTTTTTATTATCAAATTATTGAAATAATTTACAGGATTAATTCATTTGGACCCGATTAGACAGACCTCCTGAGAATACGACTGTGTAGCCCGACATACCCATCAAACGGTTTATTTACATTTACATTCCGACGTCAGATGAATAGCAATGCTCGTTTTCAAAGGAGAACATAAACAAACACGAATTGCAATAGAAAACAGATCATTTTTTGTGTTGAAAGAATGGACACTTGCGGGGCAGTTTAATGTGATTTTTGGTATGCCAATACTACTTTACAACTAGATTCGTATCAATAAAGAATGTGCCATGTCGTTTGTATGTTTGTCACAATTTCTATTCACTTAGGTTTCATACAATTTGTATAACATTCAATACCAACATTGCCGCGTCACTTTAAACAAGCTGTATATGTGGTTTCTTTTGAAAAGCGACGTCATACAAACGTGCACTGTGGATTAAAATATCCGTACATTGATTCAACAGACACATTTATCAGATAAAGAATCGTCTTTTGGGGGACTATTTATCTGCATGTAACTGGGACAGCTATATTGTATTGGAACAACAATTAACGTCAGAAAAAAGATGCATTTTGTTTGTATGCCTTTTGGAATTATTACAATGCTGCAAATTTAGAAAGATGCAAATAACATCGACCATTACACGTTTATATTTGCTTCTCACAGCATTGTTTTGTACGCGATTGGATAAAAGGACAATAACTTGTTGACCGACGATATTCTGTACAAATATTGACAGACTGCATAAATGTAAATAAGCTTGTATCCAATCAATGCGGTAATTACTGATTCAGATTTGTATTCGATAATGACATATTGAATTCCTTGCTAACGATTGCGGCCAAGGTGACTGAACGTTGCTAGAATTTGCTAAATATAGTATATAAAGCTAGTGGCGTGTGTAGTTGTTGGTATTAGTTTGCAGGGATGCATGCATTGATTTATAAGATTATCTTGTTTCCAAGATCTATTTAGCTGGGACATGAATATCATATTGGAACAACAATTAACGTCAGAAAGATGCGCTCGGTGTACACAGAATGACATGATATGAACCCATTTGAATCGGCACAATTTATTAAATTGTGCCGATTCAAATGGGTTCATTTGAAATGTGAACGGACATAAAGACATGCTGATCGATCAATTTGCCTAAACTCTCCGAAAACATGTATGGGTCGAAATCTGGAAAATATCCTTAAAAACGTTTATAACAACTTGGATGCAGACCAGTCTGCCTGTAGAAGCAGTCTGATCAAGATCCCGCTATTCTCCAATAGCTTCGTCATAACATACATGTACAATGTAGCAACAGTAAACAGAAATATATCACTTTTCAACGAAAACCTCATAAGTGCAGCTTGTTGGAAGCTGTAGTTACGAGGTTTTCGTTGAAAAGCGGCGAAAATTGTATAATGTTTACCATGATTATAACGCAGTTGTGCTATATTAATCCCTGAAATGAGATATGCGCCCTTTTTCCAGAACCTGGCCCATAGGTGTCAATATACAATACGATCGGGACATGGATAATATTCCAGACATATATGACCAGTCACGCTAAAAGGAACTTCCGGATTAGTGAGAAGAATATCAAGCCTAGCCATGCAGTCTGTGCAAACCGCGCAGCCTGACTAGGAACGACACTTTTCAACTATAATGTAATTTTCTTAAACTAGACTGGTAAACCTATGCCATTATTATTTTTATTTTTCAAATACGACATTGGCTGACATCTGCTGTGTCTGAGCCGCTTCTAAAAAGTCGGTTTTGTTGACTTCCCATAAGGTCCCTTGTAGCTCGATGGTTCATAATATTATATCAGAAGTGTCTATGTCTGAGCATGTCTATGCCTTTTACTCTCTCCCAAACATTAAAAAATATAGGGTTGTCTAATTTGAAAACTGCTAAAGACAACAATAATTGTTACTTTAGGAAGTGTTGCATACAATATAGCACAGAAAATATTGAGGCAAAAGGGGATAATGCTGGTTATCAGCCTTTTTTTGTTCTGTCTCGATGTTTCTCCAATCCCTTTCTATTAGGGACGTCAAAACCAGGTCTTGTTTTGGAAAAGGTTAAATATCGTGTTGATGGGTCATGGAAAATGGAGTGGCGCTTAGGACATTTTTGACCACCGTTAATTCATGTCAGCCTGTCGCTTAGTACAAGGCGAATGGCAATCGGAATACTCAGATAATTTTGATCAAACCTCGGACGTACATGTTTGAACAAATGTCAAGAGCGTCATTTACAATGTATTCGCCGGAAGTAGTTGTTGCTACGCTAAAGCAAGCAGCTCTCGACTTATCGAAAAATGAAAAATATACTGAACAAAAATTGGATATAGATATCCTTTACACGTTCGTTAAACTTGAATTTCACTTTAAACAAACATATCGGCCTTTTATGCAGGAATTAGCAGACTGTTTCTGCAAATAAAACGAGGTTTAAAGGTTATCAAATGTTATAAAAGGTTAAAGGTTATTCTTTTTTATCCTTGTTGGACTCATGTATACTTTAATAACCCATGATATTAACACGGAAGTTATATGTGCAACCTCATCTTTGATTAAGTTTAAGTCTTAAAGTGACATTTCACATTTATTTCAATTTTTAAAAGTACGTCTTGATGCAAAGATTGATTATTCTAATGCGTAGAAATGCTATCAGTTTTTTTAAGCTGATATTTATAAGCGAAACATACACCTTCAAAGTTGAGACAGAAATGACAAATTCTATATAAATCTGAACTGTTGTCCACAACAATTTGTTTAATTTTAGCACAAAAATATATTTTTCTCGTAAACGGTTCAATATTTTGGCTTGAAATTTTCAGAATTTTCATAAGAAAACATGCTCTTTCAGATAGAATAAAAGTAGAATTTATATAAAAATAATTCTGAAATGTCGCTTTAAAAGCCTGACGAAAGGTCGCTTTTCTCCAAATCCTGTCTAGTTGTAATGGAAAATTGCATCATACAAGGAATCTGCCGTTTATACCATATTATTTATAATTGACGGCTGCTGAGAATGACACACGCGGCATTTTTATTCTAAGTTCTTAAAATCGTTATAATATACGGTGGTATTTGTAATAGTAAGTACAATCAAAATAAATGACAAGTTTGTATAATTACGGTATTTTTCACTGTGTTGTTTGATTTCTTTAGAATTACAAGATAATGGAATCCGGGGTTCTTAAAGCTAGAAAAATTATGCCGTTAACCTGTGGGGTTGCATTCCCATGAACCGAGTTACGATGTGCCAAATTATCCCCAATATAAAAGCTCTTTATCTGCACGTTACTGGTGCATCAATATCATATTGGAACAACAATTAATGTCAGAACGATGTGTATTGAGGGAAATCATCAGCAGAGCTACGGATACTATGAGGTTATTTAACATGTCTTTGTACAATACTGAATTCTATTGGATGAATACTTTGCAGAATGAGGCTATATTTGGACGAGCCGATAGGCGAGTCTAAATATAGACTTGTTCTGCAAAGTATGAATCCAATAGAATTCGGTATTGTACAAAGACATGTTAAATGACCTCTTTATTTCACATTATTTTTTTCACACAAAACATGACAAAGATTATTTTTGTATAAAATTAAGATCTAGATCTAATCACTTTTAAATAGAATTCCAACGTGAAAAAAGGAAGAAAATAACATAGGCCTGTGTCATGAAAAAAAATGTAGGCCTCATGTACATTTCTAACGCTGTGAAATATACATGGCATCTGACATTAAATCTATATTTATCGATTTATGTTTGTCTCAAAAGATTGAATAGACCGTCATAAATTATGATAGTGTGAAATGTACATGAAATTTGTCATATAAACTATCTATCATGTCATGCGTAAATCAACAATGTAAACATTGACAGAAAAGGAGAAATTGCTGATAAACGGCAAATCTCCTTTTCTCTTAGAACTTTTTTGTCAAGCCTTTTAATTTACATCAAATCCAGGTCTTGTTTGGGAAAGGGTTAAGTGTGATTTTTATCATTGCTGCAAATTAAATGCGCTACAATTCAGAAATGTTTTGAAATGAAAATAATCTCTTTCGTGATGTTTAAAATCATTTTCTCCTTTTGTCTTAATGTATTTTTCAATCACAGATTCAAAGCTATGTCTTGTTTAGGACAGTGAATTCAAAATATCATGTTAAAACAAACATTCAACTCTAATGCACAATTTTGCTTTTGCAAACGAGAACTCTACTAAAGGGAGATTACTCTTCGATGCGAATATGGATATTTTGTACTGCAGCCTCGATTTGGGAAAAAATCCATATTTGTACGGTTCAATCGATATTTGTAGGGTTCAAATGAGTGCAATGCATATTTGGACGGTTCAACCGGTGCATCGTACAATATCGATCTAGCCGCTTTGGAATATCGAGAATCCCGTGCGTCCACGCAATTATCTCGTGCGTGCAATACGGCTCTAGGTATTGTATACTCACGTGGTACGAATGGGGTGATTTGATTGGTTTACTACTTTCGGGTGTGAAATAAATAATTATTATGATACAGGGTGTTAGCTTTTAGAGTTGCAATATTTTATTTGGTCACCAAACTCTAAATTATGGGGGCTCTTTGGAGTCTCCTCGTTTCAGATGATTATACCCAACATATAATTTGCATTTGTTCACAAAAGGAATGTCCCTACACCTACTCTGTAACAGTACTTGAATGTGTTCTTAGGCGATCAATGTTGTTCACTTACGTATGAACGAACATAAACATGGTGTTTATCAATTTGGCTACTACATCTGTATAGAGAGTTTGTACGTCTACAACATGACCCAAATAGCAGCGTGTGGAACTGTCGATGATAACGCATGTATAAATTAATAAGTGTAATTGTAATGGAAGGGTTGATCATACAGAGTATCTGCCCTTCCACATCTTTATAATATACATGTATCAGCTGAGGTTTAGAAAAGAAACAATAGTAACATTTTAAGACATTGCTGATGTTATTAGGCCAATAAATGCGTTCAGACCAAACATTTACTATAATTTGAGTCTAAAGTTCGTTCTTGCATTTACAACGCCTTTAGAGAAAGGCATAGATCCTTATACAATACGTTGACCCATTAAATGCGTGGTTTTGCAATACATGTATCTAATGTCTGACTGCTTAGAACGATGCATTCGGCTCTGTGCATTTCCTGTTTTTTCTAAGTTTTATAGACACACTGGTCAAAAACTGAAGACCGATAACGGGCATTGTATTCATTTCAAAATTTATTAGGTAAAAATACATACGAACACATTGTAAAGTGATTAATTTATGTTTAATGTACAAATTGGAGATATCATTGTCGAAATTCAAAGCATAAATATAAGTTCGTTTCAGCTATACAATTATGAGTTCATTTTATGAACTCAATGTTGCCTTATACTTGATCTTGAATTTAGTTTATACAGCTTTCTAATTGTCACTGATCCAAATTGTTAAATGATTCAAAGGTGGCAATATTGAAATATGTTTAAGTAAATGCTCAACGATATGTTGGTGCTTCAAAGATACCAACCTATTGTATTGTTTTAGGTTATTTATCCTCGGTTGCCGGTTGCCCATATGACCGAGTAGTAGACTGGGCGTGCCCAGGAAGGAACTCCCTTCTTTTGACCTGTTTCCAGCTTTGAATGGTGGAGGAAGACCCCAAGTTAGCACCTGGGTAGAACCACCGACGTTCCGCAAGCCAGCTGGATAGCTTCCTCACATGAAAGTTCATACGTCCCTGGCGGGATTCGAACCAACAGAGGTGAGGGGCAAGTGATCCTGAGTCAGCGACTCTAACCACTCGGCCACGGACGCCCCCTAACCTAACAATTTGGGGGCCATTTTATATTGAATTTCCGTTCATCCACAGAAACCTTACAAAATTATGCAATTCGATATGATATATACATTAACTTGGAAGAGAAAGAAAATCAATTGCGTTTTCTGTGAAACATGTTTGACAAAGTAAATTTACGCTAGTTAACGATATCCTACCATACAGTTATTGCATCCATATGAAATTCACGGTGGAATTAACAATTAAATGTCTGTTGGTAAACAGCCAAGGAAAAGACCGAAATATTCTAAGCAATTAACAAGATAATAAAGACGTCTATTTGACACGAAAATGTGGTGTGGTACATAACAAGGAATTATTTGACCAAATTTCTATGTAAATAAGGATTGATTTCATTCATGCAGGATTTACAAACATGTCACTACATCAAAATGGTTTGATAAAAAATCAAGAGGTTCTGGTATTGAAGAATGTCTGAAATCATATCATCTCATGCCATGTAACCATTTTCAGATTATAACACTATGTATTAGATATAGTCTGTATAGTAGATTCTACGCGATATAAACGTTAAAAGGCGCAGCCTTTGAACGTTTATCTCGCGTAGAATCTACCATACAGACTCTATCTGACTTAGTGTTCGTCAACCAATGAAAACATACGCTTCTACTGTCATTCTTCAAACCACGCATCCGACCGGAGCTACTAGCAAGCGGATCTTACTGGAATTTCATCATTTTCCCAAAAAATCACATCATTTTCCCAAAAAATTACATCATATTTTTATAACTGCACAGGAAACGGGGGCGTGGCTATGTATATCCGTGACATAAATTGACCGACAGTGCGTGTATGTGAAATATAGCGCCGAAATTTTCTCTTATACTGCAATGTTATTGGTCCAAAAACTAGGACGAACAGTAATAACAAATCTATCTCGTCAGCACTGGATTAGGTAATAATAATTGTAAGCAGTTGCACTCGTGCTTATATAATAGTAATTTTAGTCGAATTTTCTGCACTGTCTACTTATTTGATATAGTGGGCCTTCATCACGGTGTATAATCACATGACTCCGAATTTCCGATAATCTTCAATATCTTTTTTAATACTTTACCAATTTGAATTCGTTTGAATCAGAGAAGGTAGAAAAATGCCAGAAATAAGCTGGACGTGTTGGATTTTTGAAAAATTAACTGATAAAAAAAGTTATTGAAGATATACCAAAATTTTGGTTTGTCTTCAATAACTTTTTTATCAGTTGATTTTTCAAAAATACACCACATCCATCTAATGCTTGCTGTCTGTCCACCTTCTCTGCTTCAAATCGGTCCCGTATTAACAAAGGTATTGAAGATTTTCTTAAATTGTTGTATCACGTGATTATCCACCGTATTCATGTAAGTTTCTAGCCTCATTCGCATTACGAAAAACTTCCCCACATCATCACAGAATTAATACTTCTGCCTAGGTGCCGGATTATCAATACCAAATGTTTTCATTTGTGTTGCAGATAAAAATGCATAAACATGTAACAAAAATATAATAGATCTATCAACGCTTGTTCTGTATGTCTTGAATTATATTGGTGACTTCTGCATGCAGCATAGAACAAATGAGCAGACTGATCTTGTTCTGTACTGTCGACTTGCTTTATATAGTACATAAAAATATAGACTCATTCGCACTAAGAAATATTTTTCTAGATCTCAGCACTAACTCTTACTGATTCTACCTAAGTGCCGGATTACCAATACCAAATGTAAGCATTTGTACTAAGGAAACAATTGATTTTACTAGTGTTGTGGAGGCACGGTGTACGCATGATAACTTGAACCGAAAATGTCAGTGGAATTGGACAGTTTTAAGGCATGAAGGTCTGCGACATTTCGATTTTGTGTATTTTTGGATTATTGATATGTATTCACATAGTGATATGTGGAGAAACCAGGTACTGCTTTCATTTGCTTCCGTTATTCCAATATCCGTTGATAAATATTTAGATTGTTCTTATTCAGTTTATGTTTTATTATTTATTATAGTCATAAATTTTATAAAATCGATTTAAAATCTTTTTCTGAGAATAAACAATATTATACGTTTTTTATCGAAGTACATGTATGCAAAGCTTACTGAATTGTCCTTTTTTCTTCAACAAATTTTAAGAAAAGATATATTTGTGGTTTCCCCCTATATCTGAATGTCCCTGCATTTTCTTCTCATAAAATATAACAGTTTGTGGCTTTTTCTGTTTTGGTTTAGATTTTTCATTGGGTCATTTTCCACGAAGAAAGAAAGGCACTTTCAACTTTTAATATTTAATTTATTCTTACTTTTTTCTCTCATATTCCTAGAACAAAATCGCGTTTGCTCTTCATCTTGGACAATGTTTACATTAACCCTTTCCCAAACAAGATCTGGTTTTGACGTCCCTAATAGAAACGGCTTGGGAAAACATCGAGACAAAAGAAGCAACTGCTGATAACCAGCAGTTTCTCCTTTTGTCTCAATATTTTTTGTGCCATATTTTACGTGAATCCTATCTTTAATGACACCCATTTTGTCATTTTTAGCAGTTTTTGAAGGGGGTCACCCTACAATTTTGGTCGATTGGGAAAGGGTTAATTATGTGTAATTACGAGGATATGGAAGAAAAACAAGAAGCCGTGCAATACCACCATACGGCCAAGAAGTCATCCCGCTAACTACATAAACTGTCAACAAACTAATCTCATTTTATAGCTCGAGAATAATGAATCTGGCATCCTGTCAGGGAAACATGCCGGCGGAAATGTATGGTGTATTGGTTTTTGTCAATGTGTAAACAAACACACATGACAACATTACAAATCCCAAAAAACCATTGTTTTCCCGGACAGAAATATCTGAATCTTAATATTTAATATTCTTATCCCGAGTAGGCCTTTATCTGAACTTTTCTATTGCGATTTCTGATCATAGTGTGATTTAACCTTAATTGTCTGTTTTGTACAAAAAGTTTCTTTTTTTTCTTTTCTTCTTTTATTTAAGAAATGTCATTAAAAAGCATTTTGTTACATAAAGTATTCACACACGTTGCTTTGACTTCGAAAAGCAGACTATATTATTGAAAAAATACGCATGACTCAGATTCTTATCTCCATATCAAATTATGACAAGGGTATGTCTATCTTGCAACTTTTAGATTCAGTCGTGTACGTGGACCAACTTATTTAGTTGATCTGGAAGAAAAATGGTGACTTGGTACGCTTGCCTGAATACAGATTACCTCAGCAGATGTGCATATGGCACATATTTTGCGTTATTCGGTACAAAGCACTAATAAAAATATGTTTTTATATAAATATTTATTTTTATTATATTAACAGGTGAATACTGATTACCTGCAGGCGAAATTTCTTAATTATATTAAATGCCATTCCAATTTAGTGTTTCTGACTTTGATTCCCATTCTGCTATCCTCATTTTTATTATAATAACAAGAATTTACCTTGTAGTGTATATTGTTATGGCAGTGCACAGAAAAGCAGCACATGAAAAACAGAGTCAAACCTTTCCATAAAATATAAATCATACCAGGACGAATTTGTATTGCGACAAAATCGGAGTAATTAAAACACATTTTCAAAATAGCACTGTGTCTGAAGTCCGATATTAAAATGATTTTAAAAAGGTTTAAAAGTAAAGAGGGGAAAATTACCTTTTTCATGCTATAGAATGCATCCCTTGTTTAGTACGACTCGTAACAATTAAACTGTCTTTTAAAGCGACATTTCACAATCTTTTTTACATAAATTTTACTTTTATTTTATCTGAAAGAGCATTATCAGTGTTGGTAATCACGTGATTTAAGTTTGGATTCATCACACGGAAAAATGGCGACTATTGGGTTAAATTGGCAGTAATTCTGAAGGTAAGCGGATATTTCTCGATCTGTAGGCAATGTCATCCAGAAAGTTATACCCCATGTCCTGGCCCACAAAATTTCTGACCTAGTGGTACCAAGATATTATCGCAAAGATCCGTACTTTCAGCAAACACTCTGTCACAAAATTTCTATCGACGAGAATCCAAACTAAAAATATGCGAATACTGTTGACGGACGACTGGTAATTTAGC
Source organism: Fragum sueziense (assembly GCA_963680895.1). Classification (NCBI taxonomy): domain Eukaryota; kingdom Metazoa; phylum Mollusca; class Bivalvia; order Cardiida; family Cardiidae; genus Fragum; species Fragum sueziense. The sequence goes on from OY804596.1 coordinate 11,634,527, forward strand.
GATTTTGAGGTCATGCTATGACTTCTGCGCAAAAATCGGTCTTCAAATCAAATGTAGATAGTCTCGGTAACCTAAAATATCCTTGTTATTTACTTACCTCCACCCAACTTGTGAAGAATTGTGCATTGTAAAAAAAGAATACCTCACACGGACAAAGAAAATTGAATTCAATTCACGGACAATCTTTCGAGATTGGATAGCACTCACGGAGTGGGGCTTGTCATGAACATGAGAATGGTGACAAATTGGAATCAAACCATAAAATACTCACTTTTTGTGTAACAATGATATAAAGTATGTCTTAACATACTATGTAATATGTTATAAAGACCAAATTGTCTTTTCCCCGAAAAAGAAACTGTGTTTGACATTGCAAGACACAGAATGGAATTTTCAAGTGATTTCTGTTGCTTGATCCATGCAAAATTCCCTATCTGTCTCTCTGTATCCATCTTTATCAATGATCTTGTCTCTCTCCTTTCTATCTGTCTGTCTCTCTGTGTTCTGTCTCTGTGTCTGTCTCTTTTTAATACAAATGAAATAATACATACGTTTGGCTTCAGATCCTTTGCCTACTGTACGAGTAAAGCTGACGTATATGACGTAGTTGATGAGTCTTGACGAATTCGAATATTGTAAGCCCGGAGGATGCTCTGCTTTAAGATCTATACAAACCAGGTATGTCTAACAAGAGCTTGACGAGCCTACTTGCGTAACGTTTCGACCCTGCTGATCATTTAAACGTTTGATAATATGAATTGAGTGCTATATGTACCTCCTTCAATAGCAAAAATAGTTATGATGAAAGGGATGGGCCATGTCACATAAATTGTGGTATTTTACATGTAGTCCTCATTATCGGGAAAATGGAGTTCTAAAGACAAGCCTTCTATATAGTTAGATTAGTAAATCGGTCTATCCATGCGTGTTTATCCACATGTAGGCAAAACATAAAACGGCGAAACATTATGGTGGTCCAGTTTGATAGCCTTTAGAGACAACATTATGGTACGATCTGTGTATAGCACAGAAAATATTGCTACAAAAAAGGAGAAAATCGAAAATGTTGGTTACCTTTTTCTCCTCATTTGTGTCAATGATTTCCTAAACCATTTATGGCTACACACACTCGGCGCTGCAAAATGATTTGAATACGGTTGAAATAATTCACCACTATCCGTTCAGATGCGTGCATCCAATTTCTATCTTTATATTTTCAGAGATCATACTTGTTTTTGACAGAGCTGACAGGAAAATGCTGGTAGGACGACTGTTTCCACGCAACGAAATGCTGTCATGAAAGGCACTCTTCTTGTCAGATATAACAAGGCGCGACCAACTATGTCCAAAATGCTGACTCCGGATAGGATGGGTTTTCCTGAATCTAAATGATCGTATATTGCGTGTGCATAATAGACACTTTGATGCTGTGTCATATATCTTACCTTAGACAGACTTCGAGGGCGTGTGCAAATTTAGACTTGTTATCGTCTCGTATAATATGTCAAGTTTTTTAAACACAAAGCAGGCCTATTATCTGGGCGATAATCATTCCAAAGACGCGCTTGGGCTGAAAGACTTTCGAATGTAAACTGGTACGGTATGAAAGGCGACTTAAAATGCTTCATTATCTGTCCTTCAAAGAATCTTTATCGTGATTTTCCTTCTTTCATTCCTTCATTATAAAAGTTAAAGGGACCCATGCTAGGTTGATGAACATAATTACAGGTAAAACATAAATCGGTAGATTAAATTTGTCCAAGGAAAATTATCTGTCCAATGAAAATTCAATTGAAGTTCATATGGCCATTTTAAAATGAAGTCGTTGTCTGACTTTATCTACCCTCACTTTCTTTTTATAGTAACGTAAATATGAAATGGACCATAACAGATAGTGAGAAACAGCACTAAAATTTTAATGCAATGCTGCCTGTCCACATGTTGATCTCATGCATGAAATATCAAGTGTGGGCTCCTTTAAAGAGAACAAAATGTGTCATTTATTTTTTAAAAGATTTATTAATCCCAATTTATTAAAATAAGGAATAAACATAAACACACAAACCAAGAAACAATACTGAAATAAAATGGTAAATCACATATACAGAATCACAGATTGTTTTTCATCCGATATCACGTATCTATTTTACAGCCAACCTGCGAAGTCTACCATTACATGTAATGCCAATTTTAAAATTGCATCCATTTCAAAGGATTCAGTCGGTCATTTCGTGAAATTGGAAATATTTGTTTGTTATTATGAACACAGAGGATGAATAGTCCATTTATTGCTGCTGATCGTGGTGGTCAAGTACTTTTAAGTTGAGAACCAAAATGTCAATGAAGGCTTGTCGAAATTTTGTCATTTTGAAAAGGTGAAAATTCTATTTTTTATTCCTATAAGGTTTGTCGTTTATGGAACTTTCATTCTATATTTACCAAGTTCCGAAACGACTTATTTCATATTAAAATAAGGTTTCTGTATACATTGCGGACAATGATGAAAAATGATGAATATCACAGTTGTCTCATTTCTCTCAATGTAATACAATGTATTGTTCTATTTTCAGTTAAAGTGATATTTTTTAATTTGTACTGAATGTAAAAGTGATATGCAAAGATCTGTTTACGAAATAAAAAAAGACATTTAACCCGATTGAATCCAGATCTTTAAAATTCCTTCACTTTTCCCAAGCCAAAGCATTTTTTTTGGAAAAGTTATTGTCATTTGTAAAGTGGCACATTAGAACTTTTGACAAGTATATTTGAAAGGAAAGACGACATTAGCTGCTTGGAAACTTCACAGCTAATGATCCTCTCTACTTTCAGATTCCGAACATTATAGCAGTAACTATATTTAGTTATTCAAATAACATACTTCCAAAAACATTCCCTTGATTTCATATTAAAAAGAAAACATAAATATTGATTTCGATTTTAAAAAAAAAATGACTAGAATCCTTTTCCCAAACAACAAATTCTTGTGTGGTCCAATCTACTATACTTCGTCTTTCTTTGGTCTTCGTTTCTACACGCAACATAGTATCAGAAAAGTTAACCAGTCTAAAATGGGATAAAAGAACGTAAAAATGGGACGTTATAAAATGCAGCATGAAAGAGTCCAATGAGCTAAGAAAAACGACGACAATGAATTTTGTGCTAAAAACTGAATTTACTGTTGTGTATCGTTAAACCGTCGGTGTTTTTTTTTTAATAAAATCACGTAACTACGGCTTGAATCAAGCCGTAGTTACGAGATTTTATATCAACACCTGCAGAAATACTATTTTTTGCCGAAACTACATCACAGTACTCTGGATAAAATCGTTTCCTATTCCAAAAGAATTTTTTTCAACAGAATATTTTACAAGGCCGAACAAATTACAATGTAAATACACATCTAAACCCGTTTTAAACAGCACCTGGTTTCGACGTCCTTATCATAGATGAAATTGGAAAATATTGGGACAAAAAGAGAAAATACTGATAACAAGAATACTCTCATTGAGCCCAAATATCTGCCTTTCTGTATCGTATTCTGGTCATGCTCTCATTAATTGGCATCTTTCGTCTGCAGCAGCTTTTTAATCGGACAACCCAAAAATATTATTGTTGTACATGTTTACCGTAACACTGTTTCTTAATAGACAAGTTTCCACTAAGACTCCCACACACAACAGCCACCGGAAGTCGTCCTTAGGGGCAAAAGGCGAAATTCATTCCTATTCACTGCCTTTATCCATGCTCTACACTTGCGTTGATCTTGTGGAAATCGGAAAAAGTGAAGATTCTCCTTACTTCCGTCATTTATCTTTTTTTTCGATTCTTGCATTGATAAACGATGCAGTTTAAAACCATTTCGATTCCTATAGATCTAACACAGTTAATTTCCCATAAACCCATTGTTTGCCACTGGATGTTAATCCAAGTCTTCTCTGATGAAAATTCGCTCTTTGATATTTGGATGTCGCTGTTTACATCGAAGCGCTGTCCCATTAAAAACAAATGAAAATTTCGACACAATTTATGTCGCTGTATCAGACTTTTCTTTTGTTTTTGAATGGGACACGTCACAGCGCTCCGATATAAATAGCGACATCCAAATATCAACAAGCGAATTTTCATCAGAGAAGACTCGAATTAAAAGAAGTGTTCTGCGGGTACGGACTAAAACGATAATGGAAAGGTGTCTATTGTGTTTCGCTAGGCCCGACCTGTATCGATAGGCCTTCCCACACAGGCAAATGTGTCTTTTCGCTCCTTCATGATCTTGGAGGTCTTGTTTCGTTGCAAATGACTTATCGCAGGTATGACATACAAAAAGACATTCAGCGTGCACCCTGCGTAGATGTGCTGATAAATCTGCCCTCGTTGCAAACTTGTTTCCGCTTGTCTCACATGTATAACGTTTAGCAGTTGGACTGTGAACATTGCACCTGAAAGTAAAAAAAACAGTGTTATATCACACGCAGAAAGGTACAACCAAGAAAGTTCAAAAATGCAATATATGAGACATTTTCAGACTAGTGTAACCATGCAACAAAAAACGAAATTTTGTGTTGCACCTTTTGTCGCAATATTTTATAAAATTGTAAAATTGAAATTGTTTCATTAATTTGGAAAAGGAAATAGCTTAAATTTGGTATTGACTTAACCTTTTCCCAAACAACAAAAATTTAGGACAGTCCTATTCAAAAGCTGCAGTAAACAACAAAAATGATGTTAAAAAGGAAGGTATTTGTGTACAATATAGCACAGACAAAAAATGAGACAAAAGGAGAAACTGCTGGTTATCAGCAGTTTCTTCTTTTGTCTCAATGTTTTTCAAAACCATTTCAATTAGTGACGTCAAAACACGTTCTTGTTTGGGAAAGGGTTAAAACCCATTGTGTTATCGCCTTATGAAAACATTGTTTAATCTCATGTCTGGGAGCAAATGGCTTCAAGCTTAAAATTTTAGCACAATATGATTGCTTCCTGTGATAATAAAGAATATTTGATTGATGGTGAGAAAGTGCCAAACCTTTCACACATACCATTGTGATATAATCCTATATTGTTAATACTAATCTAGATTGATTATCATGTTCTTATGTTCTCAATCAGATTTCCAATATTTGAATGTTAATTTTCATTGGCTAAAATATTATCTTTGTAATCTTGAATTCTATTGGCTAATTATGATTGTTAAGTTCTAGGTATAAAAAGTATGAACATTTTAGGTTTTCGACAGAATACATTAAGAAGTCAGTAGTTGAAATTTAGTTTGAAATTAAGTCAGTGAATTCAGAAATTGAACTTTAGAATATAAAATTGTCAGTGCTTGTCTTACTGTAGTAATATTGCAATAATAATAATAATATTGTGTAACAAAATATAGTGTCCACAAGAAATAAAAGAAATATGAAATTGAACATGGAACTTGTGTCTGATTAATTAATGCGAACTCCACTGCCAAGCGAGATAAACTGAACAGTACCACTGTGGCAAATTGGTCCATCCCCAACCAATAGCTGCAGTGGGCAATGTGAAGCGGATCGAGGAAACAACCCTCGGTCACACTTGTTCGTGGTCAAACTGTTTTCGACTTTGTGAAAAACATACTCATTGCCAAACATTGACTTATAGTGACACTTTTCAGACTTTCAAGATTTTCCCTTTCAGATTTACAGGTTGCAGATGCTAAACTATTATCAAAACAAGATTTGTCCTTCTCTAACAAATTACAAATAATTCGGAAAGGTATTGAAGGAAAGAGCAAAATACTGACAATCGTCGTTTTATCATTTGCCTTTAATATCATTCAATGTTCTATTTTAACACCGTTTTGTCTTAAACAACTCCTGTTTCGGGGAGAAGACAATTTGGTCTTAATAACATATTACATAGTATGTTAAGACATACTTTAACCCTTTCCCAAACGACAAAATTTTAGGGTGATCCACTTCAAAAACCTCCACAAATGACAAAATGGATGTTATTAAAGATAGGGTTTGTGTAAAATATAGAATCAGTCGGGATGACGTCATAGCCTCACTTTCATTTTTTCATCGAGGGTACAACCCTGGTCTTTATCGTTACGGGATACCATTTTTGAGGCAGAATATTTCCAAAATCTATCGCTAAAATTCACAAACAAAACTCTTTCTCTAAAGAATGTGATTTAAACTTTCTAACTACCAACGCATTTTTAATAATTTGGCGTAGTCGTCGAGATATTAATGCTGAAAGTTCGTAATGCTTTAAGGAAAAAGACCGAAGCTTTCACCTCCACCGAATGAATACAGGTCGACTGACGACGTTTTTGATTGGCTGAAGGGATTGTGCCGACCGAATCAATGGTATACAAATACTGAGACAAAAGGAGAAACTGCTGGTTATCAGCAGTTTCTTCTTTTGTTCCAATGTTTTCCTAAGCCTTTTCTATTAGGGACGTCAAAACCAGGTCTTGTTTGGGAAAGGGTTAAATCATTGTTACACAAAAAGTGAGTATTTTATGGTTTGATTCCAATTTGCCACGATCCTCGTGTTCACGACAAGCCCCAATCCGTGAGTGCTATCCAATCACGAAAGATTGTCCGTGAAATGAATTCAATTTTCTTTGTCCGTGTGAGGTATTCTTTTTTAAAATGTTCAATTCTTCACAAGTTGGGTGGAGGTAAGTAAATAACAAGGATATTTTGGGTTACCGAGACTATCTACATTTGATTTCAAGACCGATTTTTGCACAGAAGTCATGGGATGAACTCAAAATAGCCAAAATTACCAGTCGTCCGTGAACAGTATTCGCATATTTTTAGTTTGGATTCTCGTCGATAGAAATTTTGTGACAGAGTGTTTGCTGAAAGTACAGATCTTTGCGATAATATCTTGGTACCATTAGGTCAGAAATTTTGTGGGCCAGGACATGGGGTATAACTTTCTGGATGGCATTGCCTACAGATCGAGAAATATCCGCTTACCTTCAGAATTACTGCCAAATTAACCCGATAGTCGCCATTTTTCCGTGTGATGAATCCAAACTTAAATCACGTGATTACCAACACTGATTATGAACATTCTGAACATTTCAAGCCAAAATATTTAACCGTTTACGTGAAATATATATTTTTGTGCCAGAATTAAATAATTTGTTCTGGACAACAGTTCAGATTTATATAGAATTTGTCATTTCTGTCTCAACTTTAAAGGCGTAATTTTCGCTTGTAAATAACAACTTCAATAAACTGATAGCATTTCTACACATCAGAATAAACAATCTTTGCATCAAGACATACTTTTAAAAAATGAAATAAATGTGTAAAGTCACTTGAAGTTTCGTTGTTCGAGGTATTGTTACAATTCTATATTTTTCCATTTATATTTCCAGAACTCAAATTCTGACGAGACTTCTGAGCAGTGACAGGTATGACTCAGAGATAGTGCCGGATTTCGAATTAAGTAAGTAAATACAGTCAACACTCGTTGTGTCGAAGTCAGAGGGGCAGTCAAAATAACTCGACATATCCGGAGTTCGACTCATCCGTTTTTGTTTTGTGTCGAATTAAATTACATTCGACTATTCTATTGCTCATCAAAAGCATTCATAATTGAAATATAGTGGGAAAAGGATAGAAATTGCTCGTCTCCAGACGAGCAATTTCTATCATTTTCCTACTAAATTTCAGTGGATATATATTGAAATGAAAAAGTTTAGTCAGTATAAAGTTTTTGGTCAATAATTTTGTCTAAAACGTTTTACAATGCCAAAATTTTTACTCAACAATCTTCAACCAATTTAAAACTAGTCGGTGAAATTCAATTGGCATCCATGTTTTACTTCACCTTCTTTTCGACAATTCATTCCAAAAGGGGTCAAATTGAAAAGTCACTGCTTCAGGAGTGACTTTTTGTAGAGTCTGAATTCCTGGTAATTGACATGAAAAATCGGTCTTTGTATCATTTCCTGGTAGAATAGAAGTCTCTTTGTTGAATGTGAGTGAGAAAACTTCTTTTTAATGGAATTTACAGTGGAATATGTTGACTTAGGCACCCAACCTGTTGCTCCTAGCATTTTACTGCGTTTTCAAGAAATCGTTCTATCAGGACCAGTAGCTGGTTTACCACTGATAGAAAGTTATTTATTGTAGAGAGACAATTAGAAAAAATAACTGACATTCAATATTTGTCAAACAATGCCTAAGATCTGGCTAAGCCAATGCTCGATAAGCCAACTCTCGGGTAAAAGGCCAGGCAAGTAAAAGACAAAATGTCATTATTGAACAATTTGGTTACAGTGTAGTCAATTTTCAATGTTTTTGTCAGTTTGGACGTGACGTAAGTTGATGACGTTACAATTAATGTTTATTCCAGATACGCTGTTTTCAGGGGTATCAATGACCAAAATCTCATGCATGTGCCCATTTTTGACAACAACTACACAAATGCTTAAAATTGAAAGTGCTTGCCAAGTTCAAACTGTAGGAAACCGCCAGAGTTTGTAGGTTAGGTAGATGGTTTCTAACATTGTCATTCTAGCATTTAAGCCTTTTCAAAATGGTATATATCACGTAGTCTGGTTCCCTGTCGTACTATGTATTTTAGTACGTCAGGCATTCACTAAACATGGCCGCCTCCAGTGGAGTAATTTAATTACAAAGATAAAGAGCAAAGTTCTTTAATTTTGTGAGCAGGGAAGGGTCATTAGAAGAGTAGATAGGTTTCGGTATATTTGTAATACTAGCAATAAAAGATTTACATGACCTCAACGCAAACCCGAAATAAAACGGTTTTAAATTATGTACATGATAACTATATCAAGGCAATTTGGATGCACTCTCTACCAGAGGTCCGATTAGCTCAGTGGTAGAGCGTCTGACTACGACTCCAGAGGTCCAAGGATCGAATCCCACGTTGGGCAAATGTTTTTCGTCTACTTTTTGTTTTAATACATTTTCTCAAGCCAAACTATTCTGGAAATCACTAAGATGCAATTAAAACGTAATTGGTAATTGTGTTTTTATTACGTCTTTGCAATCTGTAGAACCATTTGGTATGAAAACTGTAAAAAGAAAGGGGGTGTGGCTAAAATATGTTACTCTCTTGGGATTCGAACCAGGGACATCCGGATTTCAAGGTAGACGCTCTAACCACTGAGCTAATCGGACTAATGAATAGAGTTGGATCCAAATTGCCTTCATATAGTTTTCATGTACATAATTTAAAACCATTTTATTTCGGGTTAGCGTTGCGGTCATGTAAAACTTTTATTGCTAGAGTTAAAAATATACCGAAACCTATCTACTCTTCTAATGACCCTTCTCTGCTCACAAAATTAAACAACTTTGTTCTTTACCTTTGGTAAAATATCAGAACAGTGGGCGCAGCCATGATTACTGTGTGCCTGACCCAATAACGCAGTATTAGGGGCAGGTAAGCCAGACTATATATCACGGTGTATAATGTGACTAAAAATTTCCGATAATCTTCAATATCTTTTTAATACTTAACCAATTTGAATTCGGTTTCAAGTAGAGAAGGTGGGAAAATGCCAGGAATAAGTTGGACGTGTTGGATGTTTGAAAAATCAACTGATAAAAAAAGTTATTGAAGTTAACCCGAAATTTGGTTTATATTCAATAACTTTTTTATCAGTTGATTTTTCAAAAATGAACAACGTCCATCTAATGCGTGACGTCTGTCCACATTCTCTGTTTAAAACCGAATTCAAATCAGTCCAGTATTTACAAAATTATTGAAGATTTTCTAATAATATTGTATCACGTGATTATCCACTGTGATACATTTAATCAGATCTAATTCAAAAGATGTTGAACACGACCAGAACGATGTTGATTACGATAAGAATTCTGAGCAATCTAGAGCAAAAAACAAGACAAAAGAAGAAAAAAGATATTTATCAGTATCTTCTTCTTTTGTCTCGATTCTTGAAACCGAAGGTCGTGTTAAGTGCAATGTATACTTGCCTGAAACTACAACCAGATCAAAAATATCTTTGGTGTTGATCTGCAGCTACAACGTTTTAACCCTTTCCCAAACAAGACCTGGTTTTGACGTCCCTAACAGAAAAGGCTTGGGAAAACATTGAAACAAAAGAAGAAACTGCTGATAATCAGCAGTTTCTCCTTTTGTCTCAATATTTTCTGTGCCATATTTCACACAAATACTGCCTTTATCAACATCCATTTTGACGTCTGCGCCCGCTTTCAAATTGGAACGGTCCAAAATTTTGTCGTTTGAGAATAGGATTATAAGTTTTTTCTTAAGATTTTTTAAGAGAACGACATGGGTCCTGATCATATTGCTTGTACGGACAGACTGACAGTAGTCATTTTGTTCTCATATTTCAACAATATCTTTATTCAGACATCGGTTTATTTTAACGTATCATTTTTGCCTGAACTTTTATCCATGAAGCAAGAACTACTCCAAAGAAAACACTTCAGATACCTTTGTTATAGCGAGACTTACTTTTGCGCAGGGCAATCCGTTTACTTTCTATAGGAAAAGAAATTATATTACGTACAATTATATTAAGTTTTGTCGATTCTTTAGTCTTATTTTGAATGACACAGAGTCCAGATATCGCTGTTTTTTAGTCTAAAACTTAGTAATTACAGCTTGTTTAAAACACAGTTACGAGGTCTCAAAATAAGAGCAGCGATATATTAGACAGCAGTTGAGACATTTGTAGTAAATAATAGTTCAAAGGGTTTATTAACTTGGAATACTAATGTAAACTGACTGACTGGGGTAAAAACTAGTAGGTTAGATTGTTATCTTCTGTGTTATATATTGTCTTGTCCGTTTTGATATCAAAATGTTGGCTTGTTGTTTAGGACCTACTTAACCTTTCTTTATAGTACTTCTTTACACGAATCATTGGCTTTGTGTCAAGATAACCTTCAAATAACTCTGTGTCAAGCAAGACATGATGTTGACCTCCCGAAAACATAAATCTTGTGAGAACACTGAGACAAGAGAAAACCGGCATTTTCCCCGCATGCCTTAATATTTTCTATGCCATAATGCTTACGAATTATATTTTCAATAAAATCTGGTTTGTCATCTAGACATGTACGATTTGTACTAGACCCTTAGTCTGGTGTCAGACTCATAATGTTTGTGTTATGTCTAAACAACCAATGCACGCAACCATGAACAACCTTCAGAATTATTGTAAATATCTTTCCTTGATCTGACTATTCTGACATATAAGTTCTGACAAATAAGAGAATCATAGACTTGTAATTTCATTAATTTTAATGTCATTGTTTGACTTCAAAATCTCTATTTCTCAGACTGTCACAAGTCTACTAGACCCCGTACTCTCGTACCGTTTTATAATAGCTTCGCAATGTATTTCAAGGTGTTTAATCACGTGACTCAGAATTTCAGAAAGTCATTAGTAATTATGACAGTATTTGACCTATTAAAAATCGGTTTGGAGCAGAGAAGGTGGGAAAATGCCAATAATAAGCTGGACGTTAAGGAATTTTGAAAAATCTGCCGATAAAAAAGTTTTGAAATTTCGATTGATCTTCAATTACTTTTTATCAGCAGATTTTAAAAATGCCACCACGTATATCTACTGCGTTACGTCTGTGGACCTTCTCTGCTACAAACCGAATTCAGATCGATCCCGTAAAAAGACTTTCTCAAATTCTTGTATCACGTGATTATCCACATTGCATTTGCCTTGTTTCAGAACAAAGCGCACTATAAACGCCCACTATGCAAACAGTGACATAAGAAGCGTATGTATTATGCACGTAAATGGCAGTTTCGAATCCAATCAGCTAATTCTGCTATCGTTTTTATCTGTAAAAATGTTATTTACTGTTTCTGTATCTGCAATTAGCCACCCAAATCTGTAATTACATGGCTAATTAAAACGTATTCTTTTGTTAATTAACCCCTTGAGGCATATTTCACATTCTCTTTGGAAAGTTTAACGGGGGAGTTTACTACATGTAGTAGTCGATCAATTTGCTGGTACATGTTATTACTGTAACGACTAGCGAGTGCACTACGTACGTGTTCGTGTACACACATGGGCGGATCTATAGAGGGGGTCGGGGGGGGGGGGGGTCCGGACCCCCTGGCATTGGCCGAAAATTAGATTTTGACTATATAAATTTAGTGTAACTTTACATATTTATTGCATTTTAAGCCATAGTTTGAGCTTGGACCCCCCCCCCCCCCCCCGAAAGAAATCTTGGGCTTGGACCCCCCTGGAAAAAAGTCCTGGATCCGCCCTTGACACATGTCACTTAGCGTAATGAATTTGGAAAACCATCGCCCCTCTTATCTGTAGATTTGCATATAGATCATGAGCATACATGTAATAAAAAGAAGACAAACTGTCTGCTGGTAAGCAAAATACTAGAGTTGGTCATGACATATGTAACATTGGTTATTAGAGGCGCATTGCCCGAACAGGCATTATATACACACTTAATAAGTATTACAAAGTGTGGTCCGTCTTACATCATGGCATACTTTTTGAGTTACGATATATCGATGCCTTAGAAGAATAAGGTCGTAAGTGGTACTTACGACCTTTTATGATGCATACATTTTTGGAAAGGGCATTTCAAGCTCTACATATGGTGCAAAAATTTCATAGACATTTGAACTTGTCATGCTGACCAATTTGGCTATAGAAAAAGGTCGTTTGTTCTTTTTTCTTTTGAAATAAAACTGTTTTTTTTTCCAGTTTTCTCAAAACTATGTTTTTTCACTTACGACCTTATTCTTCTAAGGCAATATGTAAACATGTTTGAATTATTTCTTTTAAACAGTAATATGGGAAAGGAACTGCCTCGCATTTGAGAATAATGTTTAACAATATACCTGCAGTCTAAACAAGATATCTATAGTAGCATCTTTAGCCTGTTAAAAGCTGTACGAAAATATGGCGGTTCTTAGTTAGATTGTTTCATGAATTGACAACAGACTGTCTGCTCATATAAAACAATAATCTACAGTTAGTCATCACATATGTTGCGTTGTTTATGGGTGGCACCTTGCCCGAACATGCATTATCTGTTTTGTAATATTATGTCGGTGTATGTGGATATTTCACGATAAGGAACATTCTAGGCATATACGCTAGTAAATGTAAGAATTGTTGCCCGAAAAATATATAAATAAATGGTAATTTCGAATAATATATACCGTCCAACATATGCATGCAGTCTGATCAAGAGTTACATTGTAGCTGCTATGTTTATCCATTGTAAAGAGATGAGCATAGATCATGATCAGGCTGTTTTGCGTTTGGATGACAGGCTGTCTGCATATTTATGCATGTAAACCACACGTTAGAGTCAGTCAGGAAACATGTTACGCTACTTATTAGTTTGTGTTGTTTTTTTTCAAAATTTCAATTGCATAATATTACATAATATTGGTGCAATACAACAAATATATTTCAACAAAATATACTGAGAGGCAAAATAAAGTATACATTTTTTGTTTGTCAATATCTCTCTTAGTTTACATGATATCGACTCAAAATATTGTATTTTGTATTTCTACTCATTAACCAATAATGCAGTGTTGATAAATTTAACCTGATATTGCTTGACTACATGTACCCATACTCTTGCTAAATGCCGATTCTTCAAACTTTGCTACTTCGTGGAGCATCAAATGTTGCCGTTAATCCATATTTGATTTTGTTATTCTTTATCCCAACAAATCACAACGTTAAATTTACTCTAACATGATAACCTAGTGTTCGGTGGCTCGAAGAAATCGATAAATAAGCCACTTTTTTGCATTTAGACCAATTTTTCTATGATGCGGCATGATATGAAAGCAATTTGACACGATATACGCTTAGTCAGGTGTCTAGAAACATTCTACGTACATTTTTATCAAAACCCGTCGATGAATTTAGAAGGAGTCATGTCAGATAGCTTATTTTCGCCAAGTCCCATTTTGCCATGACGTATCATAATATGGAAAAACACTAACAATGCACGCACGGTCCTAGGTAACGCGGAACTTTCTGTGAAAACTTGATTCAAATCCCTCAAGGGAATGTTGGGGTTATGTCACTGTGAATGCTTGCATTAATTATTTGATTACATCCCCTTCTCTCGTGACCCTGTATGCTATGAAAAAACCTTAGCAGCAGAAGAAAGAAAAGATACACGGATAGGGGAGAATGACATCAATAAACGACCATATTCGGTGGCGATTTAACATCGCACATAATCTATGAATGGTTTTCTCAGGAAACGTGGAAGAACTAGGGTGTATACTTATTTTTGCCTCTCAGTATATACAGGAAATGCACAAACATATTAAACAGATAGTGAAAATAATAGATCAACATATAAATCATATTGAATTTGTAAGTAATGGTCAAGAGTGTTGGATAGTTTTCATTAAAAGAAAAGTATGTTAGGAATCAAATAGGTCATTTCTCAAGTCAAGTGTAGAGATCACGTTTCTTATTGGCTTCAAATAAAAAAATGATAATTTAATTAGAAATCCTTTTCTGTCATTTGTCATCATTAGCTTACAATGGATGATTAGCCATGTACGATAGAAATTAGATAATAATATAAAGGACGAATAAGTGCAAAATGACATTGATCTTCAATCAAATTTAAATTACAATGTTTGCAAATTCTTTCATGTTTAGGAATGTTGCTGTGTCTACCTTCTTCAATGCATAGCTTAATATGTGATGAGCATCTAAATTCAGAGAAGAATTTTCTATGATTAACATTATTGATACTATTAAGATATTTTTCACTTTACTTTCACTTTAGTGGCACCTTGCCTGAAAACGGATCGTTTGTACTTTTTCTATACAGTCATGTACTAGGTTTCTGAAATGTTATCGATTTTTCTCAATTAGAGACATTCCTGGAACAGTGTACATGCAGTCAAATTGGACGACCGGTCCAGCAAAAAGGCAATAATTGCTTAAAATACCATGTTGTACATACGTGAAATAAGATAAAGACCAATACAAAAAATACGTAAGCCATTTATGGCGTAATTAAGCCCTGTTGCTTATGAGTGGCACCAAGTCCGAACATACACTGCATACGTCTTACGTATATGATGTGTCTAGCTAGAATGGAGAATCCGGATACTTGATTACACATAATTATAATAGTAGCTGAACTGATTTACAGTCAAGATGTTAGTCCACAAAAATGATATTCGCTGATATTTTGGCAAGCTCTTGACTTATCATGTGATCCTTTTAACCCTTTCCCAAACAAGACCTGATTTTGACGTCCCTGATAGAAATGACTTGGGAAAACATTGAAACAAAAGAAGAAACTGCTGATAACCAGCAGTTTCTCCTTTTGTCTCAATATTTTCTGTGCTGTATTTTACTCAAATCCTATCTTTAATAACATCCATTTTGTCATTTGTGGCAGTTTTTGGATTAGATCACCCTAATTTTTTGTCGTTTGGGAAAGGGTTAAGACAAATGACAAATTACAAGCACGTGCATTTCATTACTTTCCCTACAGACATGATAACATTGTTTACGTCTGATGTTTATGACAGAGGGAATTACGATTGTGTGAGATGTGTGTATGAGTGGGTGGAGAGGGATAACCGATATAAGAGAGGCTTGTTTGGCATAAATCTAGATTGCAATATAGAACAATATATCGGTATTTCATTCATACACTCATGACAACACTTACCGCTACATATCAAATTTAGAATTATTTATATCAGATCATAATAAAAACGTTAGAAAAGTCGTATCTATTACATAGCGGTTCCGAACAGAAAACGCATTATTAAAGTTATTTCGTGCTCAAACCAGCACGAATTTCAGAAATTAAAATCCCTTATTGTAATTTAAAATGTCTATAATCTTTAGTATCTAATTTTATTATTTCATTATGTTGTTAGAATACACAACATACTGTTCATCTTAAAAGAGCAAGAACAATACCTCATACTTTTAAAAGTACTGTTTACACACGTGCCGATTGACATTAGAGTTCATCTACTTTAAAATTATACGAATTATGCATCCGCTCTGTAAATCTATTAAAGTGACATTTCACATTTATTTCATTCTTTAAAAGTATGTCTTGATGCAAATATTGTTTAGTTTAATGCATAGAAGTGCTATCAGTTTATTGAAGTTGTTATTTATAAGCGAAAAATACGCCTTTAAAGTTGAGACAGTAATGACCAATTCTATATAAATCTGAACTGTTGTCCACAACAATTTGTTTAATTTTAGCACAAAAATATGTATTTCTCGTAAATGGTTCAATATTGTGACTTGAAATTTTCAGAATTTTCGTAAGAAAAGATGCTTTTTCAGATAGAACAAAAGTAAAATTTGTGTAAAAATAATTGTGAAATGTCGCTTTTTAAGAACATTATGTTACCCAATCAACAAGCGTGTTACATCACGCGTGATATTTTCAGGTCAATCAGAGTGTGGATTACATATTTTTACGTTTCATTTTTACAGATGTTCCGACCAACATCACAGTTCATCTACTTATACAGAGTATACATTCCCTTAGCGAGTCCACCATGGTACGTAACTTAACTATTCGCTTGTTGTTCACTACAAGATTGACCAAAGCGTTGAGATTCAGTTTAGACCAGTTTATGCAATCTTGAAGTGTGATTTTAGCTTCTAGTTTTTGTTAACGTGGAAGAACCTGGAGACAAACAAATTAAAACTTCGTTTAACCCATTACCAAACAGCAAAATTTTAGACCTGTCCAAATTCAAAGATGATGCAGACGACGATTTCAATTGAATGAAATTTAAAGATTTTGGGTATTTAGGGGTAGAAAACATTGTGGGAAATGAAGAAATTGCTTGTCACAAGCAATTTCTTCATTTTCCACAATGCTAAATCAAAAGCCATGATCTTGTAACGAGTCAAAAAGAGCCATTGTGTGGTAATGGGTTAAACATGTTACATGTTTCAAACAAACAATAAAGTCAGCAGAATCAGGGTTCAACGTTAGACTTTGCAAATACATGTAATAATAATTTAAACAAGGACAGAAAAGCGAAAGATACACACAACAATACCAAATGCCAAAAGTAAAAATAAATGAAATTTTATCGAGAAAACGAGCCGAGTGGTTAGAGTCGCTGACTCAGGATCACTTGCCTCACACCGTTCATCCAGATACAAAATACACGGATTGGTCTTCCACACTCGGATTTGAAAATCAACAGCGTGGGAATACACAAGGTAAGAAAACATCAACATATAGCCTTTTAATTGCCGCAATATAAAAAGTGTTTGTGCAGAGCTGATGCAAAATGGTTTATCTTAAGGGTGCTGCAGTTTCATAACAAAAGATTTGAGTAAACTATAGATACAAGCGATTTTAAATTGTAAATCACTATTTTCTCGCCTACTTCCCGTTTTGTTTTATATTTGCAGAAATTATTTAACTGGTTTCGAGCAAATATCTCTTCAAAATAAGTTTTCGACATCTATGGAACAAATCCATACCATTCATCAAACTGGAAAAATAAATTTTGGGTGTCTAAAGCCATGTTTAAAAATTAGCCTAGTTTGCTTCAAGGTACAACTTACCACGGATGTTGATACCACACACCACGGATGATTCACATAATTTGGGTAAAACAAACTCGGATGCGAAAATTGGGTTTAATAGTGCAAAACACTTAAAATGACGTTTTCTAATTAAAATACAATGATAAATGCTTGATTTTTATAAAGTAAACGTGCTACAACCGCATCCCGTTGACTTTTATAGTCGGTTATTTACTTAACATCACACGCTTAAGAATTTTATCTTATGTACCAAACTGTGTTTTGGAATGATCTTTATTCTATTTATTCCAGATACAAAAGCCTTCCTAAAGAAGTAGTTCAGAGCGCTGATATTTCATTACCGCCCTCAATCACTTGATCATGTTACCGCTGTGTCTTGTGTGTGTTTGAGACCTATACGAGGCACATATGAGAGAAGCCAAGTTCTGCTTGCGGGTGTACCAGGTGATTTTTCTTGGGGTTCTCCTGCTTTCGCACCGCCTACTGACTGTTCCGTCTCATTCGGGTTGAAATAATCTTAAAAGGGACGTAAAATTGAATAAAAAAGAAGAAAGATCTACTTGATCAGAAACTTTAAATATGAAGTTTAACCTAAATGATCAGTCACCGTTCACGATTAATTAAATGCTTATCATAATTGTTTACGAAGCACTTTCGAATTAATTTTTTGGATTTAACGCTTGCTATATTTTTAAATCCGCAACTGTGATATTTTTATTAACGTGTACATGTACGAACTTGTTGGGAGCAAAAAGTCATAATTAACCCTTTCCCAAATGGCAAAATTTTAGGGTGGTCCATTTTGAGAACTTCTGCAGACGACAAAATAAATGATATCAAATTCAGAAAATGTGCATTGTATTGCATAGAAAATAATGAGAGAAACGGAAATAAATGCTGATTATCAGCATTTTCTTCTTTTGTCTCAATGCTTTTCCAATTGAGTTTCTAAGGGCGAATTCGATCTTGTTTCTCAAGTGCGCAGACTTGCCGGACTGCACTGTATTAGTTTTTGTTATTTTTGCGTGCAGGATCGACAGTCAATGTAAGTCCTTATTTTCACAACCAAAGTTTTCCAGTGGCATGGTAATTAGTTCTTGAATCTACGCAATTTATGTTCATTTCTATTCATAGTTCAGTGGCGTAGGAAGGTTTATAATATAGGGGGCAAACATTCATGTAAATGGAAATATGGGTGTATAATGGGGGCCATGGGGGGGGGCAGACCCCTTTTCTAAATTATTAGGGGGGGGGGGCAGGCCCCCACCTGGCACCCCTCTTCCTACGCCTATGTAGTTTGTTTTACATGCTGTCGTAGAGGGCCTTTCATAAAGACTTTCACTTCAACCCACACTAAAGAGTAAGAGAGACAATCATGATAAATATTCTTGGCAATATCTTCATGAAAGAAATGCACCCATATACCGTATGTTTACATGTAATAATTGACAGACATGCGTAATAGAGTTGGTGTTTGAATATCGAAGATGAAAACCTTTGGAGCTCACTATCAAACTGCAATGAAACAAAATGATAATGAGGGTTTTAATCCTAGAATTTAAAGATTGAAAACAAAGACACGGACAACTTATCTGTTAATATGCAGCTGATATTCGCAGCTTTATCTCTTTATAAAATATGTAAACATGGTTTACTAATGCTTTACCGTCGAAAGTGCTCATCCACAAGCCTTTTAGTTTTAGTAAGCCAAAATAAGCCATAATTGGTCTTAAACCAAACATCTATTGACTCTAAACGATATCAAATTGGTTTTAACAAGGATGCAGCCAATTTTCCTTAAAAAAGACCGGAATTTGCTTTTTATTATCCGTGTCGGTTGTATCGATGGGTCCGAGTTTGTTTTACCTGCTGGGGAATTCGCACCGTGGTATGTTGCACCATAGCAACTGACAGTACCCAATTTCAAATAGTTGTTGTTCTTTTTCTGTACTTTTTTTATGGGTTCTTGTAAAGAAAACAGTTGAAGCGATCCCCGATCCTCCGTGAAACATCAATTTGACAATAATTATGTGCTTTAATAATGATTTACAGACATTCTTACCAAGATTTTTCTCTTTTCGTGCATCAAAGTCAGATTCAGTAGCATATATTTCTCTTACTAACAGAT
Source organism: Fragum sueziense (assembly GCA_963680895.1). Taxonomy (NCBI): domain Eukaryota; kingdom Metazoa; phylum Mollusca; class Bivalvia; order Cardiida; family Cardiidae; genus Fragum; species Fragum sueziense. Next base: position 11,654,212 of record OY804596.1, read on the forward strand.
TTTATGAGACAGGATTTTAGGTAAATATTGGCAAAGTTATGTACGTTTTCATAGTATGTAACACAAAAATCAACTCAGCCGATATTCGTTGTAATTAAAGATAATAAATACTCACTCTTTTTTCCCGCCGTTCAAAATAAACTTGTTTACATCCGCGTTTGGAAGACCAATCCGTGTTTTTTGTATCTGGATGAACGGTGTGTGCCTCTCACCTCAGTGGGTTCGAATCCCGCCAGGGACATATGAACTTTCATGTGAGGAAGCTATCCAGTTGGCTTGCGGAACGTCGGTGGTTCTACCCAGAAGCCAACTTGGGGTCTTCCTCCACCTTTCAAAGCTGGAAACAGGTCAAAAGAAGGGAGTTCCTTCCTGAGCACGCCCAGTCTACTACTCGGTCATATGGAAATGTCCGGCAGCCGAGGATAAATAACCTAAAAAAACACAAACACAAACGAGCTACTTTAGTAAATAGATATGAATGCATCATTTATCTTTCGAAAATGAAAAATAATCAAGTAATTAACTAACGATGTGTTTTGTCTGTTGTAAGGTCAAAAGTTCATGTATCAGTCACAATTAATGGAATTGTTTCTGTCGAACCACAGGAGACTAGTACAAATCACATGTTGGAGCACTTAAGGCTGTGGCGAGAAAATAAGAAAATTGATATTATTATGGTACATAAGGGCATGGAAGATTTGTACGGTGCCTTATACTTGTATCAATTTTTATCAACTTAATATTCCATATTCCATGTTCTCTATGATTATCAGGCAATATCTACATGCCGCATTATGTTTTATATGACATTCCAATTTCCAATTTCTCGTTGTTTGTTGTTTTAGAAACGGGCGTAAAGATTCATACTAATGTTAGTGAATTTAAAATCAATCTCTGACACTGACAGGTGGTGAACTATAACAATTTTCGCTACTACAAGGTATAGATGTTTCGCGTTTAAATGTGAGTTTATAGATTTTCTTTCTAATGACAATGAACTTGTTCTAACAACAGACCGGGTTTACTGTTTTGTATTGACAAACTGTCAGTGTTGTTATAAAATCTCGTAACTACGGCTTCGATAAAGCTGTAGTTACGATATTTTATAACAACACCGCCGGAATACATTGATCGCTAAAAAACGTCCCTCGCTTTGGCCGAGTTCCCCACCAGTGACACTAGAAACATGTGTATCCCTTCATTTGGTACAGTGACGGATTACAGATAGTAACAACAACAGCCTTTTATGATTCCCTATAATAACACCCGAATTGTTCCAAGAAAACACCTTTTACGAATCTGTTTAACCCATTACCAAACGGCAATATTTTAGGCTAGTCCAAATTCAAAGATGATTCAGACGACAATTACGTTAATAAAACGTTAATAAAATTTTGCATTTTGTGGTCTTTTTACGTTCAAAACATTGTGCAATTTCTTCGTCTTCCATTGTGTTTTCCAAAGCCATTACCTTATTGGGAGTCAAAAGGAGTCACTGTGTGGTAATGGGTTAAAACTGTTAAGGAGTGCTTTCATCACCGACATCATGACATACGCTGTCTACGTTCAAAAACGCCGTAACTATATCACTAAGCTGTAATTACGACATTTTCGAAGATAGCCGACGATATTGACCATGTTTGGACCATGTTTCGTAGAACTAAGGTTCAGCAAATATACGTCATACCTAAAGGGGCACATGCTGTTTTTTTCATGCTAGGTTGTCGGACATACAAACATGTAAAAATATATATCCAACAAATACCGTATGGAATGGTCAACCTGCATAGCTAGAATATTTTTGTCCAAATAAATTTCAAATGGAGAACATTTAGTCCTAGTTCTAAATCAAGTCGGAATCATAATTGGTCAACCTGAACTTTGTATCTGTAGTAACCTATAATGGGGAAATGGCCATTGATAGATAGGGGGAAACCTGGAACTAGCGCTAGAATTCCTTTATTGTTGGTCTTAAATAATGCAATGCGGCACACAAAATGGCAACTCTGACTGCCCCATGTTTTTACTGATTCCTGTAAAAAAACAGCATGTGCCCCTTTAGGTACATGTATGACGTATATTTGCTGAACCTTAGTTTAGTGGGGCGCACAACTCCGAAAATTTGGCCTAATCGTTCACTTTGTGATACAAGCATGAATTTTGGTATGGTAAGTCATTGAGGGTCCCTTAATCAGAAAAAAGTGCTAGCCACTTGAAATTCGCATCCGGTGGCCATTTTCCAAGATGGTCGCCATTCGGATAAATGTATCAGATAGAAAGACATTCCAAATGCTGAAATCCGCCGAGATTTTTCTAATAAATCGTCCCAATATAGTCAATTTTGTAATTAATTGATAAACTAGCATGGCCTTTTTACAACGTTGCGGTCGTTTATCCGAGATGGCCGCCAAAATACTCCAAAATGGCCGTTTCTTCAATTAGATATTATTTTTAAGATATTATCAATCCTTGTCATAAAATTTCAACCAGCATAATGGAATGAAACACAAACCGATTTAGCCACATGAAAATCGCATCCGGTGGCCATCTTTCAAAATAGCCGCCATTCGCATGTATCAATTTGGCCTATATATGAAAATATCAAATAGAAATGAATCCCAAGTGATGAATTTCGTCGGGATTTTATATATCTTTCCAGCATAGTCTTTTTTGTAACCAATATAAACCAACTTGATGTCTTTATAACATGGCTGCCTTTTTCCAAGATGGCCGCCAAAATATTCAAATGTTCATAGTTTCTTCAAGGAAATCTTATTACTTTTAACAAAAAAAGATATCAACCCCTCTCTTTAAGTATCAGCTAATAAAATGAATGAGATACAAACAAAATTGTTCTAAGAGAATATATTTTGCTATTGAAATGGCGGCCATTTTTGTGTTATCTTAACTGTCTTAGTGGCCTCCATAATTAAATACCGATTATCGTCGATTACTTTAAAAAAAACAGCAGCTTAATTGACATGGTTTAAAGCATTTTCGTGTGATTAGTCGCTTTGCGCTAAGTAAGTAAAAACCTAGTGTTCAAATCAACCTTGGAATCGTTCACACCAAATATCAGAAAACGCATGCATTCTAAACCAGATAGTGTAAAAGGAAGTCTTTCTTACATTAATAATGGATGATAGTAAAACAAATCAACAAAAATATGTAAAGTAAATGTTATCCCTGCCAAGAGGACACATCTAATGATTTGCTTATTTCTCTTCTGAGTAATTTACAGAAAGAGCAAGATCTTAGTGGATACAAATGTACAATGATACTGCAACAGATATTCCTTTATACCTTGCCTTCAATGATATACCAACTTCGTTCAATCCAGCCCTATTAGATGATAATGAGGGCAAAGAGAAAACTTTGACACTGCATAAGCCAAGTATCATAATATAGATACCGTCTTTTATCTACAATATAAGCTCAAACGGGCACAGAAACAAAGTTCCATTACAGATGGAGACAGCTGTAAAAGGTCTATAGAATCTGATTTGCAAATGATGCCACGTTTCTTATGCTTTCGTAGCATGATTCGCAAAATTTGAGACAAGCTTAATCAATGCGTTTAAACTATGGACAATGGGAAGTTGCTTGTAAAACTCAGCGCAGTTGTACGTGTTGTCGTTCAAGAGTTAAAGTTTCACACAAACAGCTTAGTAGAGTTGTATAACTCGACGAGGTCTTAACAAAATATGATACAACAATAGTTTTGTAAAAGATTTACAAGTATCATGTGGCTTTTTTAACTTGTTATATACCGGTATATCATGGAATTCGTGGCTTCTGAGAAAGTCCTGTTTTCAAACTTCATGACTTAGTCCTATTGTATAAGCACCATATCAATGCGCAAAACAGGCTGCATACAAAGCTGGCCATATCTAGAGACTGTGTAATTTTCAGTAACCGAATTATTAATGCCGGTCGAAATGGGGATTGCCATAAGAAAATGAATGTTGGAGAGTTGTTTGGACCAAGTTTCGTAATGCTGCAGAGAGATGGCTACAACAACTTGAAGTGGACGGTGTGAGTTCAAGAAAGCCGGGCATTTCTGCACTTCACTCTATATCTGCGTCTGTGAAATATCACATGAAAGTTAAAATCATAAGTAAGCAGTGGCGGCCATCTATGTTGTACAGCTTCTTCAGTGTTGATATGACTATGTTCACAAGCACTAAACCTTGCTTGTATTCGACATACCATCTCTTGTTGTCGAGGGACCCCATATGGGGTGAGGGCTAGTTTCCTTGTAAAGGCTGTTGATTTACAGAACTATTCTGGCCAAATAACGAATACACCGGACACATGGATGTTGAAAATAGGAAACAACTGAGACGGCGTTAAAACAATAATTAGCCTCAGTGGGTTTGACTGCCATCTCTTGTAGGCATATTGTCAAAATTGAAAATCGTCTGCTACATTATTTAGAGACCTTCATTGAAAAAAGCCGGTTGGCTGCCATCTCTCATGGGGATCTTATCAAATTTGAAAACTATATCACTGGGGACTTGTTCCAGATGATTGCCATCTCGGGTCCACAAACACTATAATTATCTCACTTGTATTCTACATACCATTTCTCTTTGTTGAGGGACCCAATTTTGTAGTGTACTTGTTACGGTAGGTTCTGTGGCTCTAAATTAATTGTCTCATCAAACTGGTACACACTACATATTACATTTGCAGATATCTATGGCAATCGATTAAAAGAGTAAGAAAATAATGATTACACGGACTTGGTTGGCTGCCATCTGTTATCAAGTCAGTCGAATTTTATATAATTCGTCAATGAAATAAGCCAATGGGGCTTATAAGTCGAAAAAGTAAATCAAAGATTTTTTCCAGTGGTAAAATCGCAATTTTCATATAAAAAATGAAGAACTTTTTATTGTATGGCAGCCGTATGAGATTTTGGTTGCCATCTCAAGCACAAATATTGTCTTTTTTACATCTGGCATTTATGTCTGAGTGTTTGAAATGAAAAATGCAAGTTTATATTAGTTTTAGTGCATCATATCATTACACAGGGAAGCTCTATATAATGCCCAGATGGCGGCCATCTCAGGAAATGGCCGCCGGCACACATGGTCTCTTCGTGCCATCTGTTATCAAGTCAGTCGAATTTTATATAATTCGTCAATGAAATAAGCCAATGGGGCTTATAAGTCGAAAAAGTAAATCAAAGATTTTTTCCAGTGGTAAAATCGCAATTTTCATATAAAAAATGAAGAACTTTTTATTGTATGGCAGCCGTATGAGATTTTGGTTGCCATCTCAAGCACAAATATTGTCTTTTTTACATCTGGCATTTATGTCTGAGTGTTTGAAATGAAAAATGCAAGTTTATATTAGTTTTAGTGCATCATATCATTACACAGGGAAGCTCTATATAATGCCCAGATGGCGGCCATCTCAGGAAATGAATTTCAAGTAGCCAGCACTTTTTTTCTGAAATATACGAGGGTTGTCCGGAAAGTTCGTGGACACTGTTTAATATATAAAAATGAGAAAAGAAGATTTTATAACACACATATTATGTAATTAAACAATATCTTAGAAACAACATTTCAAAATTTGAACAAAATCCCACCATTTTTAACAGAATTACATAAGTTTTTGTGAAGAAGGTAGATGCACCCCGGAGCACGCCATGACGTTACGACGTTCCGGCATCGAAGAAATAACTTTGCCATGAAGACTTGTGCGGCTTTATTTTCTTCAGAAAGCATTCTACGCGCCCTCGTGTACACACTGTTTTACATTTTCAAATGTTGTATGAGGATTTCGTTAACAATTGTTTTGACAGTTCACATTTTCCCCTGATTTGTCTTACCGTATTTTGCCTATCGTCATTCACGACGTCACTCACTAAATTAAGATTTCAATCTGTTATAATACTCCATCTTTGAGACCTCGAATCAGCTATTGCTTCCCCGGAAACGTTTGTGACATTTGCAAACGAGATAATACGGCACACATGGTCTCTTCGTAGAAGAATTTACGAATGCCCTGGTCTCTGCAGGCGTTTTCCTAGTTCTACGCAAAATTTCACAAGAACGCGCTGCTCCGCCCAAACGTCCGACGTCGTCATTTTTCACAGATTTCGTTCCATATCAAACTTCTTTAAATCGCCCTTAAATGTCAATTTTTAACGCGACAACATTGAAATCACATCAATATGGAGTCGGAATGTTAGGTCACATTTTTATACATTTATTATTATGTTCATAGCCAATTTCATACGTTAAATCAAATTAAAAAACACAGACATGTGTAGCAAAAAAAGCTCAAAATTTGGCGTGCTCCGGGTACCCCTATGTAGGGTCGAGTTAAGTCCTATTGCAAAATAATAGCAAATTAGATTTATTTCTTTTTGCTGGTAAAGTACTTGATAGATGTTTTCATGTGATAAAGATTTTTTCACAAACAAAGTATTATGAAGCAAAATAAATGGTGTGTCCACGAACTTTCAGGACAACCCTCGTACACTTGAAACTATATATATACTTCTTATAGTAGGTTCTGTGGCTCTAAATTAATTGTCTCACCAAACTGATATACACTACATATTACATTTGCAGATATCTATGGCAATCGATTAAAAGAGTAAGAAAATAATGATTACACGGGCTTGGTTGGCTGCCATCTGTTATCAAGTTAGTTGATTTTTTTTAAATTTATTAATGAAATTAGCCAGAAGAGCTGCCAGTAGAGCTTATAAGTCGAAAAAGCAAATCAAAGATTTTTTCAAGCGGTAAATTCGCAATTTTCATATAGAAATGAAGGTCTTTATATTGTATGGCTGCCGTATGAGATTTTGGTTGCCATCTCACGCACAAATATTGTATTTTTTACATTTGGCATTTATTTCTGAGTGTTTGAAATGAAAAATGCAAGTTTCTATTAGTTTTAGTGCGTCATATCATTGCACAGGGAAGCTCTATAATGCTCAGATGGCGGCCATCTAAGAAAATGGCCGCCATATTGAATTTCAAGTGGCTAGCACTTTTTTCTGAAAATATACACTTGAAACTATATATATGCCAAAATTCATGCTTGTATCACAAACTGAACGATTATATGAGTTATGCGCCCCACTAGTTCTACGAAATCGGTTATTGTGTCATATCAGAACCAATCCAGCATGTATAAGTGAATTCTAATCAGGGGCCATGCTGCTAGAGTACAGTTCACCCTAAATGTAACTAGAAAACAATGCTTACTGGTGCACGTCTTAACCCTTTCCCAAACAAGACCTGGTTTTGACGTCCCTAATAGAACAGGCTTGGGAAAACATTGAAACAAAAGAAGAAACTGCTGATAACCAGTAGTTTCTCCTTTTGTCTCAATATTTTCTGTGACATATTTTACACAAATCATGTATTTATTATCTTCAATTTTGCCGTATGCAGCAGCTTTCAAATTGGATCACCCTAAAATTTTGTTGTTTGGGATAGGGTTAAATTCCATGAGGGCCTTTTTTCAAGTTACACAAAAAGTATATTTCTACCAACCTAAAAGATATGAGTCACATCTGATTATCAAAATCAAATTATATTGAACAAGAACCATTAATGCTTTAATGTGTTTCATAAAACGGCTACATGTCCCAAGGCATCTAACGTATGTTTTATTAATCATCCCAGTCCCCAGGCTTATGTACAAGAGAGAGAGGGGAGACATAATTTGATTTCAAAAAGCAAGTAAACGTATAAATCTGGTTATTTTATTCCTAAAAACGTCAAACGTCTGAACAAAGTTGACAAAGAAAGAGACTTTCTCTCTACGAGCAATTCCTCTCTCCGGTACTATAATACTACACTCTTGCGATGTCGTTCAAATTCAAACATTAATAATTGAAAAATATGGATCAATGTTTAACACGATCATAAGTAGAAAATAAAACAGATCAAATAGGTCGAGAATTCACTCCAAATAAAAACCGCGCGAATCGTTTTTTCGGAAGCCAGTAAACTGAATATGTAACAAGTCATACTCTCCAATACATTGGATCGTTTTGGTATTTTCACACGGGACATATATAAAAGAAAGCGAAACTTGAAATTATTTCGTCTTGACTAATTTAATAATATTGACATAATTAGTTCCTTAACAGCGAATCTACATATTGTATGTCGTTCAGAATTTTATTTTGCTTATTAAATCATATAAAGCAATATCCACCAAGATGCATTATAACTGTTTCGAAAACAGTAACATGTAGTTAGCCATGTAATTCTTCAATGTACGTTTTTATTGATCATAATCCTCCCTAGACGGTACTACAAAAAAAAGAGATAACACATAATTTGATAGAAAGGAAGGGTATATTGAATTAACGTTTCATTTAATTCATAGTTTACCCACACAGATCTATTAAACAAAACTCATTTTGGCGTTTTGTCTGGTTGGATCTATAACAGCTAGAAAATATTGAGAAAACTAAATTTATATAAAGTACTGATATCAAACAGTTAATCTTTCCTTTATCATGATATGATATGCCACTATTATATTTTTTTCTAATGTCGAGTTTTGGGACACGGTAAAAGCTTTGCAGTTCTTGTCCAAACAAAATACACCAAGGCTTGAAATCACGTGACACAATTTTAAAAATCATTTGCAAAATCGCTTAATTATAACTTGAATTAAGGTAGAGTCACGAGGTTTTGCAATTTAGTATCGATGAGTTGTTGTTGTTTGTGCCACATGGTTCCCCACCGTGTACATGGAGCAAAACAGTCATTATGACTCTCTAAAGTATATCGCTGGTGGGGAGTCAAAACCTCGTAACTACAGCTTGAATAAGCTGGAGTTACGAGGTTTTGACTCCCCACTGACGATATTTGTATCGATCAGCTCTCCCTTGGATTTATATACAACTTCGAAATAAGACATAATTAGATAAAATGATGGATATTTTGGATTTTATCGTCCCAGTTAATTCAATTACACATTGACAGAATCAGGATTGTGTTAAAGTACTTCCGAATAATCCAGGGCTTTGTGACTTCTCTATGCTGAACTGGTTTAACTAAAGTTACATTTAATCGCCCGTTGGTTAGACCACTTATTTTTTCATCAATATGGTATTTTCCTAAAAGATGCCTGAAGAGAAAGCTTATTCAATACTATCCGTCGGTTCTCTTTCTTTTAAAGAGTTTTCTCTCTATCAGGGACGCTAAAACCAAGTCTTGCTTTGGAAAGGGTATTGGATGCTTTGAATTCAAGAGTGCTTGTCGCTATCTAGAAGAAAATGTGTCCCTTAATGCTCTTGAGCCCAAGATTAGCCTTCGTATACACACAGTATGATAACATAGCAGCATAGACTCCAATCACTCGGTTTTTATGCAATGACTGGTCTACAAACATGACCGTCTCAAATGATATCATATCATTTTACTCTGATACATGTACATACTGTGTACCATTTATCTTACAATGTTTAGCAGGAATTTAGACAGACATATTTAGTATTGATGCTCAAATAACACTGGTATTCACCGGGGGATCATCTGATATATCATTTCCTTTTACAAATGACAGCTTTGACATTTCACCCAATGCAGTCGTGTATATGCCCTTAACAACGGTGTGTTTCAGGAAACCATACGATATATTGATGTCAGTATGTTAAATTAGAAAAGAATAGCATTGATGTTTTTTTTTCTTTTACATGTATAATGGTACATACAGTTGTTTTACATACAAAAATATCTACAGCTTGTTCGAGTTGCGAGGTTTTATTAACTGGACGTTTTAATTGTATAGGACCGGTTTTCTACATTCGATATGGGCTTTTTCCCCAAAAATCCCCCTCGGACTCAATTATCAGTTGGTCAAGCTTTGAAATTAAATTGTGTCGAGACAACTGATGTGTCTTTACTTGCTTTCTATGAACAAGTAAGATAATATAAATTACCCCACTTCAATGTCGTGTGTCTACCAATTTCTTCTTCTTGTTTCGATAGAATAAAATTCTGTTGTCACCAGTTGCACTTTTCGTTAATTGTATATAAATGATGCGACAAAGCGATGTATTCATAATGTAATCCAACGTACTACGTCATGGAAAGCCGCTATAATTCACACGTGAAAGCGCTCGCCTTGTAACCTCGTAGGCTGATACCTTGCATGTCCTGGGTTCGAAATCTGGTGTAGAACCTATCTCTTTATATTAACTTTATTCCTCGAAGCACTTTGATAAGAAATGAATTAGATCTAACAATAAGCAACTAACTGATCGCAAGCAACGCTAACCCAATATTTTACACTTCATTTTGGAGCACTCAAATGCTCATAATTCGTGCCGTATTCTAAACCTCTACATTGAACCATTTCGTCGATATCATGCAAAGAGGTATTATGAGCGGATAGACTTGTTTTGTCTATTTATTTGACTTTTAAGTCAATTTTATAATTGAGTTCCGATTGATCAGTCGAAGGTGAGAATATACTGCACTGAAAATTAATGGGCGCAATGTTAAACTGCACCTTTTCAAGTAAATAACTGGTAACTGCAGCTTTAATCAAGCTGCAGTTACAAGTTTTTTTGTTGAAAAGCGACGATAGCAGAATGAACGGTGGTGAAAACAAAGATATATCATTTTCAGGACTTTTCGGTTGACCTATTTCTGCGACAAAGATGGCGAGACCGGAGATTGGCTGACAACAACATGACGTCATCATGGCTGGAGCTGGACAACAAAATGATGGATAAGGTGTGGACACCAGATACGTTCTTCCCGAATGAGAAAGAGGCATTCGTACATGATGTCACCGCCATCAACAAATTAATGCATCTTTACAGAAATGGTACTATCATTTATAGTCAAAGGTGGGTATCACAATTAAACAATTTGTTAAGGTATACGACCCATCATTTAAAACACCACTTTCGAGCCATACGAAATGCATCAAATTATATACACTTGTAAATATCCTTCACGTAAGATGATCCATCGTGCCGGATTTCAAGATTATACTTTAAGAAGAAAATAATCTACAGATATTATTTTACTCTATATTCATATGCAAGTGAGGTAATTTTGAACATTTTTGTCAAATTTTTCCAGTGTGTGCACCAATTAAAAATTCTTAACCGTTCCAAAGGATTATATTTGAATTTTGAATGGAAATGTAACCCAGTTTAAGTACTACTGGCACTTTTCAAATTTCGCCTAGAGCTAGCTCATTAGCGCTAATGATTGGATGTATACATTAATTAAAATTATTTTGATATCTGTTTTAATGCACATTGTAGTATTGTAAAAAACATCTAGTAAAAGCAATTACATTCTACACAAATTACTATCCAGAAAGGTATTTTATGAGGAATCGATATAGGAAAACACATAATGTAAAGTAAAATATCTCAAAGCCATTTTCTGGAAAACAATAGTTTTGTTTACCTCAAAAAAATTTCTTTTTTCAACTATCAATGATATAACTGGACGGAATTCAAAATAGATTACTTAAATGTTGCATGTTGTAATATCGTTAAGGTACATCGCGTGTCACTTGAACCAAAAGAGACCCAAGATAGTTAAACCAAAACGACAAAAAACATTATTTGCTGATTGTCTCAAACAAATTCAATAATCTGTGGTGAACTTAGACATTAATCATCTCAACTTCCTATTTTTTCTCTCTGACAGACTGTCTCTTAAATTGACGTGTTCCATGCGGCTGCAGAAATACCCTTTCGACAGACAAACTTGCCCAATCTTCATCGAAACATGTAAGTGGTTTATGCTTTTTCTTAGATAATTTCCTTCGATACGTACAGATAGGAGGCATCATTCGTCCCTTGACAGCCAGAAGTGGCTATCAGCAGTTAAATTAATTCGGGCTGTCAAGGGACGAATTATTGCTTTCCAAATTGTAACATCTCTCTCACTGGTCATCAAATCGTATCTTTTGATACTAATCGGAATGGTCTTAGTCAGAATTTTCAAGTGAGTGTCCAAACCGCAAAGTTTAGTCTGTATAACAATTTTTGGATGGTTGCACTTTCAGTATTTTACCTAATTGGCAACCCTGACTGAAGAAATAAGCTCGTTATAAAGAACTAAATATTTGAACCTTTACACTCACTGGTGGTGAACTCGGCCAAAGCGAGGGACATTTTTTCGCGAACAATATATTCCGTCGGTGTTGTTATAAAATCTCGTAACTACGGCTTAGATAAAGCCATAGTTACGAGATTTTATAGCAACACCGACGGTTTGTCAATACATAACAGTGAACCGGTCTATTTTTAGACAAAATTCATTGCAATTAGAGTTAAAAATCTTTAAACTCACATTTAAACACAAAATATCTATACCTTGTTGTAGCGAAAAACGTCCCTCGCTTTTGCCGAGTTCACCACCAGTGATACTATTGCTATAAAATCTTGCCCTTATAGAGTGCATCTACCGCATTTACAAAGACTTGAAAAATGTCACTCATGTCTCTTTTTCTAATAACCCCTTTCCCAAACACAAAAAATGGACTTTTCCAATGAAAAAGCCATTGCAGACGTCAAAATGGAAGTTGAGTAAGGCAGAATTTGTGCACAATATAGCACAAAAAATATTGAGACAAAAGGAGAAATTGCTGATTATCAGCAATTTTTCCTTTTGTCTCAATATTTTCCCAATCAATTCCTTCAAGGGGCGTCAAAATCAGGTATGTTTGGGCAGGGTTAAGAAAACATCGAACCAATATGCATTTCACAGTACGTTTTTCGTTGCAGATGCCTATACGACCAGCAACATCGTGTTTTTATGGAGACCATTTATTCCAGTCGAGATTTCTCAAGATGTCGAAATGCCACAGTTCGAATCTCCAAACGCCGGTGCAAAAACTGGCATATGTAACAAGAATTATAGCGAAAGTATGTTAACCCTTTCCCAAACAAGATCTAGTTTTGACATATTTTATAGAAAATAAATATAGACTCTTATAGACTCTTATAGACTCTTATAGACTATCTTCACAGTGTATAGTCCACTGTACGCACTAACTTCCGCTTGCGAGTAAGAAAACGAGTCAAAAAGGAGATTGAAGCCCGAAAAACAGGTAAATAGTTCATATTAGATTGAATCGAGTTGGATTTATCTCGTATTATGGTGGAAGGTATATGAAAAATTATCATTCCTGGCGTATATCTACGGAAAGAACTCTATTTTCCGACGAAAATGCATTTGCTCACTTAATTTTCTCCAAATCGTCACTTTGATTGACTCCGAACAAAGATTTCAACCCTTAATATCTAGTATAAGAACAAATCCTTTTAATACATTGAAGAATATTCATCTATGCTCCCAAATATTACACGATACAGTGTGTTAAAACATCGGTTTAAAAAACATTAACTATAAAACCGTCACTGGTGTTGCCTGCTCACTGTACGGTTGCTTGCTACCTCATAGTACGGTTGCTTTAGAGCACAACCATAAATCATGTACGGTTGTTTGAGAGCAAAATGTATTGTAATTTTGTATATTTTTTGTTTTGAACAACGACTGATGGTGACTTTAGTGTCTAAATTTGCATACCTTTAACTTTTTACATATACAATGCATTGAAGTGTTTTAGGAGTGGGTTAATAACCCAAAGTTGTAAAATAAATGCAACGTTTTGTATTTATAAACATGTTTTATTTTGTTTACAAAATGATCCTCATAATCTTAAATGATCTTTATTATACAAAATTTGCATTTTTTCGAATTTAATTTCATGTTGAATTTGGCCTTGAATTGATATGGAAGACAGATTGCGCTATACAAACACGTGGTTAATATAACATTTCTTTTTTTCGTAGGTTGGGAATAAACATGGAAACATATTGCATCTATTGTGATTCGGAATCGAACCAGTTTTGTGAATTGATAGACCAAATGATTATTAAACATCCTGGCCAAAACCTGAAAATGAAGACTATCAACAAATAAGAGCTACTTGTGAAGTCATACTCATTTTAAGCCCCTGTATCGAAAGATTGGGGGTATATTGTTTTACTCGTGTCTGTCTGTCCGTCCGTCTGTCTGTCCGAAAACTTAACACATGCCTTATCTCCAAAAGTACTTGACATACAAAGCTCAAATTTGGTATGCAACTTCCTTTCAATATTATCTATCTGTTGCATGCAATTTGACCTCCCTCAAGGTCACCTGTTAACCCTTATCAACCCTTTACATGAAAATTTAACATTTTACAAAAATGGCTATTTCGGAGGCATTGGTGTTTCACAAACACACATTTTTTTTAATTTAATACAAAACATTAATGGTCTAAAATTGGTTCATTTATTATTCATTATTGACCTTCATCTAAACAACTTTGTAACAGTTCAAGCTTGAATCCATTTGCATACTCAGGCGCCTTTAGATGCACCCTAAAATTGGAAAATATTGAGAAAAAGGAAGACAACTGCTGATTACCTGTATTTCGCTTTTCCTTCTATTACAAAGAACTTTTAATTTTGCTGTCTGATATATCCCCTTTGAATTTTGAACAGACCGTAATTCTGTTGTTTTGGGAAGGGATACATGTAAGTTTAATCATGGCTGTATTTTGATTGGCTTCCAGATTGTAATTTTGATTTTATTTGCTTTTCTCAACCGGCTTAACACAAACAAAAGTTTTGCTAAATTTTATGCGTGTTATTTCATTTTAAGGTTTTCGACTGCCTTTTAGATTTGTACCATGCAATGGTTTCATTCTGTAGTAAGAACAAAGTCCCGTTGCCTTAATTCCACCTGGAAGCTCAAATGATCACATTCAAGACCATTTTGAAAACTCTAGATGCCCAGTTCCCTGTATCACTTATCACATTGGTACATCGTGCTATGGACCTTTGTTGTTATGATACAACACCCGTTTATGTCAAACAAATAGAAATCACCAAATAGAACTCCGTACGGTCGAAGCTATGGAAAAAAGACTGCAGAGGGAAAATAATTCTGCGGTCTTTGATCAGAGGTTATCTTTATTCGTGTTTGATCTTTGAAACATACAATGTATTGTTTCAATGCATTTTTGAAATTTTGACCATTAACAAAGCTAGAATCAACTTTTTTGAAACAGTTCTTTTATGCGAAGGTTCTCATATCAAATTTCAAGCTTAAAAACTATTTTCATAATAATTTTTTGACAATAAAATGCTCCTGAGCTCTCATGTAACCGTACAGTGACATCGCAAGCAACCGGACTAAAGCTTTCACAGATTGAGCAAGCAACCGTACAGTGAGGCGACAACACCAGTGGTGTTTGATAGTCGGTATTTCTTAAACCAATGCGTTCATGTCTGTTATTCTTTAGTTATCTTGTGCTAAGATGGTATATCTTCAAAATAACAAAAGTATGTTCTTGTATATAAGTTGTAAAGCTTTGAAATCGATGTTTGAAATCAATGAATGTGACATTTTCGAAAAAAAATCGTGAGCAATCGCATTTTGTCTGAAAATGTAGCTTTTCTCAAAGAATAAACTGAGTAAATAACCTAGTTTATGTACACACAGCCCATACATGTAAAAATTCCTTCATTTTTCATTTTATAATTACTGTTTACCTGTTTATTTGGCTGCAATCTAAACCTCCACTCGTTTCCTTACTCGCAAGCGGAAGTTAGTGCGGACAGTGGACTATACACTGCGATCTTATTCTACCTCATTATTTCCTATAATTTGTTTTCCAATAAATATATGTGCAGATTATCCTACGGTAGGTAGTTCACTCTTGAGAAGCGTTAATGATTTTTAATGGAAACCTATATAATATCTAAATTCCATGATTGCATCCTAATACAAAGAATGACGAATCTCATAGCAAACCTCACAAGCGACAGCAAGACTAGACCTTGTTTATATAGAGTAAAACTATTTATTTTTGTAATATCTTTTGAAAAATGCGTTGCGTGTAAAAGTTTTGTTATATGAAACTGCAAAACTTATTACGAAACAGTTTCAGAAATCGGTCATTGATTCATCTGTTTGAACATGATAATGTCGTATGATATTACGAATTTAATTACATGCATTACGAATCTGGAAAAGTTGACCTTGTCTCGAATCAGACAATTTTGAATCAAGACCAGTCTGTGCGTGCGCAAAGTCTCATCAAGATTCATATTGGTCTCTAAAAGCGTATCCATTACCTGTAGCAACTATATGGAGCTTGATCAGACAACAATTCTGTACAAGCTGATCTAGATCCAGAGCAGTCTAATTGCTTTAAGGATGTTGTTGCTTTTCATCGAAAACCTCGTAACTGCAGCTTGTTTAAGCTGCAGTTACGTGGTTTTTGATGAAGAGCAGCGAAATGTTTTTAGTTCCGAGCCGTTTTGATTTATATTTGTAGCGCATTATCAAATAATGTAATCTTGAACGATGAATAATTAAAAACCATTAGGTCTATTTCATCCAAGTAATGTAATCAAGAGCTTCCAGTGTTTATTTTCTGTTTTATTTAATATGTTACATAATATCTTACATTTGAGTCAGGATCTTGAAAATGGGGCCTTATGGCTTTTGTGAAACTAACATGGGTCTAGACGTCGCTTTTCAACGAACACCTTGTAGCTGCAGCTTGTTTTAAGCTGCAGTTAAGGGTTTTTTGTTGAACAACAGCGACATTTCTTTTTCTTGGACAATATACAATGTATTTTCAAAATTGTCCTACCAGGATAAATTTTGTTAACTTTATCTGTCCTACGATCGACATCGATGTCAAAACTAAAAACAACATGTTTGTGACGATTAGAAATTTTGTTTTTGTGGCCTATTTGATGTATATTGCTTTTTGCGAGAAAGTATTATAAAAGGACAGGAAATTCTGATAAATGTCAATTTCCGCTAAAAGAGTTGACTGGCGGGATGAAGTGAGAGATTTTTAAACATATACACATGTAGTGTCTATATTAGTTTTCCATTCATTTTTTTATTGAAATAAATGAAGTTATGGCTCTGTCAAAGCAGTAAAACAAATTAATCAAGAAACTTTAACTCAATTGACAAGAAAACATTCAAAACAAACCCATCAGTGGATTACCCGCCATGCCAAAGAGCAACTTATTTATAAAACAAAATGATGGCAATCAATAGAGCTAAACCAGACAGACACTGCATTTCTACAAAAAGAATAAATCACACCCGATTAAGCAGAAAACATTCTAGATTCAGATACCCCTTTAGGCTAAACGGTTTCGACCCAAAGCCAGGTTGCTCAATCCGCATAGACTGGCAAGATTAAAACTTTTCACATTTTCAACGTTATCCCTGCCCTGTTTACCCTCGGTTTCCCTGTTTAAGGTTTACAGACCCTGAAAAAATCTACACTTTCTAGCCGTACGAAATGCATCAAATTTCACACACTTGTAAATACACTTCACATAAGTTGATATACCGTGCCGGAATTCAAGATTATGCTTCAAGAAGAAAATAATTTACAAATATTATTTTACTCTATATTCATATGCAAGGGAGGTAATTTTTAGCATTTTGTCAAATATTTCAATAAGTATGCATTGATTCAAAATTCTAAACCGTACAAAATGCTTATGTTTGTATTTTGAATGGAAATGTAACACAGTTTAGGAATAATTTGCACATTTCAAATTTAGCCTCTGACTGTTTGGCGCTTTGAGGGTTCGGATACCTTAAATGACATGTCACACAAAGAGAAACAAAGATGAATGAACATTTTCTGTAGACATATAAGATCAATTCCGAACGGTAAATTCAATTACAAAGACATTGAATGACATTATCTTAAATTGTACGATTTCAGTGGGGAATATTTCGTATTTCTACGCGGAGCTGGTTGCAGACAAACAACAGTATTTCCATAGGTGTTGTTATAAAATCTCGTAACTACGGCTTGGTTCAAGCCGTAGTTATGAGATTTTATAGCAACACCTACAGTAAACCAAGTCTATTTTTAGCACAAAATTAATTTCTATTTTACAATTTCAGCGGGGAATTTTTCGTGTATCTACGTGGAGCTGGTTTTCACGAGGAAGACGGATTACTTCATCGTACAAATTTACATTCCAAGTATATTGATTGTTGCCCTCTCCTGGGTCTCATTTTGGGTCGACATTGACGCCGTACCGGCCAGAGTCTCCTTAGGTAATGTAATATTTAGAATACAGTTTCTTAGGAAAATGTAATTTTCTTAGAAAAATGTTATTTGTATCAATTTGTATGGACAGGTAGCTTTTACAACATACCACAATAAATGTAAATTATCTTGCAATGTGATTAGTCGGGCCACTACACAAGTATTACAATTTTATGTGATCCTTGTGGTAATCACAAATGACATATGATAATTTTCAACGAAAACTTCGTAACTGCAGTTTAAAGCAAGCTGTAGTTACGAGGTTTTCGTTGAAAATCGATGATAAACATGGATCATTTGTCTTGTAACTCTCCCAAGTTTTATTAACATTGCTTATCCAGAAGACGAAGTGCGTCTTGTATAAGCAGATTACGTTACACGTACTATTTTATTTGATATGTACAAAACCCATGAAACACTCACTTCCTTGCGTCCTTAACATTCAATATCTAACGTTTATTTTATTTTTACTAGGAAAAGTTCACCGGAATAAAGTCGCCATTTGTTCAATAGCTTTTCAAACTAACCGTTCACTATAATAGCGAGATGAAACATTCTGGAACATATTCAAATGAATTCAAACCTATGAACTGTTTTATTCGCATAATATAAAAGTAACGAATTCTGTTTGAACAAATGGAAAAATAAAAGAGCCAGGATCTGGAAAAAACGTCCCTTAAAGCGTTTTTCAAAATTGAGTTCTAAGATCGGCCTGTTGTCAAATGGAGTCCAATATGCATCAATGCCGCTCTCTATAAGTTACTACAGGTCACGAAGAAACTATTGGAGAACAACATTGATCCTGATCAGACGGTGTGTATGCACAGGCTGATCTGGATCTATGTTGGGCTCAAAAGCCTTAAGGGACCTTTTTCCAGATCCCGGCTCAAATGTTTGTTTTTTACTGACTACATAGGTTTTTAAATTTAATTGTAAATACCATCAGTTGATCGATTGTTACTTTCGATACAACGAATTCAATGCCCTTTTTCACATAATGAAACCATATAAGGCAACGATAAGCAAACATTCAAACGTGTTCAGAGGGACAAATTGTACTTTCGAAATAAAACAACCTTTTTCGGCCCAGGAAACGCTGACGATTTAATTTGGGTGTTCGTCTTTTTCTCTCGTGGAAATCGTTCCCTTCATTTTAAACCAAATCGATTCTGGTATTGTTGCATTTCGTTCATTGGTTTTGAGGGGAACATCTTTTATGTCATTCTTTTCCCAAACTATTCATGCTTTCGACAGGTAGAAGGTACAATGTACACATAGAAGCCTGTATCTACAAGAAATGACTTACGTGACTTGGACTATGTCTTATGGGCAACAACATGATGTACTGCATTACTGCTTTTCTGCTTTTGAAACATATTATGTACAAAGAATCTTTGTAGATTCAATATGTCTTGAACCAATAGGCTACAAAATATCAAAGTTCAGATGAATATCCTTTTCTATTTGCTGATAGGTATCTTGAGTACACAAATGTACAAACTAAACGTACGTATATATTTAAAATGCATTTCGTTGCTTTTCAACAAGGATCTCGTAACTGCAGTTTGTTTTAAGCTGCAGTTATGAGGTTATTTGTTGAAAAACAGCGATTTATTTTTCATCAAAATATTTATTCAGGCATCATGACAGTCCTGACTATGACAACACAGAGTTCGGGAGCCAGACAATCATTACCAGCAGTATCATATATCAAGGTTTGTACCACGGATTCACCCCCACCCGCACCCCACATTGATAACGATTTACTATAGTTATACTTTGATTTCAGTGTACCATTATTCTGTGCACTTACCCTTGACCGATTTAACACTAGGCCCCGGTTTCTCGGAAAAACTTAAGTACATTCTCACGAGAACATGCTCAACTTCAAAGGAATACTCTCCAACGTTGAAGGTTATTTGATTGAAGTTTATGTGGATTTGGTGCGATTTGAGCACGGTGCTCAAATTTGAGCATGAGAACGTACTGAAGTTTTTTCGAGAAACCAGGCCTAATATTCAGAACATGGACTTGCCATATTTCGTCGCTTTTCAACAAAGACCTCGTAACTGAAATTTGTTTAAGCTGCAGTTACGAGGTTTTTATTCAGCATTTACCGACCAAAGCCTTCACTGACAGCAATCAAACACCAAGTCACATACAAATGTACCAGAATAATGATAGCCATCCAATGAAATCGTTGCTGCCAGAATTTGCTCACACGTTCATTCAACATAAGATAAATTTATCACGTGATTCTTAAACCAATGAAAATTTGTATCAGATTTGTCATTTGTTTCGGCATTTACAGTTTTAAAAACAAGATTAGATGACAGACTCTCGTGTAGATCGCAAAGATAGACGACACACAAAGCGACGATTTTGTTTTACTATTTTACCGTTGTATCCATTTTCTTAATGTTTATCTCTATTGGATACACATACAAGCATCGTTTAAAAATGCAGTGAATTTCTCGGTCATTTTTTATGAGGTGAGATCCAGGAAACTGTTCTTGACTAATTGTAATGCATCATGTTTACTGATCAGTCTGTACCGAACTCCAGTCTGGTCACGATGCATGCTGCCATATTAACCCTTTCCCAAAAATCGAAATTTAAGGGTGTCACATTTCAAAAACTGATGATGGCAAGTAATTGAATGTAGACAAAGATGAAAAATGTGCACACTGAAGTACGGAAAATATTGAGGCAAAAAGAGGAAATCCTAATTATCAGCATTTTCTTCTTTTGTCTCAATATTTCCAAAGTCTATTTCCTTAGGGCGTCAAAACCAGGTCTTGTTTGGGAAAGGGTTAAAGTTGCTTCATGTAATTCAGTCATCAAAGAGCACATTGTACCTGAATATGGACTGCAGACTGGACTGAATCCACGTTTGTTTCAAATATCTTCTTGGCACTCGATGTTGATATCAGCAGGCATGTGTGCCAAGCCAAATAGCAAAGAATTTTGTACTAAAATTAGACTTGGTTTACTGTTATGTTTTGATAAACCGTCGGTGTTGTTACAAATCTTGTAACTACGGCTTGAGTCAAGCCGTAGTTACGATATTTTATAACAACACCCACGTAATATTATTTGTTTGTCCGAAATTACGTCATGGTTAACAGGATAAAAACGTTCCCTATTGTTATGTAAACATCGAATATATTCAATGACATGGCCAACAGGGACAACAAGATAATTGATGTAGTTAAAGATATCAGGGGAAACAGTCAAATTTATGCCAAACAGGTTATATCAGTGATTGTCTTCCTTTGAGAATAAAACTGATATACATATATCATCGCTTTTCAACAAAAACCTTGTAACTGCAGCTTTTAAAAAGCTGCTGTTTTCGATGAAAAGCAGCGAAATCATAAGTACTATTTTAAGAACTCATTTTTATATTGTTATGGCAATTTATTGCAGGCTATCGATGTGTGGATGTCGATGTGTCTTATTTTTGTGTTCACGTCACTTCTCGAATACGCTTACGTTAACGTGTTGGCGAGAAAGTCTATATGTGGGTTTGCACACAACTCATCAGTCAGCAGTAATGGACAAACAGTGCAGGTAACTACGTGCAGTCCTAGCAGATCCAACAGTTTGATAACCCATTACCAAACAACAAAATTTGGACCTGTCCAAATTCAAAGATGTTGCAGACGACAATTTCAAGTGAATGAAATTTGAATTTTGTCGGTCGTACTTCGTTGAAAACATTGTGGGAAATGAAGAAATTGCTTGTCACAAGCAATTTCTTCATTTCCCACGATGTTTTCCAAAGCCTTTATCTTTTGCGGAGTCAAAAAGAGTCAATGTGGGAACGGATTAATTCTACATTCCTTTTAATTCTCTTCCTTTTCCTCTATAAAAATACTCATCCTCTATTTCTTAGTTTTTCGTGCGCTACCTTACCTTTTCCGTCCATTTTCCTTTTTTGAAGAAACAACAAGGTTTTAAATGCAGACTAAAGGTAGATACCATTTTACAATAACTGTTAACAAAGGGAAAAGAAATGGTATGCTTTATCAAAGGGGATGTCTCACGAATAGGAAAAATAACATGGGAGTCTGCCCACGCTCGGAATTTAATGAAATTTGGCGTGAAGTTAGTACACTAGATAACGGTTCATATTCATGAAATTTTTCAAATCGCACATTCCAGAAAACAATTTTCTCAGAATTTTAAGTTTTCACCATGAAAAAAGAGGGTACGCTGATTAAAACAGTGTGCACGCGTTCTGGTTGTTAGTTTCATCGCCTAATTTATTCTAAAAATAATGCCCAGTAGTCTGCGATCCTGTATGAAACAAAAATACATATAATTATGTACAAAAATTGTTTTATATCAACTGATGTAAGGGGGTAACCCACAAATTCATTGTTTTTAAATATTTTAAGCAAATTATGTTAAAAAATTTTCTTTGTTCCAGTTTTTGTCAAGATTTGAAAATTATGTAAAAGTTGCGCACAAATATACTGATGATTATCGTGAAATATCGAGAAAAAATAAAACCGGTAAAATGTTGCTTTTGGAATTTCCCCCTGAATAGTGCTCATTTCTAAGAATGGACAAAATTAAGATTTTTCAAAAATGACTTTTTTCAAATGTTTTGTTTACTTTTTTGGTTATTTTAGTTTACCTGAGGATAAATCAAGATGCAAGGCATTTTTTCGGTTATTTCCTGTCATCTGTCCGTGTGTCTGTCTGTCTGTTGGCATTTTCTCAAAAAATCTTTTTTCTCCCAATCTAATATGTAAATCTTTTTGAAACTTGATAAAAAGTAACCTTGGGTTAAAGGAGTACAACTCTGTGTATTAGAATTTCTTTTTGTCATAAACGTTTGTTGCTGTGGCAGCATAAAAGGGGAAACATTTCGTATAATAAAAATAAGCTCTTTTTTGCAAAGCTTTACACAGCCATGATGTTTTAAATTTTGTATGTAAGTTTGCTAAGGGGTAGACTTCAAAAATGGTTACAATATTTTTGTCCAGGGTCACATTAGATCTTGTCCCAAGTGTACCTTCTTTACAAAAAAGAGAGGAAATTTTCTATAAAAATCTTTTTAGATTATTCAAGTCAGCTGCGATTCATGAAAGCTAACAACAAGAGTTATTTATAGATCTTTTGAAACATGAGAAAACAAATAAGAAAAAGCACCGATTTCTCTGATGACATTTGACAATCGTGCAAAAGTGAAACTATTGTTGTGATGCATAAGAAACAGATAATCCAGCTCCCATGTGACTTTTAAGGGCTATTGATGGCTAAACAACATGTTAATCATATGACATCATTGAAATGTGTATAAATTGTGTATCAATACAGGTTAAGCTATGGTCAGAAAAATAATTTGAGGAAATAATTACACCCTGTTTTATCCCAATAGGACCACATTTTGAAATAAACAAGCACATTTTCAACTGTGTAACCGAAAAGATACAATGCTGTAACAGTCTTTTACTGAATCATAGGGGCCTTCCATATCATGTTAGTTCATTACGGGCGCTTAGAGAAAAAATATTTGGTTATGTATTGGTTACCCGGAAGGGCACCTTTTGATGCTTTACCGTACCGGTTCTAAGCGTCTTTCCAATTTCATAACATTTGGCTTGACATTTATTGCATGTCATAGTCTCACTAAAAATGGTGCATAGACAATATGACCAAATAGTAAAGAAAACTAGCAATGTGTACATGTATGCCTATCTTGGCTTCCATACATGTAATTTTGTAAATATAAGTAGTATTTATATTAATTCTATGTTTTTCCAATGAGTTTTTTTGGGCATGAATATTGCTGTAGGGTTGTACTGTATGCTACAGTTGATTTTACTGAATATAAAAATGTTTTAGGAGCACAATCAAATTTTTACTGAATACAAGTTTTGGACCAAAACATCACCTTCATCAATAGTATGTATTATATGACATTGTTACCGGTTTTGGATTTCTATATAATTTGGCTCAAAGTAAGAAGAAATATGTAGTATGTTTTTGTGATGATATGGAATCTTGACAAAGACCCCAACATACTTAACTTTGGAATTCAATTTTACTCTTTTCCAAAATTTTGCTAACAAATATGCATTTTTTCATGATTAATTCAATAAAAATCATTCATAATAATTTCCTCAAATACCTTTTCTGGTATGAATGTAATGCCTTATGTGTCTCAGATCAAATTCAATAGACAGATCTTGAAAATACACAAAACTAAAGTTTTGCGACACATGAAAAAGGGACCATGTTTCATGTCATAGTGGGAATAAGTCAAGGTGGCTTTTTGGAATCCAGTTTGGATTATCTAAGAAACTAAATGCATTTTCATAGCTTGTATATGGTCCTTTATCACCATGCAGAATTAAAAGAAAATTCATGCGTGGGCAGATTTGAGACACCCCCTTTAAAGTTGGGGAAGACACGGACTGACTTTTGTCAAGTAGCCTATTGGAGATATTAATTTCATAGCACAGAAAGCATTGACAGAAAAGGAGAAAAGACTGGTCACCATCATTGTCTTTCTTTTTTTGTAATTGTCAAACGACTTAGTAAATCTGAATTGTTAACATATGAAGCTGAAGTTGGTACATTGAAGTTGGTACATGTAGAAAGATTGGACCGAGTGTCTGAATCGTGCCTATCTATTTCAAACCAACTTGTTCTGTGACAAGATTATGTGTAATGATAAATTGCCGTGGTGAACCTTCGTGGTAATTAAGCATAATTACATAGGTAAATGTGATGATATTAATTATGGTGTACTTTATCTTTCTCATTTATTATTTTTCTACGATTTATCTTTGTGCAGAAAAGCATTTCGTCGCTTTTTATGAAAAGCTCGCTACATGTTTGAAGCTGTAGATTTTCGTTGAAAAGCAGCGATTTATTTATAATATTTAAGCATTTTTCATAACTATTCAGTGGGACATATTAAGAAGAAAATTGAAACGGATACTGTAAAGCGATTGATATAAACTGACTCGAAAAAGAAAGTGTGCATGTGGATACAGGGAAATATCGTTTCTTTGAACAAAATATGGCCATACGTGGTATCAACATTTTCAAAAATGTACTAACTGTATGGTGGTTTATAATGGACTGATATTTGACAATTAACGAGCATTTTCTATACGTACGTTTTTAAAGTAACAGAGGTTGAAATGACTGGTGCATTTTGTATGGTTATTGCCTTTGGTGCGTGCCCAGTAATTCAAAATAAACTAAGTGTCTATTTTAACCTCTACATCTATGTGGACCAATTTAAACACATGGGTCAGAAATCCGGCAAATTATATTACTTGATAAGTACCAAACCCAGGACAAAAACCTAAAGAAAATCCCACGACCTTGCAACTCTTACTTTTCTTTTCTATCATTTACATGTCAAGCATACGTCTTAATGAACGAGTTTCAGTTAGATGTAAAGAATCTTCCAGTTATTACATGTTTGTAGATTTTGATGCCACATAATTATGATCATAATCATTTTGCTTAGATAAGCTTTTATTTTCCTTTAACTGCATGTACACTTTCTTTTGTGGAATTATAGCAAGAAACGTTGAATTTTCTTCCAGATGTTTACTTTTATCATTTAAGATTAACAGTCGACCAAAGATATAATTCACCATTTAATTGAGGTTGTTCAGACTTGCAATAATTCAACACTTACTCAAATTAGACATCTGACACTTGGGTTACACGCAGATTGACGTAGAGTCAGACCTACAGATAAGAGGGGATAGTGACATTTTGAATGGAATATTTCATCTGTTGTTCATCAAACCCTTTGTTGTTGGTACTAATTTAAATCGTATTATCGAGATGGTTCAAATGAGTACCCACAACATAGGATTTGGATTTGAAACAATAAAGTTAGAATGAGGTCATCCCCTCCCCTCTCCATTTACCTATTGTTCTGAGAGAGTTTATCAAATCTCATGGTGTCTTCAAGGAGACAAATAAATCCTTTCTTTTTTTAAATTTGTTTCAGCCTGTAAGAGACAAATCGTTGAAGTTTAGACGATCACTCAGCGATGGTAACGCCTCCATGATAAAACACGCCTACATTACTGCCCGACGGGTAGATAAAGTATCCAGAGTTATTTTTCCCTTGATGTTTATAGCCTTCAATATAGGATTCTGGTGTTATTATCTCAATATCGAAGACCCACCAAATCATGTTGCACATAATTAATGACTTTAGCAAAACAATGAACTTATGCTCAAATATGTATCCAATGCAATGTTTATCATGCGTGTATCATGCATTTTCTAGCTGGATCATTTCAGAATCATTGCATGTTTAGGCCCGGTTATACAAAGTTTCACGTCAACAACACGTAAGCAATGCTGCACTGGTGGACAATGATTATGAATTAAATGTACATGTAAGAGTGATGCACGTTGTCCTTTAAAGGGGCTATGCTAGATTGTCGGATGGAAGCGAAACTCAAGAAATGTCGTATGGAATGTAGTCAATCTGCATAGTGAGATTATTTCTGTCCAAGGAAATTACAAATGAAGTTCATTTCGTCCTTGTAGACAAAATCTGTATTTAATTGACTGGTCCGAATAAAAGGTATCAAAATTCATTGCGCGAAACATCGCGGTTAAACTGTCAAAGAGAAGTAGCATTACCATTAACGAATTATCATAAATAAGACAGGATCTGGATAGATGTTCCTTATAGCTTTAATTTGTGACAGCCGTGTTTCATGATCAGCCTCTGCTAGTAGTCTTACGGTTTCTATGAGTCACGAATAAGCAATTATAGACCAATGCAGGCTGATTTGAATCATGTTGGACTCAAAAGCCTTAAGGAGCCTTTTACCAAATCTTGGCTCCAATATTTTGTTTGGTCATACTAGGTATGATGATTTCTTGATTAAACGAATTCGTCGCCATACTAGGCCTACATGAATATAGAGTATAACGTCGGTGTAATTGCAAAACATCGTAACCACAGCTTGATTAAAAATGTGGTTTCATATTTCTGCAACAACACCGACGATAAGTTACACGTATGCAACTACGAATGCAGACAACTTAGATATTCAGATACCCCCTCCAATTTAACTGGCATTGTAGAAAGGGACCTTGGCGGAATCAGAGACAGCTATGTTTTCAGATCAGAATTTGACTAGGTACAATCTGATTCCATGCTGGTCTCTAACAGTTGTTTCGGGTTAATCAGACAGTGCATATGTAAAGACTTAACCCGATCCCTGTTGGTCTCATATAGTATAAATTCTTCTTTTCCAGATCCTTGTTTTAATATGATCGATTTTGAAAAGTCGAATTATTATTGCTTAATTAGAAACTACACTCTCGTCGCTTTTCTACAAAGACTTCGGAACTACAGCTTAAAATAAGCTGCTGTTACGAGGTTTTTGTTTAAAATCAACGCTATGCTGTGCTGTGGACGTGGGACAGCCCTTACTCACGGGGTATAACCTGATTTTCGTAACTGCAGTTACGCACATCCAATATGGCGACTTCAAAATTAGGGAAATAATTCGCAAGCTTTATTTGTATAACTTGACGTGTTATTCGTTCAGTTTTCTTCACCAATACGATGTTTGTTTATAATAAAAGGAATTTGAATCAAAATTTACTTTTTTATGTTAGTATAAAAGCTGTAACAAAGCTTTAAAAAAAACACGATGATGTGCGTAACTGTTACTTGAAAATAGGTCAGTTACAGTATTAAAGTTATGCACATCATGTCATTTTATCGAGCCCCGATATTGGCCTACTAAATAAATATATCAGAATAAAGAGAGTGTGACATTGTTTACATGGTTATTATAGATCAAGTTCGTCAAATATATATCAAACGCATCGAGATAGTGCCTGAAATCGATGCTTGAAAAAACTCAACTTTTTGTCCCTCCGCCATATTGGATGTGCGTAACTGTGGTTACGAACATCAGGTAATACCCCGTGCTTATTGAAACATGTTTTTACTCATGGTGGCATATAATGTACATGTAATGAATGTATGTTTTGCAGTGATATTTCATAATTATATTGAATTATGGTAATCTTTCAAATGATATATTTTATTTCGCTGTTCCTGATCAGTGGTGTTTTGGTGACATTGTTATTACAAATGTTTCATTTACAATTCATTTATGTAAATGTATTTGTCATATTTATTTATTTCAAATGATGAATCTATTATACTCAATAAACTGTTATGTTTTATATCTTGATCCAATTAAAGACTAAATAAGAGCGCCGTAATAGAGCGGACGACGGGGAATCATGTGATACAACAACAACAACAACAACAAAATGAACATCAGTAACGACAATTGCAGAATATCTCCCTACTTCTGCCTGATAGATGCCATTGTAAATTGACACCGGATTTTAATCGGATTGACCTAAAGGGGAAGAACCAATTTTGGCATGAAAACACGGGACATGTTAATATGACATGTTCAGGTTCAATTTGAGCAATGACAAAGCGTTTATCAAAAACGATTCTCTCCAAATTATTTTTTGTCCCATTTATGGACAAAAATTGTAGGAAAGTATAATTTGAAAGCAAATATGTTGAACTCATTCAATTGAATGTTGTAGAATAGAAGGCATTTTAAAGCTGTGGATACCAGGTTTTGCAATTACACCGACGATAAGTTACACGTATGTAACCACGGATCAAGCACAACGAGTGCAGACAACTCACAGATACTCTCTCTTATTTAACTGGCATTGTAAAAAGGGACCTTGGCGGAATTAGAGACAGCTATGTTTTCAGATCAAAATTTGACTAGGTGCAATCTGATTCCATGCTGCTCTCTAACAGTTGCTTCGGGTTAATCAGACAGTGCGTATGTAAAGACTTAACCCGATCCATCGATTAATCGAATTGACCTAAAGGGGAATAACCAATCTTGGAATGAAAATATAGGACATGTTATTATGACATGTTCAGGTTCAATTTGAGCAATGACAAAGCGTTTATCCGAAACGATTCTCCCAAAATTATTCTTTGTCCCGTTTACGATAAAAAAAAATGTAGGAAAGTATAATTTGAAAACAATTATGTTGAACTCATGCAATTAAATCTTGTAGAATAGAAGGCTTTTTAGACAAATAAGATATTTGTCAATAATTTCTTCTGTTATATATACCAAATTAATTAAATTAGGGGCGACAAAACCAAAAATCTACATTGTTTATCTGTCAACCCGTTTAGGATTCCCAGACCAGTACATATATACGACGTTTGGTCAGTACTTGCATCATACCGGTAGTTTGTGGTATGAAATCGCTTTATATTAAACCTTTCCCAAACGACAAAAAATTAGGGTGGTCCAATTTAAAAGCCGATGCAAACGACAAAATGGTTGTGGATAAACACAGGATCTCTATATACATTAGCACAGAAAATATTGAGACAAAAGGAGAAACTGCTGGTTATCAGCAGTTTCTTCTTTTGTCTCAATGTTTCCTCGAGTCTTTTCTATCAGGCACGTCAAAACCAGATCTTGTTTGGGAAAGGGTTAAAAAAGTCCAGTCTTGCATTTGGTCGCTTGTGAAAGGATTGATGTCATCGTAACCATGTTAATTATGTCAAGATATTGCAAAAAAATGTAGTTCACAGTTCATCCATACAATGCATAAAATCACATCGATAAAATGTTGTCATTTATTTGAACATATATTCGCACAGCAAGGAATGGCAAGAACGTATTTACTACTTCCATAGTCTACAGTAAAATAACAAGCTATTTATAAAGCCTGTTCCGTCGAGTCTCCCTAATCTGTCCTTTTTTTTCAAAAAATCTATAGGACCCTATATTCATTCCCTCTTGGCCTATCGTATCCTCTATTCCTATAGCTTGGATCCTCCAATACTAGGATATAAGCACTGAAAACTGGATACCGGTTGCAGGATCGGGATAGAAAGAAAAAGAACATTATAGTACTAATTCGTTATAGTGCATACTAACACATTTCATGATTACTAAATGCGCCTCGAACCAATATAAAGTCGGTGTATTGCAAAACATCGAAACGCAAGCGTTAATGTAGTTATAATTTTGGGAATAACACAACCGATAGATTAAAGCTGGAAATACGACGTTTTACAATAAAACCGACGATAAGGTCATTTTAACCATGCAAATTAGGTCAGCTTATTGCAAAAACCTGTCTGACACAAACCATCTAAATAAACATATATCATAACGACAAATATGATGTCGTTTATTTGAAGCAATGGAGACGTGGTGATTTTGATATATAACAAGCATGTTTTCCTATTCCATATTTCGTTTTCAACATATAAATGCATTTAATTGTATTTGTATTGTTTCTAAGGACTCTTTACTGGCAAAATTATGTTTTACCACTCCGTCTTTATGCTCCCCAAAAAAATTTCGGGGGAGCATATAATCGCCACGCTGTCCGTCCGTCCGTCCGTCCTTCCGTCCGTCCGTCCGTCCACAGCCAGATCTCAGAAACCCTTGGACCAAATTCAATGAAACTTCACATGTGAACTCGTGGGGTCAATACCTAGAGACTTTTTTTCCGTTTCTTAATTTGAGGCTGCGTCATGGAAAAACAGGTCTTAATGTAAAAATTAGTTTTTCTCCAATTTCTCTTTATCTAATGGGCAGAATGGAATGAAATTTTCTTCTTATGTGAGGAATGAGATTTTCTAGTCTATATTCTATAAATAATGCGTGTACAAAAAAATCCGTCATGTGAAAAGGGGGCTTAATGTATGATAGTTTTTTTTTGTGACAAACACTGATTCGGGGAGCATTATCCGTCTATGACGGCTCTTGTTTACTGAACAGTAACATCAGCTGCAGAACAAAAGCAATTTCCCTATGTTCATACTCAGATAGTTGTTTACCTCTATTGTCTTTTCGTAAATGGAAATTCGGTAAATGTTTTCTTCAACACTTCGGCACGTTGTCTCACATAAAAGCCATAAACTAAAAATAGTAGATCTACTTATCTGAAATGTCAAAAAGGAATGCATAAATTAGAAAATCATTACTGTTTTCATGGCAAACACTCCACAACATTTAGCGTGTCCTTAAAAAATATGATATGTGTTGTATTTTATCATTAAATATTTCCAAAAAAATACCTGGTTTTGAAATCCCGATTTAAAAATGCTATTTGTGTAAAAAAATCACATGCTATTTCAATAATATTTACCACACACAGTAATGCAGTTTGAATAAATTGTTCAACAAAAGCATTCAAATGTTTTATGTCCAAGAGTTTCATACTAGTAGTTTTATGAAGATTAGGAAAAGGACATTCAGAAGGCTCGACCTACGATGCACGATACACGGCGGGTAACAGAAATCACTTATTTTTCTGAATTACCTTTTGTACTTTGAGCTTAACATTTACTATATTCCGGACATTATTTCATGGCACATGTTCATGAAATATACTAGAGCTACTTCCCCCAAAAGTTGGCAAAATGTCGAATTTTACCTATGTTGCAATGTAAATTTTGCGAAAATACAATTTAGCCCCCCCATAATATTCAGACACAACAGCTTTAGACCCTTATATAAAATTGCCTCCTACGGGCCTGTGATCGGAGATCATAAACGATTTTCTATCGATTACATAGGTACAATTGGTATCACGTACCATTATACATGTATCATAATTGGATTGTAGGATCGAAAGCTGCTCTTCATATACATGTACATATACACGTGCGTGTGTATCTATTGTTGTGGTCAAATTCTGTGCGTGGGTGCAATGACCTATATATCTTCGGTAACGTTTGAAGGTGAGGTAACTAAAACAAACGCAAGTCGTAGTTACAGCGTTTTCAAGCGTTACCAGTGGAATACATTTTCGAATTGTAACAGCACGTGCTGTGTGTCAATTGATTTCCCCATTTATGATGCGTGTCCTCGTTTTATTCCGTTTTCATTAGATATACGCTCATAAAATATCCAGGCAGACGACCTCTGTCATTTGTGTGCACGACTGCATAGATCAAACGGAGCAATATTTCTTGCGTAGTAGGCTTTACAAAATGGACAAAAGCAATTTTAGTTCTAAACCATATCAGATATACAACATGGTGTACCAAAATGGGCCCAGTACAACTTTAACGTGTTAATTCAGAATACCCGTAGTTTCATTTTGAGATTCATACGACATCACAAATGTTCGAGCTACGTCGTAAACTTTCGGCAGTATCTGATTGATAATGGAATCTATGGTACAGGTATTATATCTTAAGAAAACATTGTCGAAATGGTGTTATTATCATGCAGATGCTCTAAAAGTAAATATTACTTTTGCGTCGGCTCTCTCATTCAGTTCGTCTACAACAAGTACATGTACCAGTCTAAAATTGTGCACTTTCTCTCAATGATTTTCATGCTAAAATGTATGCCATTATACCAAATCCGCATAAAATGTAACACTTATGCCTGGGACTTCTATTTCGAATCAAAGTACTAAAAATACTGTTATGAAGCAAATTTGTTAATGAATTAAATGTAGGTCTGTCCAGAAGTAGAGCACTTTGATTAGGTGCTTTTGTTATCCATTTGAATACCTTGAATACTTTGATTCCATGCTGGGGTTGTTGTATCTACTTTTAGCACAACCTTCATGCATAGTTATCGTTTGTGTAAATTAACTATTCATTGCATTGAATATATTTCATAGTTCAGTAAACTTGACTGACCCATTTACAAGGAAGGCCATTGGACTGATCCTTGTACAATAATAGAGCATATTGCTACGTCGGTCTTTTTCTTCTCTTAGAGACATAATTAATTGAATGTTTCATTTTCAGTCACACAATTCAAGATCTACATGTATAACTTCAGACTTACATATTGAATATTCGAATGACTGTTACCTCATTTATCTATAATTTTGAAAGAACTAGCCTATCTATAGTGAGGAGTACCGGAAGATGTTGTGTGGTATGCAGAGAATGGTAAAGTGCAGAGAGAGGTGGCTGCACAGAGAAGCAAATTTTGCAAAAAAATGTTTCCCAAAAGTCGAAGAATATGCCGTTTTGGAATTGTTTAACCCGAGCATAAACAATTTTTCTTTGACATAACTGGTATGAAAAGTATGGGAAACTTTGAGAGAAGAAGAAAGCTAACAATTCAGCAACTTTGCCTTTTGCTCGATATTTCCATACTAGATCTTTCCTAAACACAAATTCTTCTTTTATTTCTTCCGCTTTGTGATTAACCCATTCTCCACAAATTAACTCTTTTTGACAACCCAAATATGAAGAGCTTTGGAAAACATTGTAGAAAATGAAGAAAATGCTTGTGACAAGCATTTTTTTTTCATTTCCCACAATGTTTTTTACCATAAAAGACAAAAAAATGCAAACTTACATACATTTGAAATTGTCGTCTGTGTAATCTTTGAAATTTGAACGGCAAAAAAATAGTGATTCCGTTTGGTAATGGGTTAAACGGCAAGAAATAGCTTAAAATGCACAGTGGAAGGAAGGTAAGAGTGTATAAAACGACATGAATGTCAACGAATCCTTGCATCACGGAGAAAATATTTTATTATAACGTGAAACTCATCAACCACTGTCAGTGGGTCTCTGGACCGTAGGAAGGTTTACTCAAAATATGTAAGTAAAAGTTGTCGCTTTCTTCAATATTCTTGTAACTGCAACTTACTTTAAGCTGCAGTTGCGAGTCTTTTGGTGGAAAGCAATTATGTAAGGATTCCAGGGCGAAAATTCAATTTAAGATGTGTCTTTTTTTGTTATTATTTGAGGTTTTTTCCTATTATTTGACACTGATCAACATCTGTCAATGAGTTTCTGTACAAGAGGACGGTTAACTCAAAAATGCCTGTGGGAATATCTATGAATTCTAGTCCAAAAACGACAAAAGGTAGTTAAGATACGCATTTCGTGTAATTAACATTATTTCTATTCAGTTGAACAATCTTAAATGACTCTAAGAAGAGATATTTAAAATTTGAAATGTTGCTTAACTCGTTGAGATCTATATGATAGAAGTAAAAGCATTCCATCAAATGACATAGTTGGACTGTTTTCAACGGATGGAATACCGAAAGAACAAATAACAGAAAAGCATTATTTTTTTAAATCTATTAATAAAGGGACATTTCATTCCAATTTCAATTTTTTAAAGTATGTCTTGATGCCAAGATTGTTTATTCTAATGAGTATAAATACTATTAGTTTTTTTTTTTTTTTTTTTTTTTGAGTTGTTGCCAATAAGCGAGAAACACGCATTTAAAGTTGAGACATAATCAATAAATTGCATATAAATCAGAACTGTTGTCCACAACAATTTGTTCAATTTTAACACAAAAATATAAATTTCTCGTGAACGGCTCAATATTTTGGCTTGAAATTTTCATAATTTTCATAAGGAAATATGCTCTTTCAGATAAAAAATAAAAGTAAAATTTATGACAAAGAATTCTGAAATGTCACTATAAGTATGATGTTTAATATAACAAAAACGAGGACGACATAGATTACAGCAGAAGGGATAACTTGAATTCAGAGCAAAAACTAACTAAAAAACCTACATTCTTGGTGTAGATGGCGAGCAAAAATTTTTTTTTTCATTTTCATTTCTTCTTTCATTTTTCTTTTCAAAAAAATGTACGTGGTGATAGATCTATATCGTCTACATTTTTAGTTGGTTGATTTCAATTTGCATGTGAACTGGTTTTTTTTTTTTTTTTTTTTTTTTTTTTTTTCTTTGCAAAACGAATTTATTTCCTTTTACGTTTGTGTGAAAAGATCATATATTTAAGAAGACACTCGTGATAATGTAGTCCAACCCTTATAAGATCCTAGTGGCTCCGGAATGTTTCAAGTAACGTCGTTACATTCGTAAAGTAAAAAAGGCAATAAACGCAATCTATTTTCTGCCCGCTGAATGTTTACAACTTCGCGCGAGTCTGGTTAGGATTTACAGAGTCTGGTCCGTTTTTTAACCCTTTCCCAAACGACAAAATTTTAGGGTGATCCACTTCAAAAACTGTCACAAATGACAAAATGGATGTTGATAAAGATAGAATTTGAGCAAAATATGGCATAGAAAATATTGAGACAAAAGGAGAAACTGCTGGTTATCAGCAGTTTCTTCTTTTATTTCAATGTTTTCCCAAGTCTTACCAATTATGGACGTCAAAACCAGGTCTTGTTTGGGAAAGTGTTAAACAAGTTTTCTGCATACAAACACATGAAAGTACACAGACTGACCTTGCTCTGGTTTTTTTGTTAAAAAAACTTCAGTACATAGACAGGAGTACATGCTCAACTCCAGCGTTGAAGAGTGTTCGATTGAAGTTCATGTGGATTTCGTGTGATTTGAGTACGGTGCTCAGATTTGAGTCTGAGAACGTACTAAAAACCCTTTCCCAAACAAGACCTGGTTTTGACGTCCCTAATAGAAAAGGCTAGGAAAATCATTGAAACAAAAGGAGAAACTGCTGATAATCAGCAGTTTCTCCTTTTGTCTCAATATTTTCTGTGTCATATTTTACACAAATCCTATCTCTAATAACACCCATTTCGTCATTTGTGGCAGTTTTTGAAGTGGACCACCCTAGAATTTTGCTGTTTGGGAAAGGGTTAAGTTTTTTAGAGACCAGGTCGGCAGCTATCGCACTTAAGAAAAGCCATTTAAATCTTCAGTGGCATGATAAATTAAAAATGGCGCCTTACAAGAGATTCGAAGCCCGAATTTAAAACACTCTGAACAAAAATCGATCAATACTTGTCATCGTGATTGTCATCGGCGTGATTATTTGAATAATGATGTTCATGCTCATGACCTACATGACAAACTCGTTATATTTGACTAATATAAGTGACTGGAAGTTCGTAAATACATTTACACAATATAATCACTTACAAGCCTATATAGGCTATTAATTCTGTGACATTATCAACGACCAAGAATGTCATATCATACATGTATGTAGATCCTTCTTTTGAAGGTCTCTTGTTGTTGTTACAGCATCGAGAGAAAGCGAACATGCTTGGTCGATCTAAAATAAGAAAGGCGTGCTTTTGACAGGCTTTTCCTCTCCCCTTGTCTGAATATATATACCACTCTGCATAAATTCAAACCAAATGGTGTGTGTTAAAACACTTATGATAATCTGATTAATGTCGTCTTCTGAAACATGGACATTATGTTGTCTTTCTTCCATATCTGCGTTATTGTATGGCATGTTCTTTGTATAGCCTCTTTCAAAATATGTATACAAGACGGACAGGTACGTGACCAGGATCTGGAAAAACGTCCCTTATAGCATTTGAGACAACTGTGTTTCAACATCTAACTGTGTCCAGGTGCAGTCTGACTGGGATCCATGCTACTCTCATGTGGATGCTACAGACCATAAAGAAGCTATTTGAGAACAACATGGTTCCTGATCAGACTGCGTGTATACGCAGGCTGATCTTGAACCATGTTAGGCTCAAAAGCCTTTAGGGACGTTTTTCCAGATCCTGGCTCAATTATTCATTATATAAATTTTGTCCGACAAGGGAAAGCTGCACTGCCGTTTTGCGTTTGTGGGTAAAGTCCCATTGCTACACTGAGCAATTTTTCTACAGAACAGCCAAAGCATTGGTCATCTTGCCTGTCAGTGGAACTGTTTTGCATTGTGGATTCAATGCATGTAAAAACTTAAATGGTATTTTTTTGTGAAGAATCTTAAAACGCGGGTTATATTGATTCAATTCAATTCAATTCTCTTAATGGAAATACTGAATTAAACAGTGATATCATTCATTGCACAATATGTCACAAATAATAATAATATTAATTTAGGTTTAAACATTCTTACTAAAAAAAATACATGATTAATATCATTTTCATATGATGGGATTCATCGTGTTCCACGAGAAAATTTCATGGCCATGTTGTTGCATATATTGAGGTTATTATTATTCACTTATCATGTTCATATGCACAAAGTCTTCAACCTTGACACCCATTTGACAGACCATTTCTATTTAAATTGAGGTATTTGAACAGGAGATATCCGGTCTAAAACCATTTCGACTGACAACATACGTATATGTAACGTCATTTGAAAAGGTGGCAAGGTTTAAACAAAGATTTTGAGGATTATTTAACATTTGCCCAAATTATTTCTTGTTTTGAAATCTCAAAATTACCATTTGAGGAGACAGAAAGTAATCCTGAAGAAGAACGTTTCAGTCTTGTCTTTGTCATCAATTTGTTTCCACATCGTTGCGTAGAAATTTCTGCATATCATATTGTCTGGTTTGAACCTAAATTTGGACTAGTGGACATTTTTACTAAACGAAAGATACGCCCATGGCTCCTTTCTGTTTGCAACAAGTAATATTGTTGTGCATTTTAATGTGACATTGAGTGAAATATAAAGGTTAAAACCACAAATAAACAGACATTTGGTGCCTCTGTGGTCGGGAAACCATGAATGAACGAATGTGGTCTTT
This sequence comes from Fragum sueziense, assembly GCA_963680895.1. Lineage (NCBI taxonomy): Eukaryota > Metazoa > Mollusca > Bivalvia > Cardiida > Cardiidae > Fragum > Fragum sueziense. The sequence continues at coordinate 11,691,809 of OY804596.1, forward strand.
GTAAAAAGTATGCGTACATGTTTACTTAATTTGGAATGATATGACATAAGCAAGACACTATATAGACATAAACACGGCCATATTAAATATTTCTTCCGAACAGAAATGGTTATCTTAAACAGTTGTATAAAATCGCCAATGCTTTAATTACGGCGCTTTTATATCGAGTGAAAGAAGAAAAGAAGATAAAAGACATATTTTCATTGGCTTCTCCACCAAATTATTCAACACTGAATTGAATCAGATGGTTAAAAATTGAAAATAAAACAAAACTAAACAAACTGGCGTTGATTAATATTTACAAATGTACCATAATTATACTGTACATGTATGCAATTATAAAACAACATGTTGGCTGAAGATAATGCTCCGCAAGCTTGCTTGGACTACCTAACGCTGTTCTGAGTCCTTTTCCAAGACTCTCTCCTCTCCCACTTAAAATGTATTTTTTAAATGACAAATCATGATAGAAGATACATGTACCAAAACCCCTTCGTCACACAACAAACTGATCCCCTTATTCACATTCAATACAATTACAATCGACGAACACTACATAACATTCAACACGAACATCATGCAGCTGTTTTTTACTATTTTCTGGCGTACACTCAATACTTTCATAAGATGCAAGGTCGTCGAAACCATGTTTCCCTCAAGATGGCGTGACCAGTCTGAGTATGGTGTTGTCTAAACTACGAGTTTGGGTTTATTTACAGAAAAGGATGGGTTGCAACAAGGGTTCAAAAATAGATTTTCTTTAAATTCTGTGCATTAGTAGGGTTACATAATATCTTGAATTTGTATGTATAAGAAATCTGACGAGGGCTTACTTTTGGAGATAATGGCTTACAAAGTGGGTGGGGTAAATTGACATGGGAAGCAAATTTTTACTTTGAAGTTAAATAACTTTTTCTGTAAAGATCAGATCGAAATTTTGCATGTACTTTCAATGTACTAAGGACAGAAGATTTTTATAATTATTAATCATGTATATTAGTTTGTTGATTTTCTGTATTCGTCCTTTACGAAACTATCTCTAAAGCTTTTACATTTGTATAAATTGACATGATATTTTGTGAACATGTTTCTATATGATGTAACTAAATTTGTGTAAACGTTGGGTTAAATATATTGCATCGAACCAAAGTTATTTGACCTTGACATTCAAAAGTCATTATAAAAAGTCACTTTTTATAATTTTCAGCTATATCTTGCTATGAACATGAGCTTATAAAGTGTAAATAATGTCAAAGGTAAAATAATCTTGCTGTTCTAAGTTTGTTCAATGCTAATTTCACAGTAGACATTGACCTTGACATACAGAACTTTTGAAAAGAAAATTGTCCACTTGTCCCTTCAAAAATCCTTGTTATGATGTGCGTACAAGTCAGTATAAAACATGAACTTTCCACTGAACTAAGTAATTACAACCAGGATATTATGAAAATAACTGATTTGCTTAAATTTCACTTCATATGCCAATTTTCATGTATGCTCAAAATCTTAAAATTTAATTATTAAGAAAAACCCTTAAAGGTCAAGGTCAAATAACTTTGGTTCTTTACAATGGATTTGACCCAAAATTTGCACATATTTAGTTACAGCCTATATCATGAATCATGTTCACAAAATATCATGTCAATTCATACAAAAGTAAAAGTTGTAGAGATAGTTTTGTAAAGTTAGTACATCAAAAATAAGCAAAATCTGAGATTGACATAAGGACAAATACAGAAACACAACAAACTAATTCAAATGATTCCAAAAATCTTCTGTCCTTAATACATTGAACGTATCCGCAAAATTTCAATTCGATCGGATTTATACAGAAAAAGTTATTTAACTTCAAAGTGAAAAATTGCTTCCCATGTCAATTAACCCCACCCACTTTGTTGGTCATTATCTCCAAAAGTAAAGCATTATCAGATTTTCTACACACACAAATTCAAGATATTATGTAACCCTATCAATTCACAGAGTTTAAAGAAAATCCATTCTTTGAGCTTTTTTGAGCCCTTGTTGCAACGCATCCTTTCACATTTTGCGAATTATGTAAATGTCAAGAAATATGTTATTGTTTGTTAAACACCATGTACATTCTTCGCGTGAGGTAGCACGCGAGCCATAAACGTGTCACACCGGACATGTATATTAATTGATATTACCCTCTATGCACTCAAAATTGAAAATATGTGTTCCTTTTATGGCACTTTATGATTAAATTGTGATCTGTTTTTGTAGGTAATGGGAACTTACGGTAATGATTTAATACTTCATGTTTGGGGCGAAATGTGACATTCTTTTGTCACTGTTAACTAGTTTAATTAATTAAAAATGCGGATCCTTGGTGCTCAACGTGTATGCATATTTAACATGAACAATATGAAGCTATCTGACAAATACTCTGCTATCAATACAAGAAAATAATGAACTGGCTAGTTCCAAATTGACAGCAATTGCAGATTTCACGCTTTGTCGACAAGGAAACTTTGTAATGTATGCAAATCTGGAATCAATGGGAAGACATTGCTAAATATTAACATTTTTCATCTTCTGTATAAGACAAAGCGTATTCTAATAGAGATAACATTTTTGTGAACAATATAACAGAATAATATAAAACTTGAATTATGGCGGAAAAAAGAAAAATACACATTATAATTATCATAATTTTCCTCTTTTGTTTCAATGTTTCCCAAAGTTATTCTATTATGTATAGAAAATAGAAAAGAAAAAATATCGAGACAGAAAGAGAAAATGCACATTATCACAATTTTCTTCTTTTACCTCATTGTTTTCCCAGTATACTATTATATGCGCGAAGGACGTAATCTTATTTGAGAACAGGGTTAATTGTACATTTGTCGTACGATCTACAATTCTAAATTCGAGTTTCAGTTTCAAATGTAATACTAAAAACTTCATATATAACAACTTAACCGCAATAAAGATGTCAACAGGCGTTAAATTTAGAGTCGAGATCACACGTAGCATGATTTGTAATTACATTAAAACTTTTTTTTACGATTTACATTATGTTCTTTGTTACGTAAAGTAATAAAAAAGCGTATAAATCGATTTCTTTCTGACATATGAAATTCATAATTCATATGATTTGAATTTCAATAACAATAACTATTTTTATTATACGCCCGTCGAAGACGAGACGTATTATAGGATCACCGTGGCGTCCAGCGTTCGGCGTACGGGCGAGAGGCCGATGGGCAGCGTCCACGTATTAGATAGAGGCTTTATAGTAGATTCTACGCGGAATAAACGTTCAAAAGGCGACGCCTTTGAACGTTTATGTCGCGTAAAATCTACTATATAGACTCTATCTAACTTAGTGTTCGTCAACCAATGAAAACATACGCTTCTACTGTCATTCTTCAAACGACGCCTCCGACCGGAGCTACTATCGAGCATCTTACTGGAATTGTACATCATTTTCCCAAAAATTACATCATTTTTCATAACTGCACCGGAAATGTGGGCGTTATGTGAAATATAGCGCCGAAAATTTCAAATATAATTGCAATTTCATTGGTCAAAAAACTAGGGCGAACACTAATCTTTTGTCTGGGACATAACTTTGTCACCTGAAGTCTTGACGTGAAACTTTGCAGTTATATTCTTCTCATGATTAAGGAGTACAGTGCACAAGAACCATAACTCTACTTGGTCTATTTTTGAGTTGTTGCTCTTTCTTGTTTTTTCAATCTTGAATCTTGTCCGAAGTATACCTCTAGAAGTATAATAGCTATGATCATGAAGCTTTATGAGTGTAAAGTTCTTATCAAGGGGAAATGCTGTGCTAAAAAACCATAATTCTGCCTGGCCGATTTGGAGTCATGCCCTTTTTTGTTTTTCATCATTCTTTTTGTCCAGGATATCTCTAAAAGTATAATAGCTAGGATCATGAAACTTAAGCCAACCCGCCCCAATCGACATAAAGCAGTGTGACAAGCGTATCGTAGGACACTTTTTTAGATTGAAAACGAAAGAATAGTTTAGCAGTTCAAAGTGAAATGAAAACAGTACAATTTTTCGAAAGATTTAAATTTGAAAAAAATAAAAGGCAAACTGATTAAACGAAAGGTCTTGTCAAGCGAAATGCGTGTGTGAAATTTTAAGCCCCTGCATCATATAGTTCTTGAGATATAGACACCTTTTGGTCTACGTAGCAGACACTATCGCCAACGCTACGCTGATGACACTAGAGATGCGACAATAACTATCCGGACATAAAGTATAGGCCCGCTCAAATACTAGACTGATCAAATCGTTCCATTCGGTTGATGTTCTTTCAGTCATTACACAAAGATTGCCCGTATGTGTTTATCACAATAGTCATATTTGATCGCATTTCAGCCTAGCAGAACTTTTGAACACATGGAACCATTATTTGAGGTTCAATATTTCAGATGAGACTCAAATATTTACCATAAAATTTAACATGTACATTTATGTAGCTCGCGAATGAGAGTTGAAATCATGTCAAAATTTTGAACGTGTACTTTTGATTTGATCAGGAAATATAAAAAAAATCTAAGTGGTGCGCTGTAACCTTTGCTGAGTAAATACGTTTAAGTTGGGAAGCCAGAATGAGATAAGATTACTTTGCAAACGTTGTCTTTTTTCTTATTTTGTTTGTGTATGTACACGTATGTATATGTCTAATATTTTTTAACTTTTCGAAAGGTTTTCCAAAAGAAAAAATGACATAATGCAACATTTGAGTTGACTATTAAAACAGATAGGGAAATACGACTCAAATTAGGTCGTCGTGAACTAAGTTTGCGAGAAATGCATTTCATGAAACAATACTGTAGATAGAAAAAATCAGGTCGCGGTAACAATAAATGACATACATTATCAGTTCATCATTCATCAATAAAAAGGTATACTGAATGAAAATATTGCGGATGTTAACAGCAAGAAGAATGCATAACATTACTAAGCAATCACAAACCTCGTAATTACAGCTTGTTTTCATATTCCTTGTGTTCCAGGAACGTCAAAGCCAGCATTTGTTTGGGGAAAAAATGTTCTTGTTGGTTCCGTACGAAAAGTGGCAAACGTGACTTTGGTGCAGTGATAACACTTGGTCCAGACTACATGGCCGATGTTTTGAAAGAGAAGCGACGATATTCATCTGCACAAAAATATGAGATTAATGAAATTCAAAATATAAGATAATGCATTCTAACAATTTGATGTTTATAAGTAAGAAAATTTACAAGGATACATTAGTTATGGTTGATAGCTCTGAAAGGCTTTTAGTGTCAAACGTTTTTGTTCCTTTATTCAAAAGTATAATGCCTTCCGTTTGTTGTACGATAATGAATGTGGCCTTACTGAAGTGTCATTTCCTAATTATGCACTTTTATTTCTGCTCGGTGCACGGTTAAGTATGAAGAATGTTTGTTTATTAATAAAATGTTAAGAATTATAGAATAAAATCTCTAACGTACTTATCGTCTTTAACTGTGTCCGAAGATAACCCAAGGAAGCAATGGAGTTTGCGAACCGTAATTTATATTGCATAGATCTCTTGACAGCACGGTTGGTTTTACGAACACTCGCAATGTTGAATAACATAATATACATGTTCTACCACGTAAAACTTCTTAAAAACAAGTCACTGTTTTGAATTTATACCCAAATCATGTCACTCTAGAACCACACGCGAAAAGAGCAAAAAATGCCGCTTTTCCTGGCTAAACACTCTTTTGACCTCTGTAACTTCTTTCATTCGTGACATGCATATACAGTATCGTTTAGGGAATATACGTAAATAAACACAATTAACCATCGAAAATGGATTGGTGCATTTTCGATATACTTACCACTTATCACAAATCAATAATTGGAGCCAAATACCTTTATTGTTTTATCATTTGACAAAAAATGCAGAACATTTTGTCATGCACATTTGATACATAAAGAAACACATATATGTCATCTTATTTGACAGGTTTGTTTCAGTTATTGTGGAGGTTATAATGAGCTCGTGTTTCGGATGAATACACTCTAGCCATAAATAGTATGCATTTAGAAGAAATTGAAAATAAATACACAGTCTGTCACCGTATTCACCAACATTTCTAAATACATTGTCTAAAGCAGCCATTTTTAACATGCGCATCCTGCATCTTTTACTCATAATTTTTTTCTGGGATGCAAAGTCCCAGGATGCAACGATTTTTACAGTTTGCTACTAAAAATGTTGACTGGACTCACAAGTTTGTTAGTTTGACCCATTGGTATGGAATCCAGCGAGTACCCAGGACCCAAAGTCTTAAAACTGTAAACATAATCACTGTCAAGGTAATGGTACCATCTGATTGGACGAGACGTATTTCTCGGCAAATCGGATGGAGATGCATGATATTTCCTTCTTGAATCTTACAACAAATCTCATTTACCCCATGTATATTGGAAAAAAACCAGATTATCACTATGAACTTTGGACAAGAGATTAACTAACTTTAAAATGACATTGATAAGATATGTGGGTAAAGGTGAGAGGGTACTACAGTTTATCGACCACCCTCACAGGTTCATAAACAATAGTTTAGCCAAATATCACGACCTTTTACTGTAGTAAATAATTACGGAGTCAACGTGTGTCACTGGCCGTGTCTGGTAGTCACAAAAAAGCTCTACGTTATTAACGATATGTTTTTCATTAGCGAATATGAGAAATTACATCATTATTTATCACCCGAACATTAGTGCTCTATGACAAGCATCGTCCAGAAAGTTGAAGTCGGCAAGGTTCTGACATAACTGTAGAAATACTCTAGACGTAACAATAAGGCAAAACGGAAATCGATTGAATACGATCCAGTTAATAGATTCCAGACTTTGAACCAACCTTTACTCTACTTTCACTTTCCTTCGAAAGACAAAACTATTGAAAAAATGCATCAAGGTTTATGTCTTCTTGAAATCGAGTCTGTTGCTTGTCTTTATGTATCTGTGTGTTTTTCAACTGCACATTAGCCTATGTTCTATTCAATGTTTCTGCTGTCATTTCAGGGAAAGGCTACTCCTCGTTCTCCATTTTGTAACTTTATCATGTGGCTGGACTACAGTGTCCACGCCCGGTTTCGGACAAATGGACAATTCCATGTTTTGGGGAGGTCAGGCTAATGGGATGGGCATGACGCCGCCAACATCGACTCCAACACCGTTCATGCCCATGTACGATACCGTCCAGAATGATCAACAAACAGGGGGAGTTAGTCAACAGATGATGCAGGAATATCTCAAACTAGTGATGCAAAATAATGTGAACCAAGTAAAACAGAATGTAACTAAGGCTCAGAAAAGCCAAACACAACCAGACTTACAAAGTCAGATGATAGCTCAATGGATGGCGGGAAATACTAACACTAATACCAACACAAATGATCAAATGGCTTTATTAAGTGCTCAAATGAATATGATGCAATTACAAAACGCGATGATGAATAATGTTAATCAACAGAACAACATGATGAGTGGAGCAAGGAATATGGCTAACAGCTTGGCACAAGGAAGCGTTGGTCCACAACAAGGTTTAGCAAGTTTATACCAGTCTTATCTTCAACAAATGTTGAAACCACAAACGACGACCACCACCACCACGACCACGACACCGGCACCGACACCGTCCCCAACTATATCGGCGTACACACCACCTCCCATGTACGATTTGTCGAAAGGAAGGACACCGTCACCAACTAAAACACTGGCGGAAATCATCCTAGAGAAGCTAGAGAAACAAAACAACACTGTAAGTAAACACGATTTTATTTACAAGTAATTCGTTCAAGGCTTATTGAAACAGAAGTAAACGTATTGAAACCCATACTTTATTCTATATTTTGTGACAGACTGAAAGCGGTTTTTTTTTCTGATAAAACATGATTTTTGGTTTCCATGGAACGCATTGTCGCTAAAGGCTCGATTATTTTTATACTTTATTATAGGCCTAATATTGGTGATATTTGTTAACAAATAAGACACCTTTACTATGGGCCCAGGCAAATAAGTCGACAATTCAAATATTTCGTAATTATAAACAAACAATATCTTATGAAAGAGTCAATCTGTGACGTTGGATCGTATCAGTCCAGTGATTGGCACCAAGTTCAAGCGATTTATCCGTTGCCTATCCGTCTATAGTTTTAGTTACGATTATGTTTAACTGGTGCTCGATAGAAAATGAAAAAAAAATGTCACAGACGCTATGAATCCTTTCGTTATGACTGGAGTTATGCTTTGCAACATGCAACTTTACATGATTGGGCTATCCTACTTTTAAAATTATGAAAATACCTACTATGATAGAGTTCCCGATGAATAGCATGGTAGAGCTTTTCGATACTCTGCAGGTCATTTATCGAAACATATACCCTTCATGAATTTGTTTTGTGTGTGAAAGAATAGGCATGCACAAAAAAGTTAACGATATAATGTTTAACCTCTTTCGATAAAGTTCAAGACACGAGGCTTACCTTAATAAACGTGACATTCCTGATATAAAAGGTGGCTTTATATATCTTTTACCATCACAAATGACAATTGTCAGTGACATCTACGGATGCTGAAATAAGAGTCTAGTCAATCAACATAATACCATGATCGCTTTTCAACGAAAACCTCGTATCTGCAGCTTGTTTTAGGCTCCAGATACGAAATTTTCGTTGAAAAGCCACGGTTCGACATTTCACCCTTCCCAAAGGGCTAGCCTGTAACTTAGTCCAATTTGATGTAATCTCTAACAACAGAATAATTTGAAATATAGAAGAATAATACATGTATTGCACAGAGAATCTTTGGAGAAAGGAAATATTCGTGACGGATCAGATGTTCTTCTTTTCGTGCAATGTTTCTCAAATCATTTCTTTTATTGCCAGTCAAAACCAGATCTTATTTGGTAAAGAGTTAATGATTTGTGTCATAACTACCGTTACCTTAACATAAATGCTATGCTGTGATATTTTGACAATTTCGGACAGCATTCATGTACATTGCTTTACTTTTTCTACGCCCAAATGCAATAGCAAAAAAAGAAAAAAAAGTCTTTGGACAAATTTTCAAATGGAATTGTTTGTTTGGGTTGATGGTGGCCACTTTACAAAATTGAAAATATATTCTTTAATGAAACTGTTAGGCATACACCATCTCAAAATTCTGAAAATAATCGTAGTTCTTTGCTCGAAGCCTCATAACTAAAGCTTGTTTAACCGTGATTATAGCTGTAGCTAGGAGGTGTTTGGGGGAAAACTAGGGATATCTTCTATCATTTTGTAACAAATGCTCAGTAATTTTCGACCACGATTTAGATATATGAGTTCTTTCATGTTACTACAATGATTTCACTTTACTTTAATTTCAGAAAAAGCTAGTGAAGACCAAGCCCAATGGTCCTGGTTGTTATTACAACAAACAATGGTACCCTAAACTATCCGAGATTTCTAAGGGGCAGTCCGGAGACTGGTGTTACGGAACATACTGTAACCACGAGGGAGTCATCGTTCACTGGGATGATCATAAATGTACACAGAAAATCATCAAAACCACGCCTTCATTTTTAGCCTCCCCACCCTCGACAACCGTTCCCGGGGGTGGTGCACTAGGATGTTACTATGAAGGTCGATGGTATGACCCCGGGACGGACATCTTGAATAGTCGGAATATGGACACTTGTTACGGATCATACTGTGATTATAATTCTAAAGTAGTGCACTGGGAGGATAAATGTTACGCCACTGTCCCGCCAATCGGTAATTCTGGCGGGATGGGTGGTGGTATGTCGGGGATGTCTGGAATGTCCGGGATGGGAGGAAACATGGATCAGATGGCGGCCATGGCAGCGTTGACTGGTGGAGAAGGACTGAGTGGTATGACGGGGATGACGGGTGGTGCGGGTGCCGGAGGAATGGCCGGTATGGCGGGTATGGAAGGGATGGCCGCTATGGCAGCGCTGAATGGCGACAGTCCTACTGGTATGGCGGGAATGACAGGCGGGGCTGGCGGGATGGCGGGAATGGGTGGGATAGCGGGAATGGGTGGTGCAGCAGGAATGGGAGGAATGGCCGGACAACCAGGAATGGCTGCTACATTAGAACTCCTCAACAAAAAGAGATGATGATACTAACGAAAACATACGAACCGGAGCTGTAAATGAGAAGATGTGATGGCATATGAATCATTTCACTCTGTCCAAGACAACACTTTTTTACATTGCTCAACTTAATTATGGGTCGGAGTGTCAAATCTTTTGATAATAATAAAGCAGAATATTCTGGATATCAGCCTTTTATCATTTTCTAACAACTTCTTAAAGTTTATATCTCACAATAACTAACGATTCGTTGCTCATGATAGTGTGAGACTATTACGTAGCATTGCTCGAATAACTAAACACAATAAAAGCATGGTTTAGATAATAGGTAATTGATTCCAGTGCCATCACATCCTCTTATCTGTGAACATAATTTATCGTCGCTTTTCTTTGAAAACCTCGTAACTACAACGTACTCAAAGCTGTATAGTTACGGGGGTTTGGATGAAAAAGACCGATATGCCTGAGAGTGTCAAATTTCTATATCAGAGTGTGGGATATGGGACGGCTTTATTCCACATTCAAGTATTACAAGTTTTTATACGAGATAGACGAGTCGAAAAAATTGGTTCCATTTATTACAAAACGGAAAGCTTGAAACCAACCCAATTCTAAGGTATGATAGATACTGATAGAGATACAGTTTAAGTACAATTATCATAGAAACTAAATAAGACTAGAAGAGAAAATGCTGATTTTAGCATATTGTCGCTTTTCTGCAAAAACCTCGTAGCTGCAGCTTGTTTTAAGCCGCAGATACGAGGATTTTGGCAGCGATATTTGTCTCTCATCTCAATATTTAACACGCGATTTTCAACGGAAGACGCCAATTCCAGGTTTTATTTGAAAAAAAAAAATGTATCGGCATTGACAAAACGTTTCATTTGAAATAAAAATACTCTTATCATCGTGTTCACACAGCCCTTTGGAAATCTGACAGCTTGAAATAACAATGAACTACGACTCTAGTGGCAAGAGGAGCTACAGGTGTGAGGTGTTCAACTTTTCATTTTAAGCTCATCAAACCCTATATTGTGAGATCTCATAAGAATCGTCTAACCGAGATAGGGTTAAAGTTAGAATGCTGATATGTCTGCTAGGCTGCTAGCTGCTGGGCTACCAACTTCACGGACCTTCTTATGCCCTCTAATGTAATGTTCTGGACAAGTACGGCACTTGTCTTAGACACTATTGCAAGCCATTGCATTTTGTTAATTTTAGACGCCGAAAAGGATAATTAGTGATATTAAGCTTTTTGTACGTTTAAGTACTTAGTATTTTATGCTATAAGGTGCTTAGAAACCAATGGTGTCTGGTTTTTTTATTCTTACATTTGACAATATCATACAAAAAGTCACATTTTGCGCCAGGTCGTTTGCCTTTCTTTCTTTTTTTTTCTTTCTTTTTTTGTAATAAGAACTATGAGTTGCTTCTTAGATTGCAAACAATATATACTAATTGAGAAGCACCGCTTGATTCTAAAAACGTCTTTATTTAAAATGCTAATTAGAATTGCATAATGCAAAAAAATGACCTAGCGATATGGCAAAAGGGGGCGTCATGACATTTAAGATCCTCGTTGATCCCAATTAGCATGTCGCTGCTTTTCTTCAAAAACCTCGTATCTGCAGCTTGACACAAGCTGCAGATACGAGGTTTTTGCAGAAAAGCGACCATGCACTCGTTCATATTATGTTTAGTCTATTTACGACCCCGTTAGTAATTTTGCAGTTATTTCTGGTAATAGAGAAGTTGGGCGACGAAATATCGCAAATTGACTTGGCAATCGATATCCTATTTCACTTCAAATACATCTCATCTTTCGTATTATGTAGTTTTAAGGTACTAATTCTTTGGCTGAATTACGCTGGATTGCACACTCGACAGACAATCGTTGGTTGGATATCGAAATCGTGTAACTCCATTTTGTTTCTGTTCTTTTTTGTTGTTGTTGTTGTTGTTTACGTGATCTTCCACTAAAGAAATTCGTTAGACGTTAATTCAGCCCTATAAATTTCAGAATTAGAGAAGCTATATAAATGTCAGGTGTGCGTGGGCTGTGATTGACTTTTTTAACAGAACATGCGTCCGTGCGTCCGTCCATGCGTCCGGTAACTTTTTCTTTAAGAATCTTTTCCTCAAAAACCAGTAGGCCAATTTTGAACAAACTTTGCAGGAATGTTCCTTGGGTGACCCTTTACTTAACTTGTTCAAAATTTTGATTGGTGCATAAATGTGGGCTTGGCAGGGTTTGGCTTATCAGACTTAGAGGAATCACACAATAATTCTTTTAAAATGTTCTCCTCTCAAACCAGTGGGCCAATTTTGATCAAACCTTGCAGGAATGTTCCTTATGTGACCCTATACTTAAATTATTCAAAGAATTTTGAATGGTCCATAAATGTGGGCGTGGCAGGACGGGCTTATTAGTCTTAGAGAAATCAGATGATAATTCTTTAAAAACCAACCATTGGACCAATTCTTACCAAATATGGCAGTGATGTGCTTTGGATGACGCTTTATTTAACTTGTCTGTTTGATTTGTGCATAAATGTGGGCGTGGCATGGCGGGGCTTGTCAAAATTTGGGAAATCCCCCCAAAAAATATTTGAAAATATTCTCTTCGCAAACCAATTGGCAATTTTTGACCAAACAGGGCGGGGCTTATTAGACTTAGAGAAATCAGCTTATAATTCTTTAAAAACCAATCATTTGGCCAATTCTGACCAAACATAGCAGAAATGTTCCTTGGTTAACCTTTTAATTAAATTGTACATGAAACTTTTATTGGTCCATAAATGTTGGCAAAGCTTGGTGGGGCTTCCCAGAATAGGAGAAATCACGAAATAATTCTATAAAACAACCATTTGGTCAATTTAGTACAAACTTGGCAGAAATGTTACTTGTGCGGTCCTTTACTTACATTGTTAGTGAAATTTTGATTGGTCTATATTTTTTTCTTGGGTGACCCTTTTCGAGATTTGGCAGTGTGAGGCATACAAAAAATCATGAGATAATTCTTTTACTTTAGCCAGTGGAGCGATTCAGGCCCTCTTGGGCCTCTTGTTAGTTTAATGTGTAAGAATTTGACCTTTTATTAATTCAGCTTGGATTACGAGCCATCATAACAAGGTGTATTTCACGTGACTCAGAATTTCCGATAATCTTCAATATCTTTTTTTTTATTACTTGACCAATTTGAATTCAGTTTGAAGCAGAGAAGGTTGGAAAATGCCATGCATAAGCTGGACGTATTAGATTTTTGAAAAATCAACTGATAAAAAAGTTATTGAAGATAAACCAAAAACATTTACGTCTATCTAATGTTTGACATCTGTCCACTTTCTCTGCTTCAAACCGAATTCAAATCGGTCCAGTATTTACAAAAATATTGAAGATTTTCTGAAAATATTGTATCAAGTGATTATCCAACGTGATAGGATACCAAACAGTGTGTGAATCTTTTGGCGTCATCCGTGACCACAGAAACTAACGAGAGATGCCCTCGTCAATTTAATCGTGTCTTCCGTGGCAACCGAAATTGACGAGGGAAACACTCGTCAATTCCCATTTTCACGGATTACTCCCGAAGATGTACAATTTGTTTTTAAGAAAATGATGGGTGGCAATCCTTTAATAGATTGTTGATGAAAACAACTGTTTAATGTTGAATGCATTAGCTAACAAAAAGTGCAGTCAAAAAGATTATTATAATGTTTCTCCTAATGGTTTCCAGACCGAGTCAACGACATAAATTGCTCGGGAAAGTGTGTGTAGCAAATCAGAATGCATTAGGTGATTGTAGAAAGATATGAAGAATCTATTTATGGGTTGTATGAGATGGTTTATGATCGAGGAGTACAATATGTCTGTTCTTTATTTGAGTGACAGCTGTAATCATTAGCCTGTTAGTCTGGCCTTGGTCGTAACACTTACTTCTGTCACTGTATAAAAGACACAGTCACACACAAATTTGCGTTCTCGTAACGGCTAAACGTATGCTGCATAATGGCAATGAATTTTGAGCTAAAATTAGACTTGGTTTGCCGTTATGTATTGATAAACCGTCGGTGATGTTATAAAAGATTGTAACTACGGCTTGAATCAAGCCGTAGTTACGATATTTTATAACAACACATACGAAATATTTTTATTTGTCCAAACATACGTCATGGTTAGCTGGATAAAATCGTTCCCCATTGAGTTTCGGAATCAACGTGACTTTTGACGTCGCACGTGGTGGGAAAAAATGATACATTTCGATGTTTTGGTACGCTGTCAACAATTTTCTTTGCGTTTGTCGTATACCTCACGATAAATGACATGGCAGAGCAGTCCGTGCTAATCGAATGGAATGCTCTGTCATGTCAATTCTAGTCATCTATACCATTAACTAATTACCATACACAATTGCTCTTTTTTGAACCCCTACAAGATATTGCCTTTGGAAAACATTGTGGAAAATGAAGACATTGCTTGTAAAAATCCATTTCTTCATTTCCCACAATGTTTTCTCCCAAAAAGACCTAAATATACATATATAAAATCAGTTTCAACTGTTATTGTTCTCTGCATCATCTATTAATTAGGACCAGTCCAAATTTTGTCGTTTGGTAATGGGTTAAAACCCATGAACGAGAGTCGTCCCTGCTGAATGCATGACTACCGTTTCACATGCATTTGATGAAAACAAAAACCTACGGTTTAAAGCAACCTGGAGAAATTTTGGGTTGATTCATATGATTTTTTTTCCAAATCCAGGTCATATAGATTCTCCACTCACTTTAATACTGCGGATTTCTCATTTTTTTTTTTGGAAATTATTTTGAGACTTTGTGATGCGTTAAGTAATTGTTCGACAAGGATCGTCGTTGTTATTATAAAACCTCGTTACTCCAGCTTAATTAAGCGGTAGTTACGATGATTTGCAACAGCTCTGACGGAATTGATCTCGTCGTTCCATTGCTAGCGATAAAACAATCTGGCGCAATCTTTAGAGCGAGGTTTTGAAGATGTACAAGATAAATCGGGTGTTCCGAATGTTCATAATGACGTCATTTGTTTAAAGTATGGAACATTCGGAACACCGCGGTTTATGAGTTATGCAGCATTCGGAATAACTCGATCAATCCTCTGTTTTATTGTTTCTACATAGTTGACAGAGGGGTTCCGCAGTAACAGCGCCTCCCATTTATTTATTTTTTTTTTTTTTTGCTCTAAGGAACGCTTTGTCCTAACATATCTTAAGAACTCTCAATATATCTTAAAAATCTCGCTCTAAAGAATGCGCCTAAGATGAAAATGAAATTTTGCGAACAATTTCAATGGACCAGGGACAGGACATTTTTTTGAATGTGGTAAACATATTTTTTTTTAGAAAAAGCGCGAAGTAATTTCTAACGCTATGTTGTTGGTACACGTTAAGATCATCTCGCCAAGACGATCAAAGCGGGTACCATTAATATAGAATTTGGATTTTGAGCAGCAACTTCAGAATGTCTTCACCACCTCTTATCTATTTAACCAAACAACAAAACTTTAGCCTGGTCCAAACTCATAGGTGTTGCAGACAACAATTTCCATTGAACAAAATTTAACATTTTTGGTCTTTCTTGGTAGCAAACATTGTGGAAAACGAAGAAATTGCTTGTCACATGCAATTTCTTAATTTTCCACAATGTTTTCCAAAGCCTTTTTTGCGGGGCGTCCAAAAGTGTCAATGTGTGGGAAAGGGTTAATTGCCAATTCTTTACAATTTATTGCCCTGTACCAATGTCATAATGTTACAGCACATCTTAAATCAAACGTTCGATTGTTTTACTTCAAAAGAAGAAAATCTGCATAGAAACATCGTTTACAATGTACCAATTTCGTATTGTTACATAATCAAGCGTTCGATTAATTAATTCAACCTTAATATGACTTATGCCATAATAACACCATAAAGCATTTTATTTTCTTTATGGTGTTAAGGTTTGATTGATCGACGTTGTAGATCAGAATATCGTCGCTTTTCAATGAAAACCTCGTAACTGCAGCTTGTATAAAGCTGCAGTTACGAGGTTCTCGTTGAAAAGCAGCGGTATTGTCTGTCATTTAAAAAAAACTTCAACTACAGTTTATTAAACCTGTAGTTAAGACATTTGCGAACGTAACAAAAGATATTTGAACACCTACAAGCATTCTTTCAGTTAAAAATGATCAATAATTCAATATTTGGATAACCCTGATAATGTTGCTTTACTGTACTTTTAGGTATGAAACACATAATTAGAAAGAAATCACTGCGTGCAGTTTTGCCCCTAACTCACTCATTTTCCGTGACAATTCTTAAAAAATCATAATACCCTCGCCAATCTCTACGAGGGTTGTTTGATAAATTCGCGGAATTTGTTTCTCGTTTTTTTATTTCTTGTTCAAATATTGTAAAATTACACGCACGTATAGAATTAATTATGTCATACATAATGAGGGTATAACGACAATGAAATTCACCAACTCGTATTGCTACGGATGGCACAGAAATTCCATGAAGCGTAGGCCTATTGATATACTAATGGGTGGATAGCACTACGAGCGTATCAAAGATTACTTATAAAGAATACACCAGGAACGCAGGGTAATGTACACCAGCTGCAACAAGATACATGGAAAAAGAACTCGGCGATATAAATCTGAAATTCATTTCATACAGATAATGCCCACATTTCTTACCATTTCTTACCACAGTCGAAATGGTAAGAAATGTGGGCATTATCTGTATGAAATGAATTTCAGATTTATATCATATGTCATCAACAACACTTTTGTTACAGCAGCAACAACAACAGCCTACGAAAAACCCGTCGGTGTAATAGCAAAATCTCGTAACTACAGCTTCTAAGAAGCTGTAATTACGAGGTTTTGCAATAAAACTGACTATATATTACATCGGGAAATAAATGAGGAATATTACGAAAGGTTAATTGGGTCACGGCAAACAAGGATGTCTAACACATCGGTTGATTTATTTGCAGCACCATACATTGACCGGCGATTGTACAAGGATTGCAGTTTTATGGTGGTATTTTTCCATGGCTGCCGCAGAAACAAAACGGATGTGAATAAAGATCTATAAGATTTTTGTTCAACAAGACAGAGAAAATGTTGAAATGAAATGTGAAGCTGCTGGTCATTTTGTCTTAATGTTTTCCCAAACAATTTTTAATTAGGACGCAAAAAAATGTTTTATTTTAGAAAGGGTTGAGTATGACAACTGTATAGCAAAGCTAGAGTCAGGATCAGTTAGGTGGTTTTAACCCTTTCTCAAACGACAAACTGTTATGGTTGTCTAATTTGAAAGTAGATTTATGCACAATATAGGGCAGAAAATATTGAGGCAAACGGAAAAAATGCTGGTTATCAGCATTTTCTTCTTTTGTTTCAATGTTTTCTCAAGCCTTTTCTATTAGGGACGTCAAAATCATGTCTTTTTTGGGGAAAGGGTTAAACATCACCAGATCATTATTCTGTTGCCAGAAAGATGTTTCTTCATCCTGTCTAATGTATCAGAACCTTTATCACGGTTGAGAACCACGTGACTTAATAATTTTCAATAATCAATTATATTCGTGACCGATCTAAATGTGGTTTTAAGCAGAGAAGACAAAAACCATCAGAATTTTTTTGGACGTGTTTGATCTTTAAAACAATACATGATATAACTCATCGGCTATAAAAGTAGAGTTGTATACAAACACTAAAAACCAAATACATAGTTTTAACATTTACCAAACCATTTATCGTAAGCTATACGAGCGAATTAATGTCCTTATTATTTTATTCCCAAAATAGGAAGTGTTTGTGTTGGGCCATTTATCAACAACAAGGAGTAAAGTGTTTGTATACAACTCTACCTTTATAGCCGATGAGTTATAAAACACAGCTATAGGTGAACAAACACATAATATTTGCTTGGACGTCAATATTTGTTTTTATCAAATTGTGTTAAAAAATATCCACTTCATCAAGAAAATCCATGACATGTTTCAAACTTTTTCTTCAAACCGAATTCAAATCGTTAGTGTATCAACAAAATTATCAATTAGTGATTTTCTGTATATTTTGTCGTTGCTGTGCCACGTGATTCCCCACTTTGTATATGTTACAGGCAGTTTTACTTTTTTTAAAAAAAATCCCAAACGTACAAGTAAATCAGGCTGCTTAAAATTCTAAGGAGTTACAGCAGTTGCCTTTTAAATGAAGTTTTCATGAAACAGAAAAGGCAATACGGGAGGAAAAGCATATATTACTACATTGTAGTTTGTTATTATTTTCTTCTTTACTCTCGTTGTGTTCTCACACGAAATCTGTTAGATACCTCAAAAGCAGATCTCCATTGGGAGATACACTGACCACATAAAGTAACGCAACATTTTCAAATTTCAATATTTCTATTTTAAACAAACCGGGATCTAAAATGTTTCTTTCTATAGTTTGCAAGGAAGGTTTGTGATACATGTAGTTATTTTTATTAAAATATTTAAAATTCCAACGAACATGTCAGAATTACATCCCTTTATTATTTTATGTGAAACACCTCTTAAGGTCTTGCAAGTTAAAAAACAATCCTAAAAGATAGTTATATTGATAGTGTGTAGTCAGTTACTGTTACACAGTAAAAACACAAAAAATGTCACTGTGTGCACTAAGCGTTCTGTCAAATCTTCCGGAAAACAGCCGTCAACATATCACTTGAATTCGAGTTCTGGAAAACTCAATTTCCACGGATCAAAAAGCTTGACGTCCAAATTTTCTTCAATTTCAAGGTTGCGGTATCATTTTATAGCAAACGCCAGTGTGCATGATCGATCCATATCATCGACTGGACCAGTTACTATCAGTCGGTAGGGTATTAGCCAAGGGGCCCTTAACATCAGAACAGATTCTTAATAGCTGCAGATTCCGATTCCACGTAAATGAACAATGGCAGACATGGATAAGCCATCACAACCATCAACCAGAAGCAAACCGTTTTAAATCCATTATTGACTAAATTTTGGGATACATTTCGCTATTTAAGACAACTTATCCATCCAATGACGGTCTTATCCAGTTTAAAAGCTGTATGTCTGTGCTTCGGATGTTCGTATAAAGTCATGGAACACACCCCAATGCCCAGGCAGGTTTGTTCTGATAAACAATTGAAATGTCAAAGTCGATACTCTTATGTACGTTGACAATGTGTTGCGCCCTGTTGTCCATAATATCATGTAGGAAGAGTCAATGGCATTTTGCAATAGGGTAGGGCTCCTGCAAACAATGCTGCTTTCACACGACGGTTGTGCAGCAAAACAAGGTTAACGGCCTTATTCCAGGACACGTCTGCTATCGATCACTTTTGGGATTGTCTGAAAATGCGCGTTCGTAGTAGTGGTTTTAATCATTAAAAAAAACTGTTTTTGCGAGCGACCAACTCGCCAGCATGAGTGAACTAGTTTCTTTAACATCAAATCGGTTAAAAAATGGTGTAAATGTGACGAAGATGTCAGTTGTTTATGAATACAAGGAATGATTTTAAAGGGGGGCAGCTAGGATGTCGAAAATGCGAATGGCACAATAATTACAAACCAGATAAACATATGAAATTACCAACCTGAAGGGGTAGATCATTTATGTCCGTTGTAAGCATTCATCGAGCTTTTAATTAAGTATTAAAATCCAAGTCAATTAATAACGTGCTGGCTAATTTTATATTGTCCTTGTTTTTGTTTTGTAACGGTTAAATATGCCCAACCTTCAAAAATCAATTACGTCAGAGGCACGTCATCTGTGCTCAGCGAGATTCAACACACCGTACAACCGGCTGCGTCGAAAGTCAGTGAAGACAGATTCGGCATCTGATATCATGTGCATGATAGGTCAAATGAATTCACTTTAATAAATATACGAAAGGATCTTTGCTATTCTATAGCTGATAAATACTCGTATAAATGTTCAGTGATTGTACAAAAGAAACCTTTCCACGTATCCCTCGCAAATAAGGTCACAGCCATCGACACAGTCCGTTGTACGGTGTGTTGATACCGCGGAGGTGTGTCTCGTTGACCTTGACCTCATTTTGAAGTAAAAATAGAATGTGTAAACGCGCTTGTAAAGGATTGATCTACAGCAAAGGAAAGATGGTTATTAGCCGAGATTGAGGTTTTTATGCATTGCAAATTGTTTTTCCATGCACAAATATGAGTTCCCGAACAGTTCGGGGGCATAGAAACCTAGCATTGCCCCCTTTAAGTAACCATCAATTTGTTTGTGACTTTTGAATTTACACCATGTGTCTTTGTGTTGAAAGTTTTGTCTGTAAATGTCTTAAAATTCTTATGATGTTTCCTTTACTGTTTGATGAAATATTACATATGCTGTCAAAACAGAAGTATCCTTAAATTTATTTACAAGTTTTCAGATATTTTATATTGAATGAGTGTTGCGTTACTTTATGTGGTCAGTGTATAATATATTGCAATATTCTACGAACGACTTACCTGATATGATTCAAAATTGAATACTTTTTATTATTATGAATTTTAACAAAAACAGCAAAACGATAGCTTAAGGGTGCTTCCATTTGAAAGCTGCTGTAGACGACAAACTTTTAACCTTGATATAAAAACAGATGTGATTTGAATACAATAGCATGGACAAAATGAGAAAAAAGGAGAAAATGGTGAATATCAGCATTTTCTTTTTTTTTGTCTTAATGTTTTTCAAAACCTTTTCTTACATGGAAGTCAAAACTAAGTCTTGTCTGGGAAAGGGTTAAAGTACCTTAGAGGGGACAAATATGAAACTACGAGGGAAGTACAAGGGAAATAACTCATATTAGCATTTTAATTTCCGTTTGTGAGGAGTTACGTATCTTAATTAGGTTTCGGACGATTAAAACTGCTCTGTCTTCTCATGGCAGATTGCAGTTTTTTGGTCGAATTACTGTGCGAATCACACGACTTGTCCGGGAACTTCAATTACACTGAGTAATTAAAAAATGACAATAAAAGATTGACACGGTTTCGAAAAAAAAATGGAAATATGGCAGTTAAATTGTCACATACGGGGGGTAATCAAAACGTTTCCGGAAAAAAATGTTCTTGTTTCTTTATTGATAGTCCGATCTTCATCATTTCAATTATAAAAAAGATCGTCTATTTTCTAATATGCTTTTGAATTTCATTTTATGACATTCAAAAGATAGAGATTTTATCGTTTCCTCGACGTAGAACCCCAATTAAATAAAATCTTTTGACAATGCGGGGCTTTCTCTGAAAATGGGTTTTAGTTATCATAATTGTCTAAGGAATAGGCATTTTAAAAAAAACTACATGTATTTCGGCATCTCAGCCCAGGAAGCACTTCTGGTGTCACTCCTCAACGAAACGTGCCTATTAAATATATAGTAAAATGTGTCAAATTGGCAGCATCTAGCTTCTATCAAAGGTCCTTGTGGCACATTTTACTTAGTCTACCTGATAGACCATCCCTTTGTCTTTAATTTACTACCAAGAAAGTGGTATCAATATCACCATCAGCTAAAATCACGCACCCGTCAACACAGTCACCCTTGATATTTGCCATCTCTTTCGGGATCTGCATGTGACACACCCCCATGAAAGGTCACGACCGCGCAAGAAACTAGTTCCCGACAAATTCATTAAAACACATCCTAGCAGTACACCGATGGTCTGTCAGTATACAGAACCACATTTCATGCATCTGCACATTCTATAGACACAGAATCATTGCAACAAAAGGAACTATGTTTGTATACTACGACCCGGAAGCATTTCCCGTTATGGAGTGTCTCCTTCTCTCGATGACCTGCCAACTTGCCGACCTGTAATACAACGATCTTGAAACGTTAAGCAAATATGTGTTTACTTTTCAAATGAAACTTCCCACATTTTTGGACACAAATATTTGTTCAAACAGAAATCTTACCCTGATTAAAGGGAGATCATTGTGATGGAGATTGGTGTACCTTCTTTTTCCTCCGACTTTGTTTGCGAAAGGGAGACAAATACAACCAATAACTTACTCTATCAAAATGAGTTATCTTCCGACGAGGGAGCGACGGAACACGTTTTCCAATTAGTTATTAGTTGTAAGGTTTGTACATCATTATTACCAGCAAACAAATATACGTTTCCGCTCATCACAAGTAAATCATACATTGTTCATTGTATAAGTTTTCATTTTTAATTTGTACTTGCATTATTGTGTTATAATAGACGGTCACACACAACAATGTACGGACTGTGCAGTTACAAACTTTTCCAACAAAAAACTTTTACAAACTTTATAGAATAAAAATATTAGCTCTTTACGTGAAGTGTCGCAAATGAATGATAGTCTTTATGTGGGACAGTTTCGTACATACGCATTTACAACATATTCAGAGCCATATTACATGTATGACGGACATTGCCTTTACAAAGTCTAATTATATCCCGATACGCACTTTTTGGTGCCCCTTCATTCTGTTAATTCAACTCATTATCAAAACACTATATCCTAGCCTATTCTTTTTTGAAGATTTAAAAACAACAACAACAACAACAAATATTCAATATCAAAGATGGCGATGCGTATATTGCTTAGACAAATATTGATGTGTCAGAAGAAATAATTGATGCTAGCAAGTTCATGTATTCTAATGATATTCTCTCAAACTAAGTTTACTGTGGAAGTCAAAAATAATTGCTAGAAATTATAATGATTAAAGGCAGTGTACCATAATGATAATAAATGGTTCTTATGAATACTTATTTACCAAGTTGAATGTACTTTTAGTTCATCAACCTAGGAAATTTTAATGGTATCCAAGTTAGATATTTCAGGCATCAAAAACAAGATTTTGACAGTTAAACGGCTAAAACACGGTATTCGGAAACAAAGTGTCTCATAAGGTTAACCCACCCTTCCAGTTTTCCAAATTTATCTGCAATTTTTTAATCAGATATTTGGCTGCATTTTTATTTGTGTAGTGTCCGTAACCCTTACAGTGCAATAAAAGCCATGAGCTTATGTTAACACGAAACAGATTATTTCATTTAGGCTACCATATTGAGAGCTGTAATATTCTAGACTACTGAAGTTTTAATGTAAATGGATCCTTTGAAAAATCACCATTGTAACAGTTGGTTACGGACACTACATATTCAAGCTAGGGTCTACAAATGTCCCATTTTCTGAGACACAACTCTAATATATGGATACAATAGACTACCAAAATCTATCTTTGGAACTGTTTTATCAAATCAAAATAAAGTTGTTTGGAAACAATCAAATATAACTCATCACGTGTACCTTGAATTCTAAAATTATTTTGGTGAGACAATATAACGCCCAAAAGTGGCTATTTTCTGAGTACATATACAATCATTTCTCAATGATCATAAAAGATTGACTCATGAAATTTTGTGGACATCAAAAACTAGTCTTGTTTCATAATATGAGCTTTTTGTAGATATAGTTTAGGCTATATTTTTTTCAGAAAATCATATATAACATTGAAAAACCCTATTTTTCCCGAATACCGTGTTTTAGCCGAAAGTTTGTTTCGTTGTGTTTGTTATGTACTGTATTTTCTATGGCGAAAAAGAAAAATATCTGAAATTACTTTTCACGACAACTGGCTAGTGTTACAGAACTAACGACAAAGTTAGATGGGAAGTCATAAGGCTGAATTTGTTGTAA
Organism: Fragum sueziense; assembly: GCA_963680895.1. NCBI lineage: Eukaryota > Metazoa > Mollusca > Bivalvia > Cardiida > Cardiidae > Fragum > Fragum sueziense. The sequence continues at coordinate 11,715,660 of OY804596.1, forward strand.
GATAGTTGATTATATGACCCAGATTCCAGTTAATCCAGTGGATACTTGAATTATGTCTTACATGACAACCTTGCTATTTCGAGTACAATGAAGTTATATTTTTTCTTTGTATTGTACAATGTATATGTCGTCGGTGCTATGACAAAAATGCGTAACAAATTAGTTACGTAATTTTGTCAATTTTCACAAAAATTGAAAGTTGAGACAGAAATGACAAGTTCCATATACTATAAACTACTGTTGACATCAATTTGTTTAATTTTAACACAAGAATATATACTCAGTTCCAAAAGAAAGTGTGCACTTTAGTGTTTTACCTTTACCTTAATTTTCACAAAGTTAATGGCAATTTAGGGAGTAAAAGTAATATCATACTTTAGATTAGACCTTAAAGAATATTGGCATCAAAACGGATGTCGATAGATTGCTCATATTGCATACACAAAGTCAGATCATTATGGTGTTGATGGTGTTGAGATTTGCACTCCTTACAGCTTTTCCTGCGGATAGAGTTATAAGCTTATATGCGGGTGTAGGGTTTGGCTAAGCCTTCCAAGCCATTTCGACGTTAAAGCTTGAACTTTCTTGTAGACGTTACATGTACGTCAACGTTAGTAATCGCTACGTTAGTAGTCTAGTGAATAGCCGTCAAACGGTGCAATAACGTTCTTAAGCGATTTGTTTGCCTTTAGAATACCATACAAATGACTAATTGCTATTAGAACATAAATACCGTATAAATTCAAATTTTCGGAAAGTTTTTGTTTTCACCAGGTTTTGTCTTGCTCACCAACGCTAATTGTAATTTGTTTCACGCTAATGCGCTATGTACAAATGTAATGAATATGTGATTTTCTACTACGATATGCCAAAATGAGTACAGTGAGTGTAATTTCTGATCGATAACTCATCCCGCACGTGAGGCATAGGCCTACGTTAAACACTAAAAAATGCTAAATCGCAATCAATCCGAAAATTCGTGCGTGCTATGTGATTTCTTCATCAAAATATCGTTTGTCAATAGTCTTTAAATGTGTCGTACAAATGTTTCTTATGGTAGACGGTATACCTTTCGAGATATTAAAAAGTTTAAAGTGCGCACTTTCTTTTGGAACTGAGTATATATTTACAGTAAAACGAACTGTTGTATATAATGGCGGCAAGCTTCTTTGCGTTTTAAGTGCTGCGTGACATATGAATTACGAACATTGCTGAGGCGACAGCTTCGTTCAAGCATCTACCTTCACAAGGATTGGCTGCATATGTCTGTTTTGATTTGTAGCCCAATTGGGGTTTTTGGGGCTAGCCATTGACATTTTGGGCAGCCCATTTGTGTTTGATTGGGTGATATGTATTTGTTTGTAGCCCAAGTGGGGCTTTTTTGGGGCTTGCCATTTTGGGCAGCCCATTTGTGTTTGTTTGCATGATATGAATTTGCTTGTATTAGTGTTTGTATTTTGTATTGACAAGCCGTAGCCAATAAAGGGCAATACTCGTAATCAGTCTCTTGATTTTTACAGACTTCTTGCAAACCTCACCTGGAAGTATACATAGATCAACACAAGCCTGTCAGGCTTGGGTCCTTCGGTCTGTCTGCATTGTCCACTAAGAGCTTGCGATGAACAGACATTACTCAGAAGGAAAAGCTAGTATTTATGATTCGGATGAAACTTCAAACCTTCGGATGAGACTTTTAACCTTCGTATGAGAATGTTAGCCTGAGGTTGAGACCTTAACCTGGGCCTCGGCTCAATGTGATATCAACTGCTAGGAAGGATGTAAAACCCCATTCAATCAATCAATAGATCAATCAATCAATCAATCAATCAACCAATCGGCTTAGAGCCAAACGCTCTTGCCTATACATTCTCCGCAATAACTACATAAATTGGGTTATGCTGTAACAGAGGATAATGTCTTTATTTTCATTTCAGTTACACAATAATGTATCATGTCATATATAACATTTTATGGCACGCGCGATACGTGTAATTGATATTTATTATTTTATTGCCTTTATAGACATTTTCATTGCTAATTTACTATGATATATGTCAATGGCTAACACCTGAACGTGAGTCTAAGTCCTTATATGAACCGTTTCCCATATATCAATTTATCAGATAAGTAAAAATCTAATTGCATTGATAACGAAAGTGTAAAATGCAAAATAGTGTCGTATCCAAGCAAATCATACAATCTTAAAAATGGAGAAAAAAAAACACTTACTTTCAACAGTGTCCTCTCTCCCCACAGTATACTCCAAAACGCTGTTGTTGAAGACAACAAAACTAGGCATCGAGTGGTAAAGATGTACCTCATGAGATCGCTCCGTGATGTCATTAACCCATTCCCAAACAAGACCTGGTTTTGACGTCCCTAATAAAATAGGCTTGGAAAACATTGAGTCAAAAGAAGAAACTGCTGATTACCAGCAGTTTCTCCTTTTGCCTCAATATTTTCTAAGCTATATTTTACACAAATGCAATGGTTTTCTATCTTAATTTTGTCGTCTGCAGCATCTTTCAATTTACAACACCGTAAAATATTGTCGTTTGGGAAAGGGTTAAAATGACAGTGGAATGTGGTCTTGACCGACCACCTTGAACTTGGGTTAACAGGAAAGGACTTTGCAGAATAAATGTAAAATCACAGGGTATAACCTGATGTTCGTAACTGCAGTTACGCACATCCAATATGCCGACTTCAAAATTAGGGGAATAATTCTCAAGCTTTATTTGTATAACTGGACGTGTTTTTCGTTCGGTTTTCTTCACCAATACGATGTTTGTTTATAATAAAAGGAGTTTGAATCGCAATTTACTTTTTAGATTAGTATAAGGGCTGTAATAAAGCTTTCAAAAATCACGATGATATGCGTAACTGATACATGAAAATAGGTCAGTTACAGTATTACAGTTACGCACATCATGTCATTTTTTCGAGCTCCGATATTGGTCTACTAAATAAATATATCAGAATAAAGAGAGTGTGACATTGTTTACAGGGTTATTATTGACCAAGTTCGTCAAATAATATATGAAACGCATTGAGATAGTGCCTGAAATCGATGCTTGTAAAACTCACCTGTTTGTCACTCCGCCATATTGGATGTGAATAGCTGCAGTTATGAACATCAAACCCCGTGATAATGGTAATTATATTAGTTCTACCACTTACGTTCAAAAGTTTTTATCAATAATTAAGCAAGTATGCTAATAAAAATACGGACGGACATATAGAAAGGACAATGCTTTTTCCGCCGAGCTAAGTATGTCGATTATGGTGACTGAATGTGTGGATGCCACAATTAGTTAAAATCAAGTCACATATTATTCAAGAAGAGTTCACAGCATGCTATGCAGCTGCGGTACATGTATACACATATTTTTATACTTCACTAACTGTATCAACTGTCACAGGTTAGATCCATATCGTACAGGGACAGGTTGATCTTTAACGTTTGTCTCAGTTACAACGGGGACCTTTATTGCATATCTCACGTCATATGTAAATGGATTGCGACAACCTAACTAAGTGATCTGACCATTAATAAAGTAGGGGGTAAGTCATACTGGTGAAGAAGTGGAACAATTTGTCAGTGTTAATGGTTATATCCGTGTAACAACTCGTACCATACTGGACCGACTGTCACTACTTGCGGATTACTACTGTGCAACAAGATTACGGGGATAAAAATGTGAGTAGGAATATTGTCATTGGTTGACTTTTAAAGAACTTAAGTTTTGATTATTTAGTACATATATTTTTGGAAGAAGGCTTCGAATGTCTTTACTTAATTTGTATTCATTTGTTTCCAATACAGTAAAATTTTGCACTGTTAGAGTTTTTAAAACAAAATTTGAAGCAGATGATAAAAATAATTGTGATTGAACTAATACACCTTTAACTAAAAACGTGAAATTCTGAGTTATCCAACCTTGAAGTTGGCAAAATTGCATTTTTCGGCTTTTTCCTCTGTAGCATCCACAAATATGGAGCAATTAAACCTGAAAGAGGATAAATTATTTTTGTCTATGATATATCAGACATGTAAGAATTTCAGCCAGATTGAAAATTATATCCTGAGTAATCCGCCCTTGAATTTAATAAAATTGTCCTATTGGCCCTAGATTTGCACGCAAAACCACAAGTTTGTCTAATTCAAGGGCAGATAACTTGGGATGAGCGATTAAAATGATGGCAAAAGTTTAACCTATACGCTATCTTATGGACATCAATAATTTGTCCAAGTTTTGCTTTGAATTTTGAATATTGGTGGATGCTAAAGAGAAAATAAAGTCAAATATAGCATTTTTTCCAAATTCAAGGGCGGATAACTCAGAATTTCCCGTTTAAATCTGGATGAAAATCACACTCACCCAAGACAATATAAATGCAAACATTTTTACTTCGTTTTTCATTTGATTGGGCTATATTTGTAAATTCTAGAATGTAAAAATTGTCAAAAAAAAGCATTTTTTGACATTCAAGGGCACATAACTCAGCACTTCAGCAGCAATTCCTTCCATAAATCAGTCCTGCACAAGGGCTTATGACCATACACATTTTGACAACGTTTGGTGAAGATCGGATAACATTTGTGAATTCTAGAGTGTAAACCTAGTAATTGAGATAATCCTATCTCAATTACTACCTCAACTAGTTACTCCATCGAATGGATTTGATTGGCTAAATTTAGAGCTGCTGCATAGATCTACTTTAAATGGTTGTTAATTGAGATAGGAGTCTTCCGGTAAATATCGAGGAAAAAGAAGAAAAAGCTGATTATCAGCATGTTCTACTAAATATCATGGCGATCGGTCTTATCCGACTTAATCAACGTAGTGTAGACGGGATAGGTATTCCAGACTAGATTTCTAGTTTAAGTCGTGGTCACGGCTCAGTGACTTAGTTTTGAGCGTTTTTCTTAGAATAAAATGAGTGGTGTGGGCAGAGATCGGACTGCACATTTTGCTGGCTGGTCTTTGTCCATGACATCTCTCAGAACACTAGCAGGAATAATTTTGACAGTCCCTTCCCTGTTTATCAACTGGGGGCTAATCTACACTTTTTTTGTCTTTTTCATCTCTCATTATCCTTAATTGTCGTTGGTTAAATCTAGTCAGCTTAATTTGGAGCTTTCACCAAAACTTTTCACATGTTTTGTTAATTATGTTTGTTATTAAGTAACATGTTGACCTATACCCCGGGTAGGGGTCCTGGTCTTTCGATTAAAACCTTGAAACCTTCTTACAAAAAGTGCAAAAACGCTCACCAGCATTGTTTTTGCGTTTTTCTTTTTTCTTAAAAAAAGGAGAAAAAAACATGCCACCTTAGTGCCACCGTAATATAGCATACTTTGTGACGCGTTGCAGATTTGATATGGAAACTGAATGAACATTGTGTTCCTAGAATGTCTTGCACCAGTAAAAACTCGTCACTCATTCCAAAGCATTTTACAGTTCTGATTCTCAATGTTTTCGTGTTGACCAAAACAAGAATGAATAACAGATATCGCAAATTGCAAATACGTCTGAACCAAAATCTTCGTTCGCTAAAACTCGCGTTTTAAGGTTGTGATAGAGCCCCTTTTTCTTTTATCTAAGAATATCCTTTCACACAACGACTTTAATTTTGGACTGGTAGTACAAATACAAAATGTACATCTTTAATGATAATGTTGATGATAACGAGGACAGATGACAACAATTTGCACAATGACAGTAACACAATTAGTGGTACAGAAATACCGGCCCTCCTCACCAAATGTTAATCAGCAGTTCATTTTTCACACACTTAAATCGGTTATGTCAATGTTAACCTTGAATAACGTGGCCACTTGTCCATATTAATTATTTCGCATTTAGCTCGGGTAAATGAAACGCAGTAGCAGTGAAAATAAGTACAACACCCCAACTCCAGTGACAACGTATTGTTTAAAATCGTCTTCAAGTAACCATATCAGGTCCTTTTATTTCTTGCATGCAATTTAAACGTTATTTGTCGCAAAGCGATACTACATGTTCAAAGAGAATTCAGTATCCCAGCAATGGGAGAGGAATTTTGTAAACACAAGTAAATGAAAGGATGAAAAATGTGTCGCAATGCCGATATGATTGAATTTTGTGTGTTTGAAATTTCTATAAGAAGACTCACTTTAGGTGTTATATGATTTGACAACATAGATGGCAAGGCTAGCACAACGTAGCATAAGATCTCCCACCAGATAGCCTTTGCGTGATTTTTCACGAAAGAATCTATACTTATTGTACGCATGTATGTGAAAGCATCTGTCAAGTATGAGTATTTTTTCATTTAACATAACAGTAATTCTTCGAAAAGTATAAAAAAAACGCTTTATTTATTATATGTATGCATATGAAAGCACCCTGCATAGCAACTATGGGTATGTGTCTCTGTAACGTAATTCTTTGAAAAGAACAAAATCAGTTTAAAAAAAGATGAATTCGGGTCGACAACCTTTAAGGAAATACAATAAACATCTAATAACAAAACAAATTAAGGAAAGTACTAGTAATAAATAACATGACAAAGATGTATAATTATAAGTACAATGTAGATGTCACACTGCAATTATTTGTCACCTACTTTTACATTTACCTTACGCCCTATACTCGTATATTACTTGGAAGGGGGGTTCTTGTCATTTGTTGCGTTTTGTAATGTCGTAAATACAATTTACTGCACTAGTATCTACAACATTCAGGCTATAATTGCAGTGCCTAATAAACCATGGTTTAGTCCTAAGTAAGTACATTTAAGAGACTGAATATGTACAAGAGTAAAAAGTGTTTTTTCTTCTTCGTTTGACCATGGCGTGGTTTGATCTATAGCTCTGCATTATTTTAAGAGTTTCATCCCATCAATAGATACCAAGCACTTATTGCATCTTCGGGTGTCATCCGTGACAACGGAAATTAACGAGAGATACCCTCGTCAATTTCAGGCGTAATCCTTGACAATGAAAATTCACGAGGGATACCGTCGTCAATTACCATTGCTACGGATGATGCCTGAAGTTACAAGAAGTGTTTTGTAGTTAATGATGGTATGCAATCCTTAAGTTACGTGTTCTTGTTCTGTATTCCAGGATGCCGATCGTGGTTCTCGTGTTGGTATCTGTCACACAGACTTTATCACAGAGTACGCAGATACCAGCGTTAAACACAGTCAAGCAGGCAACTAATCCAGCAACAAAAGGGACCAAACAACAGATACAAACACCGATTCCACCTTACATTCCACCAGTGGTCACCCAGTGTTTTTACGAGTCAAAATGGTACCCGGCTGGTGCTATCATTAACGCGGTGAGGTCCGGTAATATCTGCCTCGGGGCGTACTGCGATTTAGACGGCCATGTTAAACATTGGAGCAACAGCAACTGTCCCAAACCTGACCCCGATAACCCTAAACCACCATTTCCGGAGATCCCTAAACCTAAACCGAGCAGCCCGTCACCTATATCGACCCCGGAACCTTTAAAGTACCAAGGATGCTTCTTTGGCGAGAAGTACTACTTTCCGGGCGAACTCATCACACGTGAACGTCGCGGAATGGTTTGTTCTGGTATCTACTGTGATTTTACCTCGAGGTTACAACCTTGGATGGATTACTGCCGGGATACTTTCATCCCGTTTCCATTTGAAACTTAAACACATGAATTTAAACAAACACTTTCACTGAATATCCAGTGGATGTTTATCTATCCAGTCGTTTGTATGGAGCAATAGAGAAACAAATATTCGAAAAGAGAGTGTGCCAGTGAGACATTTTAAAAAATATTTTCAGTGACATTTTAAGACTCAATCATGATAAATCATGTACAGAACATTGTAGGCCTATTGTATCAGAACAACAATATACAATCGAAACATGCACAGTTTATGGTATACTACATTATCAAATGGTCCAATGACATACACGGTGGTGATTGTGCATCATGGGATGGATAACGAATACGGACAAAATAATCTCGATTCTGGTTAGATTTTTTGCAATAACTTACTTATTTGTGCGTCAATTTTCAAAAGGTTTGTTGCATGTACCCTGCCTTATAGAGCTCTTTCATCGGATGTATGACATATTAGATAACTTGTGGTACTTTTTCAAAATATTGTCCCAACCGACCAGAAAGTGAAATGGTAACGACCACGGCCAAATTAACCATGCTTCAGGTAAGAATTTGTGCAATAACTTTCTTATTTCTGCGTCAATTTTCATGCGGTTTATTGCATGTACTCCGCCTTACTGAGCCCTTTTCTCAGATGTACGTATAACTTATCTAGAAACTCCTTGTACTTTTCTCAAAAATCGATTCCAACCGACTAGAAAGAATACCTGGATTTTTTGTCGTTTTTCTGGTCGGTTGGGATCATTTTTTGGACAAAGTACAAAGATTCTACAAACAAGTTATATATCCGAGGAAAGAGCTCAGTAATGCGAGGTACATGCAACAAACCGCTTGAAAATTGACGCAGAAATATGAAAATTATTGCACAATTTAATACCTGAAGCAAGGCAAAATTGTCCGTATTCGTTATCCATCCCATCAGGCACAATCTCCACCGTGACATTGGAATCATAACCTACAGCGACTACTCACTTTCCGTCAATAACCAACGTCCAACAAACGTTACTAGAAATAAGAAGATAAAAGAAGATAGATTAAAATAAACTCATGAGAGACGATGGGGAATCACGTTTTACAATAACAACAAAAACAAAATCAGAAAATCTTCCATGATTCTGTGTATTATTACGTGACCAATGTATCGCTAATAATGACCAAGTAATGTGTATTCATCCATGCCTTTTGATCTATTTAGATCTAGATCTAACCGGAATAGGCATACATGTACATTTGAATCGCCAAGGAGAAGACACTTTTGATGATACGTGAAGTATGAATATGTTATAGCGTCGTATATTCGCAATCCAAGCATTAAAGGGAGATAATGTTTTGGCAAGTTCAGTCACTTTCAATTATTGAGTTATATCCCTTTCTCATGTTTCGCCATAGGCGAGAATCGATGTCAATTGGATTAACCGTTTTCCAAGACGCTTCGTGTAGACAGGTATAAGAAGCTTGTGAAAACAGTTAAAGAAAAGAAGGGATTGCTGATAACCTAATCTGTATTGTTTTCTCCTATGATGTAAATGAGCCTACTCGTACGCTCCGTCAGAGTAAGATCCACATTGTCATCTAACATCATCTTTAGCTTTATTCAGCATGAAAATCCGATGGGAAAGAAAAATAAATAAAAGAGGATTACCAGCAATTATGCAGGCCCTTAGGATCAGTGGGCAGGCTAAGCCCCCCCCCAAAAAAAAGTTGGCCAAAATGCTGAATTTTCCTTGTTTCACACTGAAAATGTAGGGAATATCCTATTTAGCTACTCCAATATTCATACACTGGGGCTTAAGCCCGCCCAATATTAAATTGCTTCCTACGGGCCTGTTTTGCATTTTGGCCAAATACTTCCGCGCTTCATTATAGGTCTATCTGAATTAACACTATTGTAGGCTTGGGTCAGTCTGTTTAACAGATATTTTACAATAAAAACATCAACATTAAATGAAAAAGAAGTCTGAAATTAGACTAACGTAGAGACTTGGTAAAATTGAAACTTTAGGCTTTCTACCATTTGGAAGGGGTAAAGGAATTTCAAGAAAGATACACCGACTCCGATTCTGACTTGGCATAGTTCTAAAATGTGTTATGGGAAAGGGTTAAATTGTTGCCCTGATTATGCCCTGATTAATCCCCTACTATGGAACTGCCCGGACAACATAAATGCCTGGTTTACGATTCCTGTCTCGATTTGTTTGACCCCTGGAATTACAACATTTATCAATGTCCAGACAAATAATAGACTCAGCTCGGATGACTCAGCGCTACAGTTGGTTCTCATCATGGAACGTATATATTGTTGGTGTTATTGCAAAACATCGTAACTCCAGCTTTTTTAAGCTAGGGTTACGAGGTTTTGCAATAACACCAATAATATGCCAAAATTTTACAAAATTGGAAGACGAGTCATTAATAAACAAACCCTGTCGAGGGTGATAAAAACGTGAAAATATATAAAATTGGTAACGATCATATTTGAAACAAATGAGAGCAAGCTCATCTAACCTAGGCTGCTCTATACTGAACAGTGATGTAGAAAACGAAACATGTGTTAACAAAGAAGGATTCTTGTATATGAAATCACGAAAAATATTAAGGTAAAATATATGTATTTTTTTTTTTTCTTTTTTTTTTTTTTTTTTTTTTTTTTCGTCTCAATGTTTTTCTCATACTTCCTCGGGACGTTTAGTAACCAGAGACAGCAGCATTGGATTAGATGGTAATTTGTTACAGACTGATGTGGAAACATGGAGGCATCAAATACAACGAGGGCCCTTTTCCAAATCATTTGTTTTTGTCATATTGTCATCTTTTTCTTTAAGAGACCATTTTTAGAAGTATATGATTCTTCATGCGAAGGATTTGTCCTCAAAATACATTAAAAGTTCGAATAAACCAGGCAAAAGATATATATTTATTTTCCCTTCAAATCACTACCGATTTTATCTCCACTCATGCGTACTGTCTGCTGAAAACCAGTATTCCTGGTAGGCCATTTAAAAGTCTAGAATGAGTCCATTACCAGACCAATCTTTATAATGTGGTAGGAAGTACAACATCAAACTTTGCGTTTGATTTCTCGATTTTGGCCCCATAGTAACCCGGGTCTTCTCTGATTAGTATTCGCTCTTTGATATTTGGATATCGCGTTTTGCACATGCAATTATCAATGAGCTAATTTTCATCAGAGAAGACTCGGATTAGCCTCATAGAGGAAAATGTTTATTTCGAAGATATCAGTGAAACTTGTACTCTTGCATTATGATAAGTACTTCGATGTCAAGTTTGCTTCTGTATACCTATAATTCACTCTCTTAAAACAGAGCACATTATCTCTTCATTCCATTTCGATTAAATGATACTCTGTTCCCATGGGGTCATTTCACGTCTAATCTCAGGGCCTTGCGGGATTTCGGTACCCAATCGTTGGCATTAAACAGCAAAACATTTGAAAAATCTGATACAAATTTTTCATTGGCTGACGCTTCAAATTACCGGATTCAGCCAAAAATAGAAGCGACGTAATGTATACGTAATCATACAAGATAAAATTGAATGATTTTGATTCGATAATTCAAAGATTACCGGCTTCAGCCAAAAAATAGAAGCGACGTAATGCATACGTAATGATCATACAAGATAAAGCTGCATGATTTTGATTCGATAATTCAAATAATGTGCTATAATTAGACTATGACGACCAAATAGGCTGTTGGTGTATCAAAAAAGGGCAGAGGTCATATTTGATGGTTTAATCAATTGACCTCGGCTTTGGAGAGTAACCTATAATTATACACGTCAGAGTTATAAAAACTCTGTAAACTTGATCGTTGTCATCTCCATAATATACAAATAATTATTATTGTGACTTTCAGAAGGAGTAAATGAAATTTATTCAAATTTTCCTTGGACAGAAATGATCTGTCCATAATGGTTGACCAATCCCTACAATATTGCTGTTTGTATGTTCGACTGTATAGCATGCGTGCCTTTAATAGTTCGATATTTTCTTGATAGGACTTTGAACTAAGTATAGTCCTACACTGTATCATTATCGAATCACACTTGTATATCCCACAAAATTGGAAAACAATGTAGGATTGTAAGGAGAATATGATTGCATTGCTCACACAAATCAATGTTATCATGGAGTCAACAGTTTACAAGGTTTATCATGAATAATTTTGTGATTGAGTTACCGAGCCCCCGAAAATATAGTATTGTGACCGAGGCCGTTGATGAATTGTGTTGTTTACATCTATATAGATTTTGTTAACATAAGCTAAATGACACATTATTTAAATTTCACGTAAAACCTTTCAGATTCGGAAAAGTTAAAACTTTCCTAAAAATGAAATACGAGGTTCTGCAATAACACCGACGATTTAGACATTTTATAAACATGAGTCATACTATCGCAACCGGACTATAGCATTTGCCCACGCATTGGTGCACATCGAAAGGAGTGAATGTTGCCATAATGGCTTATCGTCGATGTCTTTCTAAAACTCGTAACTGCATCTTTGTAAAAGCTACATTTAAGAGGTTTTTGGAATAAAAACGACGAAATACTCTCGTTTAATCAATGCAAAATCATTAATTTGGCACTATGAAGACATTTGTTTTGCTTACAACCAAGAGTACATTTTGGTGCTTTTCTTCGAAACCCTCGTAAATGCTATATAATATAAAATATATTTACAAGGTTTTTGAAGGAAAGCGACGACATAAAAGCAGTTCCTCGTGAGACAAATTTACATTGATCCCTGAAATCTCAGACCAAAATATGTCCAACATTATCGTGTAACCTAAGAATATGATTTGCTTTATTTGATGTTTACTATCATATGCCATCGTTATAAATGCATTAACATGATAAATTATTCTCTGTTTTTTCATAGATGTGACGGTCGAGTCAACTATAACAGAACCAACCTACTGACCGTTTCCCAAAACAGACAATTCTTAAGGTAGTCCACCCCGAAAGAGATTCACGCGACGTCGGAATTATTCGGGCGATGTCGAAAACATTCGGTGGTGGAACTTTCCATGTTTACGACCGCTCCCTAATAAGTAAGGATATGTAACGCCGCCCGAAAAACCCCGATGTTTTTAAGGATTTCAAAATGGCGACATTACGGCTCTTGTGCCTTAATGCTAGTTTTCAGGCGTGTATTCCTTTCTTTCCATGCTTGTAAAAATGTTTCCTTCTTTATTAACGTCAAAACAAGGACTTGTTTTGTGACAGGGTTGACAATAGACTCAGATTAATATCGCGTTGACGGCATAATTAATAGTACTTTAGTCACCATATCTGTGTTGATTTGCTTCGGGTTAGATCGTACAGATAGGGCTGCATACATTTATTTTCACTTTTCGTTATCTTAAAAACCATTCCCTTTCAATGAAAACCACGAAGAACTTTTTTCATAACATTGTAATGTTAAAACGCGCAACACATTTTCATTCATGCATATTCTCTATGACTGAGAAATGAAATTCAAAAGTACAAGTCACACGAGGGTTGACCGTATATCCTGGTTTCTAGAAAAAATCTTAATTCCAAAACATCTACTGTTTACATGCATTAGTTAAGGTTTACAGACACTGAAAAATCACCACTTTTTATCCATACGAACTGCATCAAACTACACACACTTGTTAATACACCTCACATAAGTTGATTCACCGTGGCAGATTTCACGATTATGCTTCAAGAAGAAAATAAATTACAAATATTATTTTACTCTATATTCATATGCAAGGGGTGTAATTTTGAACATTTTTCTCAAATATTTCCATAAATATGCACTACATGTAATTCAAAATTCTAAACCGTACAAAATGCTTATGTTTGTATTTGGAATGGAAATTTAACAGAGTTTAGGAATTATTTGCATTTTTCAAATTTCGCTTCTGGCTCTTTTGGTGCTTTTGAGGGGTCGGATACCTTAAGTGCTTCCGTAATAGGATTCATGCGTCGTCAGAAATTTTCGTGCGAAGTCTTTCAAATTCGTTATGTATCGAACCTATTCGTGCGACATCGTAAACTTTCGGCGGTGGAGCGTTCCACCGCCGAATGTTTACGAAGTTGTCCGAATTATTCCGACGCCGCGTGAATCTCATTAGGGGCGGACTACCTTAAGTCCTAGACAGATTCTTATTCTCCTCATCAGGTCCATGTTTATCAATGTGTCAGTTTCCCTGTCATTCTGTGTCGTGTCCAGTTGATTGTTTTTCCATGTACGACCAGATTCATATCTCGTTGACCAACCAATTAATAACGTCGCGAAATGTTTGGTTTGTTTTTTCTTACTGGAGTCTGATCGATATAGGAGGACAAATGGCATACGTAGAACGTAAACAGTGTTTCAAGTAAAGACTTTGGTTGCTAATGATGGGTGGAAAACCTTAGCTCCCAAACTTATTCTTTTCTGGTATGATACGGTGCATACAACTATGCAATGTTTTGTCAAATGATTAATCTGTACATGCATCGCCAACCTGCATTTTATTTTCGTTTTCATTTCATTAAGTAATCTAGTATTGTTATTTTGTCTTCCCTTTGGTCTTTTTTTGTAGCGGGTGGGGAGGCAATAACTTACCTAAATATCCCAAACACGGATCAAAGTCTTCGGCCTTTAAACGTACTTTGTGGTTACGAGGGGCGTTCAATTAAAAGTGGTACTAATGGTCCACCATACCTCACGGTTCTATAGAACTAGTGGTGCTTGCGGCTATTTGACGGGAAAAATACTGCCTATACTTGGTCAAAATTTGAGACAAATTGGTTGACTCGTTCAAAAGTTATTGAACTTTTAAGGTTTACGAACTGAGAATGAAATGCAGAGCCAGAGACGAAATTTGAAAAGTGCCAGTTATTCCTAAACTGTGTTAAATTTCCATTCTAAATACAAACATAAGCATTTTGTATGGTTTAGAATTTTGAATTAATGCATACTTATGGAAATAGTTGACAGAAATGTTCAAAATTACCTCCCTTGCATATGAATATGGAGTAAAATAATATTTGTAAATTATTTTCTTCTTGAAGCATAATCTTGAAATCCGGCATGGTGAATCAACTTACGTGAAGTGTATTTACAAGTGTGTGTAATTTGATGCATTTCGTATGGCTAGAAAGTGGTGTTTTCATTCTCAGTTCGTAAACCTTAAGTTGGTTCAGTCATATACACTGGCTATTTCGCTGCGCGCAAAATGGAAAACGAACTGAAGTAGGATGTACGGGTCTACATTAAAGGTCGCATAGGCTTTGAAATATCTGTATCACATGTATAAAATGAACTATATCAGATTCGTGGACATACGAATGTTGAATATAAGCCAGTTTTTAGGAAGATTATAAAAAATAAAATTAGTAAAACTGGCCTGAATGATGCCCTCCCCTCTCAGGCATCCCTAGTAGAGCGAGTACCAAAGCAATTATTGCTGTAGATTCCGACATGACTGAACAAGACGCATGGTTCAATGTGCAAGAAATAGCAGATAAAGTTGGTTTTTCATCGGGGACATGTTATACAACTCGACTTAAATTGTATCCGGCTAAACTTTAGTCATCTGGGAGTGGGTATATTCATTTATTTCTAGCAGTGTTCGTCATTGTTCAGGATCCCTCTTTGAACAAGGCGATGATTTTACATGTAAAGTACCCTATTGATCGCACGTTTGTTAAAATGTATATATTGTTGTATAAATTTGTTGTAGTTTTAACAGAGGACCACAAGGTAGACTGGCTTTTATAGCTAATTGTGTATTCCTCTATAAATATTGTATAAATAAATAAAAATAAAAAAAAATACAATTTTGAAGAAAGGGTTGAAACACAGAAAGGTTTATACCCATTGGGTCCCCCACCTGCTGCCTAAAGGACAGAGAGCCACCCGTGCAAAATATACTTTGAAATATTGCAATAAATGCAATAAATGTGGGCTTTCTTAGCTTTATACATATGATTGAACAATTATCTAATATTATAAGCACTAATGGCGTGTCATTAGCAAGCAATGGTTGCGAAAAGATCAGACAAGGTCCGTAATAGCTAACAAATTAAAAGCGCGGCAAAAGTTTTGTACGCGGTAATTTTCAAATGTAACGGGTGTAATGTTCAAATAATTGTTTCAAATAGTACCACTATTGCCGGTCATTCATACAAGAATTGTATGTCGGCGAAAGTAAAGAAATATCACGAAAAGAGCAGGTCTAGGACTGACTAAAGAGGTATGTACCAAATCTATGACAACGGAGCTGTCCACAGGTGTCATCTTGTCCAAGACTTCCTGAAAGAGGCACATGCTACACAGCGTCTCCAATCACCCTTATAGCCGGGCTTACGCCTGTGTGGCTTTTTTTTTGTGTTCGCCATGATGACGAAAAAAGCTTCTGGTCGTCAGTATAGGCCTTCATGTTCCATATGCAGTGCAATTTTCCAGTGTCTGCGGGGTGTTCAAAAAGAGGCCCATTTATTTGCATATAAGCAATTGATCTCAAAACTTTAGAAGTGTGTGGGTGTTAAAGAGGATTACTTCGAAGGATTGAAGAAACTTAAAATTGAATTGCGACATAACTATGGCTTACAGAACACCAGTTCCAAAATTAATGGAACGTCCCTCGTACTGCGTGACCATTGTATCAATTCAATTACAATTATAGCTGCAAGAATTATGATAAGGGGATCATTAGAATTATTTTGCGACAGTAAAGCAAACTCGATATCGTTCGCTGTTTCCACCCTGAATAACGGTTCACATCAATAAGATCTTAACAAAGGTTTCATTGAAACGAAACGCAAAAATGACAAGCATTTGAATGAATAATTAGCCTTTGATAAAGCAATGATTATTATCGTGTTGATAATCGATTTTATGATCTATACATCGATAATGCATCGATAAGTGTGATTCTGTTTTAACGATGAAACAGATAACGTGTTAAATATTCAATTTCAAGTGTAATTAATGGTTTTTCTTTACATACATATACGTGTACATCTATCATTTTATATAAAATGGATTTCAGAGAAAATGGGAAACTTCGTTTGTTAAAGCAAAAGGTAATGTTTATAATTTTATTTTATTCATAGTAACATGTATTTCTTTAATGTGATTCTTTTAATTTAGAAACGATCGACACGAAGAACAAAACGAAGTACACGTTACCAGTTACACGTGTATAATACATTTACCACAGTGGAAAATGGAGATTACTCTGCTTATAAGCACGACCGTCTTTTTCATTAGTGATTTGAAAATTATTTTCAATATCAAATGTCATATCCAGTAATTGTTGTGCACCAAGCGAAACGACTGATATGGTTTATTGAACTTTATTTCAAATCTTTATGTACCAATATATTAAAACGGGAGCAAGACAAGTGTATCACGTGCGCAATAATGTATCGGAAATATGGTTGTGACCAGACTAGACCGATGTCATTTAAGGTTCAGGTAAATTCGGTATCTAC
Organism: Fragum sueziense; assembly: GCA_963680895.1. NCBI lineage: Eukaryota > Metazoa > Mollusca > Bivalvia > Cardiida > Cardiidae > Fragum > Fragum sueziense. Next base: position 11,732,795 of record OY804596.1, read on the forward strand.
ACAAAATTCAAAGTTATTTCTTGCATTTATTCTTAACATGTATATGCCATATTATATATCAAATTAAAGCTCTACATGAGTAGAAGATGTTAGGCAACTTAATTCTGGTTTACCTTGTAAAGCACAATCAAAACATTGCGAAAAAGGACGACTTCTAGGAAAACCGAGAACATAGTTATCCTTGAATGAAGTTGGCTAGTTTTTCACACAAACATACACCGTGGTCTAAACTTGGTAGTACTACTACTTACATGAAGTTACAGCCGAAACTGTCGTATGCAGCCAGCCAAGGGACATACCAAAATGGCTGCATACGACAGTTGGCTGCTTAACAAAGAAAAGAATACTCTGAAGGCTGGATGTAAATGTCTACTTGTGTGTCTGCCCCTATTAATATGAAGTAAAGAAAAATGTTGTAAAGTAAAAAGGGTACACTTTTATTTGACATTCAACTGTTTATCACACCTTTTAATGGTTTATCAATATGCACATGATTAAGCAAATTGCCAGATAAATTATCAATATTTCACACATTGCCTGTCACCAATTAGTTGTTCATGGCTGCTTAAGGGGATATAGGTAAAGAGCAATTGGGACAATTAAAGTTGGCCACTGACCACATTAGACAGTATATTGTTATTCATAGTTACTTTAAAGAGTAAAATTGCATGGGAGGACCTGGACTGGCTGCATACCACAGTTTGGCTGCTATACACAGGTGACCGCTAACACAGTATTGACTGTACTTTCTTCGAAAAACATGCATTTACGAAATAAACTTTGGACATTTCCTCATTTTTCATATGAAATTCAAGGTGGAACTATTTTTTTTAAACACTATGTATGGTCAAAAAATTTGGCCATATTCTCAAGCAGTCAAAGTAAGTTTTCTAATAAAATTGTTATTTTTCTTTATTTGATGAACTGAATAAAATCAATGATGGCTCCTACAGTGAAGACATATGTCACATGATAATAATAACCTTTTCCCATTTTTCTATTGACACACCACTTACATTTTTCATATTGATTCCAAAAGTGCAAACATATCTTAAAGGTATCTTGTTATCAGAATTGTGTTATTAGTTAGCATAACATTCCCTTTGTTGTAATGTTGTATTACTCGGTAATTGCAAAGAAAATTAACAAGAAAAACATGGTACATTATCCGGACGCTACTAATTTGTAATGGTCGTTGCTCTACACCATACATTTCTTAAATTATGCTACGATATAATTTAAATTTGTTATGTCGTTTAAAATATTAATTTGTGTAGAGACTGAATGCATATTGTAATTAGTATGCATGCACGTTTTGTCTTTGCTAAATAAAATATTTTTCGAAAAATTTTCAGATATGAACAGAGTCTATTTCCAGTGCAAATTATTTCATATTTATGAATGGCATAGTCCAAATTCTTTGAAAATCGGAGGATTTTAATACGCACACCACCTTTCAAATATCAATTCTAATGTTTCTGACAACTCACCATTCAATAAATATGTTTTTTTTACGCCGATCTGTTCGATGTATGCCGTCTGTTTACAAATTCGATGATGCTGGTTCCCGGCACAACAAAATAACGCTGAAAATAGTGCCGAATTTTGCGAAACTTTTTTGTTGATTTACCGATCGAAATTTCATAGATATTTGTAAATATAATAAATAGGATAATTACAACTGAAAATCTTGATAATAGTCACGAAAAATAACTTTTATCAAAGATACGAATATGCGCGTATGAAGCCACTGTTTACAAGATGTCTACCGAAGATGCCGGAAACTAAAGACTGACATTTCAATCGACGATTATATGAAGGTGAGGACGCGATCGATGTAATGTATCATACTCGAAGATCAACAATGAATCAGGTTTAAAGGTGCACTTAATTTCTTTACGCTGCCTATTGTTTTATGCCCCCAAAACACTACTGTATAGGAGTCGGTGGATTTTGCAAATGGCGTCCGATGAAAAAGCATGGGCGGGAATGGTCTTCGGGGAATTTTATGAAAACCGCTGTGATATATTGACATTTGAAGGTAGTACTACCTGGATTAGAATGTGCACATTAATTTGGCATATCTCAAAGAAGAAAATTTGTTGTCTAGAGAAAGTTGCTGGTTTTGGGAGAAACGCCAAATTTTCGACTTGTCTTGTTGATTTTGGTGTTCAACTTTGTTCTTTCTGTCAAATGAACTATGCCCATGGCATGTTATAATCATGATGTAAAAGAACATAAAACAAATTTTCATTGAGAAACTTGTTTAACTTGGAGCCAGCAATGGCACAAATTCACTGTCAAACTGTTTAGTTGACCCTTAAACAATATCGAGAGCATCTTCGCAAGCCAAGGGTTCTACCTCCACTTTGTTCCTTACGTTCGTAAGGAACAAAGTGGAAGTAGAATCCTTGGCTTGCGAAGATGTATCGAGAGATGCTGATTGCTTTTCAATGCTTCTGTCAAACTCTTGACATGATTATATTATGACCGATCTATAGCAGTGTATGTACATTACTTCACTATTTCTGGTGTCTTACAAGAATCCCCCATGATACAATGATTAATTTTGTTTGCTATGCCTATAAAGGAATCTGTCTTTCGCATAGACAGGTACACAGAATATGGTCAATTTGCTCATATGTGTTGTTTGACCTTAAGGCCTGGTCACATACAATTTCACATCTACATTACGTCCACATGGACGTGCTTCGGTCGTGATTGGGACGTGAAATTTTGTGTGTGACCAGGTCTTCATTCTGCTTCGCCAGTTTACTTTAACTCGAAAACAAATAGGACATTAAAAGACCATGCTACCATTTATCACGTTTTAAAAACATGTAATAAAAAGACTTCGCATCTCAGGAAAAATATCTTATTTTGGGAATAAAACGTGCAGTATATCGTCGATTTTCCTAGAAAAACATCATAACTGCAGTTTTTTTGCAAGCTGCAGTTACTAAGTTTTAGTAAAAAAGCGAAAATCTACGGCATGTAAGACCAGTGGCCAGACTACTGTATCACGCTATGTAATAATTTATCGGGAATCTGATTGTGACCAACTAAAGCCAGGCTAGACCGATATCACTTAACATTATCTATGGAGACTGATTGCATTTCGATGCTTCTGTCAAACACATGATGTGATAATACGACCGATAGCAGTGTCTGTGCATTACCACGGTGTATAATCACGTGACTTCGAATTTCCGATAATCTTCAATAACTTTGTCAATACTTGACCAATTTGTATTCGGTTTGAAGCAGAGAATGTGAAAAAAAGTCAGGAATAACATGATTGTAGTTGATTTGTAAAAAATCAACTGATAAAAAAGTATTGAAGATAAACCAAAGTTTTGGTTTATCTTCAATAACTTTTTTATCAGTTGTTTTTTTTTTTTTTTTTTCAAAAATCAACCACGTCAATCTAATGCGTGACGTCTGTCATGATTCTCTGCTTCAAACCGAGTTCAAATCGGTCCCGTATTAACAAAGATATTGAAGATATTCAGTGATTATTGCATCACGCGATTATCCACCATGATTACTTTACCCTTTTACTGGTGTCCCACAATAATCCAAGACGATACAATGACAGTGCACCAAAATAGGGAACGATTTTATCCAGTTAACCGTGACGTAAATTCGGACAAACAAAGTAGTATTTCGTAGGTGTGGTTATAATTCTCGTAACTACGGCTTGATATAAGCCGTAGTTACGAGATTTTATAACAACACCGACGGTTTATCAAAACATAACGGAAAACCTAGTCTATTGTTAGCACAAAATGCTTTGCCATTAGGCATGTATGTATGTAATAACTCCACATCGGCAACGGTTTCTTAAAGCGTTTAACTAACGAATCCTGTCGACGAAAATTAAGTTGTCCCTGGTTAATATTGGTGGGCTATACGCATTTATAAAGTAAAGTACCTTACCATCCAATGCATAGTTTCCGCCTCAGTGACACTCACAATGATAAGCTGTTGTATGTACAGCCTGTAGCCTGTCACGGGAACTTGTATATCGTCCGATTTCAACGAAAATTTCGTAACTGCAGCTTGTTTTAGCCCTTTCCAAAACAAGACATGGTTTTGACGACCCTATTAGATAAGGCTTGGGAAAACATTGAAACAAAAGAAGAAACTGCTGATAACCAGCAGTTTCTACTTTTGTCTCAATATTTTCTATGCCATATTTTACACAAATCTTATCTTAAATAACTTCCATTTTGTCATTTGTGACAGTTTTTGAAGTGGATCACCTTAAAATTTTGGTGTTTGGGAAAAGCTGCAGTTACGATGATTTTGATGCAAAGCATCGATATAGATCTACATGTACATGTAATATTCAGGTGTATGTAACATTTACCAAATAATGGAATGAAGAGCAATATTTATTACAATGTGTTATGTGAATATGTATGAAAATAAATATGCAGAGTTTATGATTTTGCTCAACGATAATACCCAATAGAATCTATATTGAATAATTAACCATATGTACTTATTGAACTTTATCCACCTTTTACACTTTGAAATATGTAATAGTAAAGTAAAGAACTGTGGTTAATATGGTTCGTCCCTGATGCGAAAGTAATTCTTCTTTAGAATTTTAAAAGGAACATTTTGGGAAATTAGCAAAAGAGATGCCTAGCGAAATATCAAAGATCTACCACTTGTAAGAACTTCTAAAACAGCTTCTAAATACTTACTAAATTCTAAATAATTACCTGTGCTCTAAACAATGTCCATAGCATTTATTAGATTTGATGGATAATAAATAAAATGATAAAAAAGACTTATCATTATTCCTTTTTAATGCATTTGTTCCAAGAATAACTTTATTGGAGCCGAATGAAGCTTTTCTGTCCATCTCTCCGTTTAGTGTAGTTCTAGTCTTGTACTCATCAATGTGCCCACAGTTTTCATCGACACTAGTTCGAGCGATAATATTACTGAAACAGAAGAAAAGAAGTATTATTAACACATAACACAGATCGTACGCGTATTTATAACAATTGATATTTAAAAGATAAAGCTTGAAAATCCAACAACATACTACCACAAGTACATTTAACGTCACTAAGGCTATGCAATGATGAAATCCATTCTTAGGATAGCTTCATTTATCTTCATCCCGATAAAAGACTGTTTCAATTCGGTGTCCCTGCTGCGATCGTGATCTGACACGACAATGTCAATAAATAATGGGCTCTCATATGATTAATATGTGTTATGAAATATGCATGTCGTTATGCCAGCAAAATATACTACATATTCTATGTAGTGATATGATACGGATTGTCTGGAAGTCTATCGTCACTAGACTCTTACGACATTTCCGTTGATATCGCTTTTTTAAAAATTCACACAAGAAAACTATCAATTTAAACACAGGGATCAAAGCAAGGGTTAAATAAAAGGGGATTTTGTAAGGCGATAATATTTCCTCTTGAAGACTATTTTAATAAATGAATAATTATGACAGTTTCGATTTCATGAATGTTGGTTTATTAAAGCCATAACTGCCCGTTATTGCATCTGCTCCTCTGGTTCTTGTAAATATTTCTCTTGCTCGGGAAAAATCAGTAATAATGTCTTCGTACTCGATTTATCTTCATCCCGATCAAAGACTTTTCAATTTCATGTGATCTGACTCGACATTGTCAATAGATAATGGACATTCAAATGATTAATATGTATTATGAAATATGCATGTACATATGTCAACAAATATACTTCATTATACTATGAGGTGATATGATACGGATTGTCTGGAAATCTTACTGTAGGCTACTAGACTGTTACGAGACTTCCGTTGACAATCTATTTCTTTTTTACAATTGCTCACAAGACAACTATCAATTAAAAACCTGAGGTGCGTTCTTTAGAGCGAGATTTCTTGAGATTTCTTAAGATGTTTAGGATAAAGCGTTCTTCTGAGCAAGATTTTTAAGACAATCACTGGGAGCCACCATTGCTCTATACATCTTTCGGAACACCTCGGTAAATTCTGTAGAATCTATATGGGAGAGAATTGACCGAGTTGTTCCGAATGCTCAATGATTCATAAACCCCGAAGTTCCGAATGCTCCGTACTTCATACAAATGACGTCATGATGACGTCATTTGTATGAAGTATGGAACATTCGGAACACCTCGCTTATAATCTCCTTCTTAAACACGCTGTATCAAAAACATCTTAAGAAATCTTAAAAAATCTCATTCTAAGGAACGCGCCTCTGGAAAAGTAGGAAAGAAACATACGAGTAGTTCAACGTTAACTGGCGAAATTTTCACTTCGACATGTTTTAAAGCATTAATTATTATAATAAAGGGTTTCAAATCAAGACAGTGAATATTTAAATCCCCAACTCATCCTTACATCTTTTTCTGTGGTTCTTGGAAAAATTTGCATGCCCGACAAAATATCAATCTGTCCTCATACGTCATCAATCTTCATCCCGATAAAAGACTGTTTCAATTTGATGCCCCTGCTGTGGTTGAGATCTGACACGACATTGTCAATAAATAATAGGCTCTCATATGATTAATATATGTTATGAAATATGCATGTCGTTATGTCAGCAAAATATACTGGTTGGACATAGAATAATTCCAATAGTTATATAATACGACATGTCTGAAAATCTGGCATTATTTTTTTTTACTTCCATTGTGTGTTGCCAAATATTCTTTCAATAACAATGGTGATCTTATAAAAAACAAGGAATGGTAATATGTATGATAAAGTTATATTGAAGTTCCGAAAACGATTCCAATTTGCTTTGTTTATCCAGAAAAAAATATTTGTCACGATGCGACAAATGCATTTCCAGTTATTGCTATCGACATGATGAAAAGCGTTCCCTTCTACTTGGTGTTTTGTTGTTGCTGGTGATGGTGTGTCTGAGACTGGTGTTGTTTCTTTACTCCTCCATCAGTTTATTACAACAAAAATCCATAATAATTATGTCATTCTTTAATAAAATGTTACGAAACGCGAGATTTTCGCGTATTGGACATTGTCAGAGTCGGGATAAGTCGTTTCCACTATGTTAGATTATCTAAGATCGTATGCTAATAAGGTCCCATTTTGCTTGTAACACCATATTCACAGATCTGTAAAATATTGTCATTCAAAACACATAAAATGTCGAGGAACATAAACTTACAATTACAACAAATGTATTGCTTCATGCTAGCAAGTTACTTTTAAATAATATATTTGGACATTTTTTTTCAAAATACTTGGAGAGTGATTCTATGTACGCATAGCTGCATTTACGCCACAATATACATGTGAAAACGTTGGTTTCAAATTTGGACATCGTCGCTTTTCAACAAAAAACTCGTAGCTGCAGCTACGAGTTTTTTGTTGAAAAGCATCGACATACATGTATTTCTGTTAAATGCCCAATTTAAACACTTAAAGTGACATTTCATAATTTTTTGTCATAAATTTCACTTTTATTTTTATCTGAAATAACATATTCCCTTATGAAAATTCTGAAAATTTCAAGCCAAAATATTGCGCCGTTTACGAGAAATTTATATTTTTGTGTTAAAATTGAACAAATTGTTGTGGACAACAGTTCGGATTTATATACAATTTATCGATTATGTCTCAACTTTAAATGCGTGTTTCTCGCTTATTGGTAACAACTTAAAAAAAACTAATAGTATTTATACTTATTAGAATAACCAATCTTGGCATCAAGACATACTTTAAAAAATTGAAATTGGAATGAAATGTCCCTTTAAGAAATGACCATAATACACCGAATGCTAAAAACTACAAATGCATTGCTTCAATTTTTTAAGTGAATTTCATATTTATTAGAATAGTTCAAAACACTTGTGTAAGATACTTGTATAATTTTGGAATGTTCAAAAAGTCCCATTGTGCGTGTAACAATGTTAGTTTGCTATTTCTACAATTATGTTTCTGTAAAATTCTACCTTTCAAAACACTTAAGAAATGTCGAGTTACATCATCTTTCAATTACCACATATGAGCCAGGATTTGGGAAAAAATTCCGTTAAGGCTTTTGAGTCCAACATGGTTCCAGATCAGCCTGCGTATTCACGCAGTCTGATCAGGAACCATGTTATACTCTAATAGCTTCTTCATGACCTGTAGCAACAGTAGGGGAGTAGTATCGATCCTGATCAGACTGCACGTGGGCAGATTGTGGCCTTGAAACATGTCTGTCTTAAATGCTAGAAGGAACGTTTTTTTCCAGATCTCGGCTCAAATGTATTTAGTACAGCCAAGCCATGTTTTAACAGAGATGCAGAAAAAATTGTAAATTGACACGGTTGATCTGTTGGATTATTTCATTTAAAACCCTATGCCGGTGGTACGCATGTGAAGTGCCTCATTAAAGTACTGCGTACCAACACATTAAGATTTGACAGTGATTTGGCGATGGTTAGTGTTTCGAAATGCCTTTGCCCACTCAAATGACTAATGTGACTTAACCCATTACCACACAATGACTCTTTTTGACTCCCTACAAGAAAATGGCTTTGGAAAACAATGTGGAAAATGAAGAAATCGCTTGACACAAGCAATTTCTTCATTTCCCACAATGTTTTCTATACGAAAATACCAAAGAATGCAAAATTTCATTCACTTTAAAATGTCTTCTGCAGCATCTTTGAATTTGGACCAGTCTATAATTTTGCCGTTTGTTAATGGGTTTAAAGTGTTTTTTGTGAAATCGGGAAGAGTATCGACCTTTGTAAGCTTTTATTTTCTGGGAATAGTTTTTTAGTTTACCTTTCATTCCTATACAATTATCTTCTTAAAATTACTAGATGTCATCTTATTCATTCTTTAAGTTAAAAGTTTTGAACAAGAGTGACTACATGTGTGTTCTGATTTATTCAAAATTAGAAATGAATGTAGACTATGTTTTTCCACTACTACACCAAAACACTGTGTAAAGGGACAACACGAGACTACATCTTTTTCCATTCAATTTAATGCCTTTGGGCTGAACGAAGATTTAGTATTTAACGTCAATTTTTCAACCCGCGCGACTTTATCGTATATACCGCCTAAAGCGCCAAGAAATCAAATACTAGTTAAAAATCTTCAGTACTCCGAGCTATTAGAAGGAAATGGCTCGCTGAAATTCACATTACATGTTGAGTGCATTTTTGATAAACAAGTGAAAGTTGTAAATACACGCGGTTTATGAGTTTTCTGAGAGAAAATTGTATTTATGAGTTTTTGGTGGAAATATCTAAATTGAGGGACTATATTTGTGAAGTGGTGATGATTTTTTCAAGTGGGTATTTTAGGCGATAACCCTGTGCTATTTAGATAAGAAGAAAAAGTGTGTTGGATTATTAATGAAAGAAATATCGAAACTGAGTTTTCTAAGAAAATTTGACTTACCTATCGAACAGTATATTAAATGATTAATTCGGTGTCGTAAGTATTCGTTTGTTTCCGCTTTTATAAATAATATGCACGTATCTTAATCATTTCCTAAACGACTAATTCTAATCAACGCTCCCCAGAACGGAAAAAATTTAGAACAGTCAAACTTTTTAGACCCAGACAACAGAATATGAAATGATAAATTTGAAATCCTTGCGCATTTTAGCGCAGAAAATATTTAGGTAAAAGAGAAAATACTTCCTATCAGCATTTCTATTTTATTCACATAAATTGGTTAGAACTATATCAAATTCGGGTCTTGTTTGGAAATGGATAAAAACGGAGTGAACCTGTGAGCAAAAAGATGTAAATGCTCATCATCAGCATATTACTTCTGTCAAAGCATTTTTGTAATGGTCGTAATTTTTTAAGTCAAATATAATGACGTTCTTTTTCTGGCTGGTTTAATTTGTTTTCAATCTCAAAACATTAGCGACAAAGGAGAAAAATGTCGTCAGGAGCATTATATTTTATTCTCATTTTCCCATTACACACTAATTATTATTTCATTCTTTCACTGATTGAATTGCTTTTAATTTGATCTTAAACGTTTATTATCTCTTGTCAACCAAATCAATTAACCCATTACCACATAAGGAAGTTTTTTGGCGCCCTACAAGGTAAAGGCTTTTGGAAAACATTGTGGAAAATGAAGAAATTGCTTGTAACAAGCAATTTCTTCATTTCCCACAATGTTTTCTACTCCAGAAGATAAAAAATTGAAATTTTCTTCGCTTGAAATTGTCGTCTGCAACATTTTTGAATTTGGATCAGCCTATTTTTCCCATCTGGTAATGGGTTAAATGTCTGCTGGTCATAGTGTGTCCATTGTCTAAAACGCTCCTCGTTTCGACGATCTTTATAAAGAAAATATTTGAAAAACATCAAACGAACAAAGCAGAATATAAACCGTATTTTTTCCTTTTTTTCTTTTTAGTTCCGCTCTTTCTACCTTTCTTAACTAGAATCCTTGATAAATTCAATGTGTTGGTGGCATTCACGCCATCCTCTTGTTCTCATGTACCTGCTTCAAATTAAGGTTTACAGACCCTTATAAAAACACCACTTTCTAGCCATACGAAATGCATCAATTTACACACATGTAAATACACTTCACATTAGTTGATTCACCGTGCCGGATTTCAAAATTATGCATGCTTCAAGAAGAAAATAATTTACAAATACCGCGGGTATCATTTTACACTATGTTAATATGCAAGGGAGGTAATTTTGAACATTTTTGCAAAATATTTCCATAAGTATGCGTTAATTCAAAAATCTAAACCGTACAAAATGCTTATAAATGTTTGTATTTTGAATGGAAATGTAACACAATTTAGGAAATATTGGCATTTTTCATATTTCGCCTCTGGCTCTTTGGTGCTAATGAGGGTTTGGATACCTTAAGTGAATCTAATCTATGTCGTTGGAGAAAGGGTTAAAGTCATTTTTTTGCATGTTTTCTCAACATTCTCTGCTTTGGTGTATCCATTTTTCGGAGCAACAGATAATAGCGGGTGGAAACATTCCATTTCATTGTACATGTATTTCAAATCCCAATCCTTTGTTGTGGATACTTGTTTGAATCGTAGAGACGATTCAAATGAGTATCCACAACATAGGGTTTGATAAATATCTAATGAAGTATTTCATTTTGAAAAGCCATCACCCCCTCTTATCTCTAGCTCTGTATGATAGAAAGCTAAAATAGGAAAGAAGATAATTTTGCAAGCTAATGTTTACTCCTAACATTTTGTTTGTGAAAGATCTAACGATTCCTATCCGTAAAAGACATTCCTTATCCTGAATAGAAAATGTTCATAAAGTCTTGCTGATTGCATAGAAAGCAATATTGGCTTAACCCATTACCAAACGTCAAAATTTTAGGGCAGTCCAAATTGAAAAACGATGCAGCCGACAATTTCAAGCGAATGGAATTTTTAATTATTAGGTCTTTTTGGATGGAAAACATTGTGGGAAATGAAGAAATTGCTTGTCACAAGCAATTTCTTCATTTTCCACGATGTTTTCAACGGCCATTACTTTTATGGGGAGCAAAAAGAGTTATTGTGTGGTAATGGCTTAAAGGTAATCGCTTTTAAGTATGTTTCCTTAATTAATCGTTTTCCTATATTTGGTTAAAAAATATCAACTTTTGGAAAATAACGATAGCAATGAATATGACAATCAGCATTTTTCCTCAAAATTTTCTTTGTCATATCAAAACAACTTTTCATTGATTATTTTGCTGGCTGCAACTCTTTGAAAGTTGACAAATAAAAATGTGTAGTTTGCGCAAGGATATACAAATCTAGTGTCTGAATTATGCCTTCGTGAATGATGCTACTTAAAGGTAATCGCTTTTAAGCATGTTTCCTTAATTAATCGTTTTGCTATATTTGGTTATAAAGTATCAACTTTCGAAAATATCAATAGCAATGAATATGATAATCAGCATTTTTCCTCAATATTTTATTTGTCATATCAAACAACTTTTCATAGATATTTTGCTGGATGATGCTACTTAATCCTTTCCTAAACAAGATCTTATTTTGATGTCCCTTATAGTTAAGGCCTGAGAAAACATTGAGATAAAAGAGGAAAATGCTGATAATCAGCATTCTCCCCTTTTTGCCTCAATATTGTCTATGCTATTTTGTATACACATCCTATCTTTTTAACATCCAAATCTGAGTTAGATTACCCTAAATTTTGGCTGATTGGGAAAGAGATGAATGTAAACCAGAAAGGGTTGTAAAAGTTCGTCTATTGCATAGGAGGCAATATTGGTAAAAGTAATCGCTTTTGAGTATTTTGATGTTATTGACTCCATTCAGAAGAAAAAAGTCTGTATTAACAAATCGTATGCGTGAATGAAAGCTTTGTGTTGGATAGATAAAAAGAGGAGAAAATTAAACTTCAAGCTTTAATGCACTTAAATCGCTCTTCATTTTGTGAATAGGCGTTCGATGAATGTTGAAAGCATAATTATGAATATTATAAATAAATATTATAAATGATATTGATAAATAAATATAAGGACAGTAAACGTGAGGATTTAAATCATTGGAATTTCTCAAGGCTTTCGAAGAACAATGATTATACGAACGTAAGATTTCTTTTCTATTTTAAATTGAAAATAGTTAATACATGTATTTTATTATTAAAAATGTACAATAATGTGACAAAGAAATTGACTTGCAGGTTGTTTGAAGTTAGAGAAAATGGAAATACAATATTTTTATTACAAATATCTTCTAAGATTACCTTTATTTGTCGTTAAATTTTCAAAGCTTTATGCCTTTTCTTTTTCGTAACTTTCGGATGAGTGCTCTATCTCCTTACAGAATATCGTTTGGCACGATCATGGTATATTCCTAACTATTTGAATATCATATTACATATTACATTTTAGCAATTTCAAGCAATTTCCGCGTCATAATATTTACGACCAAATACTACTATCTATAGAAGTCTAGAGTGCATCCTTTATTGTAACAATCATTTAATTCAAGTAATGATCGACAATTTGATTAGAAAAACTCTAATTAAGATGATAAAAACTATACGACTTAATTACAAGGCCTAGACTCTTGAACGTTCCTAAATGTAATTGTATTAATTAGAAAGTCCCGCGTATACTGACGAACAATAAAAACGCACGAAGTGTGCTAACTAATTATTCTAGGTGTCATAATTATGGACGGGAGTTGTTAAGTCTGTACAATATCCTCTCGTGTAATTATAGAGTAGGGGCAGTCATGCGCGAAAATATTGATGACTTATAACAAAACAATCGTAAGTGCATATATTAAGATATGCACTTACGATTGTTTGGTTATAAGTCATTGACATGTAAATGGGAAAACCCGAGCATAAATAGTGAAACATTTCTGGACACTCGATCATTGTAGTACTGACTACGCATTCTTAAACATTGCATGTGGAATGCCAATATTGCTTTATATCGAAGCTGTGAATTGTTAAAGCTTTTGGGATATCTTGTGATTTCGATAAATAGTTCAATTTGACAAATATTCTAAACACGTGTCACCGGAATTATATTTGAATATTGTGAAAAATTGCTTTTATTATTAGATCTAATTTTGTGGAGAAAGAAATAGAAAATTGTCAGAATTTCACTTTTTGTGTATTTAGCTTAAGACATTTTAGATATAGGCTAGTCAAACATCTTCGGTGATTTTGGTACGTTTGTAAATTTGCTAAAGAACGAAAGTGGAGTTATATTTTGGAATTAATTTTGTGTTTAAATTTTGCAGATGCGATTTCATGGTTTGCATAGGACTTAACCAGCCGGAATATAGGGTGGATGTTTTAACAAGTGTTACCAAAGGGATGCACAGAGGATAAGAAAACTACCAATTGTGGCTATTTCCGAAGATAGATAGCCATAAATTCACTGTATTGGATTTTAGAGAGAGTCGAGGTCTGTGAGTCGAGTGCCGTTTGATTGGGAAATAAAGCACGGTGCGGGTGTAAGTTTTTAATTAAAAGCACGGAAATGATGGAAGGAAGCTGGTTTAATGTCGTGCTGATTGTGATAATCATGTTACAAACGTGTCGAGCCCAGGATGTGACTTATTATCTCAGAGAAGAAAAACCAAATGGGACCTACATAGGAAATATAGGACAGGATTCTAATCTGTTTGATGCGTTAAGTGACACTCAATCTTCACTCATCTTTAGTTTTTTATCGACCGGTCAACAACATGCTCAGTATTTCCGGATTAATGACAAGACCAGTGAACTGTACACGAACGTCGTGATAGATCGTGAACAGATCTGTGAGTTTATGGAAGTCTGTTTGTTGACATTACAAGTAGCTGCTAACTCACAGTTTGGTAACTTCTTCAGAATACTCAAAGTGAACATTTTCGTAACAGACTATAACGACCATCCACCCGTGTTTTCAGAACCATCATTGACTTTACCCATCTCAGAATCTGTGTTAGTAGGGACATCATTCGCTATTGAAGGTGCTAGAGACCGTGATACTAGTCCCGAATATTCATTAAAATCATACGAAATCGAAGCCAGTGACGAACTCGAACAAATTGGCATACCATTTACTGTAAAGTTTGTAAAACATTTAGATGGTTCATCCACTGTTAGATTGTTTGTTAGTGAGCCGCTAGATAGAGAGAGGACAGACTCGTACGATCTAGAGATAGTGGCGAAGGATGGTGACACACCACCTCGTGTTGGCAGACTGGAACTACATATCAAAGTGATTGACGAAAACGACAACCCACCATTGTTCTCGTCTGATAACTACGAAGTGAACATCACAGAAACTCTACCTATAAATGGGTTAATATTGAATGTGACGGCTGTAGATCCAGATTTCGGTGACAATGGACGTGTAGGTTACAGGTTCAGTCCACATCAGTCTGCAGACAACTTTAAATATTTCGCGATCAACGAAGTGACAGGGGAGATAACACTGAAGGAACGTATTGTGTACTCGCCGGGAAAGAAGTTTAACCTGATAGTGGAAGCTTATGACCATGCCGGGGACGGAAACAGACTAACTTCACAGACACGAGTAGTTGTTCGTGTTAAAAACGAGGGTAATACACCACCACAGATCCGGATTAGTAAACTTTCCGGAGCCAATGTGTCGGAGCAAGCAAATATCGGTACTGTGATAGCATTCGTACGCGTTGAAGACCACGACTCTGGCAGACAGGGCATGGTGGGCTGTATAATTGACAGTCTTAATTTCGAATTGGACTTGATGAGGTTAAACCAGTATAAAGTGGTTGTCGCAAGATCTCTGGATTATGAACGATATCAAACACAGAATGTTACAGTCCATTGTGAAGATGACGGTATTCCACCATTAAAGACTTCAGAGACATTTGTTGCAAACATTTTAGACGAAAACGATCATAAACCCATGTTTGGAATGTCTTATCACACCGGGAATATACCAGAAAATTTACAAGT
Source organism: Fragum sueziense (assembly GCA_963680895.1). Classification (NCBI taxonomy): domain Eukaryota; kingdom Metazoa; phylum Mollusca; class Bivalvia; order Cardiida; family Cardiidae; genus Fragum; species Fragum sueziense. The sequence continues at coordinate 11,748,222 of OY804596.1, forward strand.
CGGGCGGGTCATTACAACAGTTAACGCAACAGATTTAGATTCAGGCAACAACAGCAAAGTGTATTTTCTAGTGCCAAGTGAATTTCGTGATACGTTTTATTTCGACAACTCGACAACACCTATAAACACAGCCCACCTAATATTGAAGAGACCGCTGGATAGAGAAGAGGTACCATCCTACTTATTCCCGATATACGCTGTAGATCAAGGTTCACCGGCAAAAACAGGCACCGCGACTGTTAGTCTTTTTATAACAGATGTCAACGACAAAAAGCCAACATTTACAAGTACACCATTCTACTTTAGCGTGCTGGAAAACCTACCTGCTGATGTACTGGTTGATAACCTCACCGCTACAGACAATGACGTAGGTCTTAACGCACAAATTACATACAAAATACATCCTAAAGACAGCCGTAGTGTGCCTTTTGCAGTAACTAAGAAAGGACTAATAAAAACAACAACAACATTAGACAGAGAATCTCAGAGTCAGTATGAGTTTCGTGTGATAGCTACAGACAGGGGCACCCCACCATTGAGTGGTACAGGAACAGTTATTGTTACAGTAAAGGATATTAATGATAATTCTCCTATATTCGAGTTTCCTAAATACGACAATAGTACCATTAATGTACTATTTACGACAGTGCCTTGGCAGATAGTTGCTAACGTGAAAGCAGTTGACCTAGATAAAATCGGCCATGGAAATAGTCAGTTAAAATACAGTATCAATGATAGAAACGACACTAGTTTATTCCAAATTAACCCCAAATCCGGTGAAGTTCAGTTAATTCAACAATTAGATTCCTCGTACTTGGGTCAGACATACAGATTAGATATATTAGCGTCGGACTTCGGTCAGCCTCTTCAGAGAAGTACTTTATCACCCCTATATATCAAAATAATCGCCGCCAATGTGACAGAAGCTGAGAGTATGTCAGACACTTTAGGCGGGAAGAATTTCATTATCATCGTCATTATCGGGGTAGTTACTATAGTGCTTTCATTAGGTATTTTAATTACAATCTGTCTAATTGGGAAGGTAGATCGACAACGTAAACGTGACCAGAGGAATAAAACAGTAGAATTAACCATAGACCAGGATACTAAACCGTTCGATGGAAGTATTACAGTGTTCTCTTTACCGTCAGAAGATAGTCTTATAAACGATCGGCGGAAAAAAGAAGTCAGTTTCTCCTTAGAAGACGATGTTTTCTCAGACGACGATTTACTACAAAAGAATTGTGGAGACAGGAAAAACAACCATTATAGGGTAAGTAGTGTCTATTTGAAACTTTTACCCCACGAAAACCCGGGTCTGTATTGTGAAAGTGAGATCATATAACACTTTCAACAAGATAAAACAGAGAAAGCTTTAGAATACACCAGAGGGAAAAAGAGAAATTGTTGAATGTCAGCAATTTCTCATTTTCCCTCAAGGCTTTCCATGCTATTACATTCGAATTTTCTGAATATTGTGGAAGCAAAGTGGTCGTCTGCATCATTTACTTTGAATCACCATGAAATTTTGTTATTTAGGAAAAGGTTTACTTCTGGTGATATGTATCTTTATGGTCGTATATATATTATGCCGCTCTCTTGTGATTCCAAAACGTAATGTATTAGATTTAAGAGTACAACATTGATCTGGATCAGACTTTGTGTATACACAGGCTGATCAGGATCTTTGTTGTGCTCAAATGTCACGAGGACTTTCTTAGCTATATCCAACACCGAATAAATTGTCTTTTTGACCATATCAACCACACCATATAGCTTGATAAAACTATACACACGTTTTCCTGGTGTTTTTGAGACCGAATATCAATTAGGATAGCAGGAAACGTTATCACATTTCGCATTATAATTAAATCCTGTAAACTTATATTTACGGATAGAAACTAGATACCATTATCGGAAACATACATGTATTATGCAAAATGGAGCAAATTAAGGCCTTTGTTTTGCGATTAATATATTTGTCGAGTTTTGTAAATATCGTCACTTTTAAACAACATCCTCGTAACTACAGCTTGTTTAAAGCTGTAGTTACGAGGTTTTTGTTGAAAAGCACCGATGTGTTCATCGATTAGAAAACCATTGTTAATCCCAGTTTAATTCTGTATACCGGAACTGCAAAAGTCTTTGAAACTTTGCTACACTTGCAATATGCGCATTCTTCTGATAATTGTATCATTTATTCTGTACTCTGGAATATTTTACATTCATAACTGGCTTGAAATCATTCAATTGTTTGGCAAAGGGTTGAAGTACAGGGGCAATGCTTTCAATTTCAAAAACAAAATATATATATATGTACATGTATATATGATATATTCGTAAGGTTACTTTTCGAAAACATTCGTCAAAGATACACATACTATCTTAAATTGTCAATGAAAATAATGTCTTCAATTAATCATTGTATAACTAGAAAGTCGTTCAGAATTCGCACTACCTAGCAATTTTGGATGATAGTAATATTGCAAGGAAAATACCAGCAATCCTAAAAGGGAGGAAAAAACCCATCGGACGTGAGGCAAATTAATGCCTTTGTAACGTTTTTATTGGGATGGTTAATTATATGGCGCTTTACGCATTCCGTTCTGATATTTTCGCAGAGAATTTGCGCGCGCCTTCACGGTAATAATATTTGGTTATATTTTCCTGTAAAACAATGCATGTATTTTATACTCCTGGCCATAATCGAAGAAAAGAAGAAAGTGATGATAACCAGCATTTTCTCCTCTTCTTCCAATGATCTATGTTGTAATGTTAGGGGTCTTTGCTTTTCATATGGTTAAATTTTGTGATTGACAATTGATTCAAGTCCATCCCAGAAAGCATCAATTCTTACTTTATTTTCCTTTGATCGGAAATGATAGCTTTAGCCAAGTTGAAATCACACAGTTTTGCAGAGCGAGAAGCTTGTGAAAATAAGGAAAACAAATAACAAAAAGTACGAATGAATATGCAAATGGACATAATTTCCAACAAATTAATTTAAAAGTAAAATGCTCATAACGGTACGTTTCCGTCAAGAACTGAGAAAAAATACCACTGCCACCATTGCAAAAATATTATTTCGCCTCAATTTTAGGTCATTGTACGGCTACGAGAACAACAACAGCTACTACTATTTATTTGCCATAAATTGTTTTTCATTAAGGAATATGTTGTTTTGATTTCCCACAAAGGTCGGATTGGTTCGGGAAACTGCAAGTGTTGCATGTCAGTAAGTCATGTGATACGCATTGATCCAATCAGAGCTCGTAAATCTTTGTTTATGCTCGGATGTAATGACTGTATGTAATTTCCGTAACATTTTTGGGTCGTCACGAGAAAATGGGATAACACGGGTTAACCCTTTCCCAAACAGAAACTGATTAAGGCGACCTGAAACAAGACCTGGCTTTGGCGTCCCCAATAAAAATGACCTGGGGAAACATTGAGACAAAAGAAGAAAATGCTGATAACAAGCATTTCATCATTTTGTCTCAATATTTCCTGTGCCTTATTTTGTACAAATTATATTCTCTTTGGAAGTTTTTAATGAAGTAATTAGTGAACCAGTCCAAACATTTGCCATGTGGAAAAGAGGGAACGCGTATGAATTCAAGATCACAAAGTACACATCTATCAAGGTATCACTTTCCAATTGTTATATAACGCAATTCGTTGATGGGTACCTTTCCGCCTGTTGCGTCTCATTTTCTCGATTCTTAAGCCTGTAATAACATCCAATCACTCTTCGAACTAACTGTTCTCATTTATTTTCTCTACGTATCCCCACATGCGATGAAAGCTTTACAGTATACAGCTACAGAAATGCTTTTTACAAAACTTAACAAGCAATTGGTCCGAAGATCTAGGAAGATTAGGTAGAGAAGAATTACACACCGAACACCGAATAGACTTTCACATACAGACTTTCAATTCCAGCACTTAAACAGAACAGCCTGATGAAATAATTTCTCGCTTTTCAACAAAAATATCGTAACTGCAGCTTAAATTAAGCTGCAGTTACGAGGTTTTCGTCGAAAAGCAGCGATTTTGAGGTTCAAGAAAGAGTGAAGAAAGAAAGAAAGAAAGAAAGAAAGAAAGACAGGAGAGAGGAAATGGAGAAATAGTGAGGAACGAAAGGAAATTTGTACAAAAAGACCCAGATATCAGTGCGAATTGATTTTGTTTGTGGTAACAATTCAAAGACAAATGAAGTGCTATAAAGTGCCAATAGTGAAATAAGTCTAAAAATCACAATCGAATGCAAGAAAATGTTTTTACAAAACTCGTTTCTTAAAACAGTATTTTAATTTAGAGAATTGAAAGGTTTTATTTAAAATTGAAGAAAAATCCGTCTATGATACAAATTCTGTATTTAAAAAGAACACATCGTTAGCATCAAAAGATAGTTTTCTTTCTGAATATATAATACCCGTAGATTTTAATATGAAAATGTTGTAATTATAAGCAATGTCTGTGATAATTTTTGACATTCAAAATGTACATAAAATATGTGAAAATACGTTTAATGTTGTTATTTTTCACTTAGTGCTAAATTCTTTCCCAAACGACAAACTATCAAACCATTCCAATTTGAAGGCAGTTGCAGACGACAAAATCAGTTATGACAAAGCAGGAGATTTGTATGTTATATCATAGAAAGTAATGGGGAAATGTAGACATTGCTGATAAATCAGTAATTTCGCCCTTTTCCCATTTCCCACAAGCTTTCTCTACCAGAAACGCCGAAGTCAGGTCTTGTTTGGGAAAGCGTTTAGAAATGAAGTACGAAGGCTTGCTACCACTAGCCTGTCAATGTGGCCTCAAACACTGTTTAAGGTAGAATATCCGTAATGTGGCCATTTTGACATTCATAAAACATCGGATTTCTTTTGAGCGGTGTTGTAGCGTATCATTACCTATTCGGGCGCGGACGTAAACATTCGGCGGTGGAAAGTTACACAGCCGAATGTTTTCGACGTCGCCCGAATAATTCCGACGTCGCACGAATATCATAAAGGGTAGACTACCTTAATCGAAAAAGGCCAAACATCGACGCCTCTTGATTCACATAAGTGTTAAAGCAAATGGAGAAAATACTGATATCCACCGTATCACAGAGATAATTGGTTATAACAGTCAAATTTTTCGTCTTCACGTTTTGATATTATCCACGCTTAAAGTTTGTTATTTGGGAAATGATGAAGACCTGTCCAAATTCGATTGTATTGCAAACGACGAAATAACATCAACATTGCCATTAGGAAAGAAAACCATGTTTTTGCGCTGACACATTAGAGAGACAAAACGCTTGAAGGAGCAATTTCTCATTTCCGTCAATGTTTTCATAACAATGCTCTAAAGTCGACGCCAATACCAGACGCGCCTTAGGAAAGTATAATTTGTCGGTAAATGCAGGAAATGGCGGTTTTCGTGAGCATGCGCAGTCCATACAGTTTTACCAAGCTTCCAACCTTTCTACATTTCTCCACTTTGATGCGTATTTGTCTCGCTCTTCAAAATTGAGCAATCTAAACTTTTATCGTTCAGAAAAGGGTTACAACATTTGCGACAGGACCTTTTATCTGGAAGAGGGTCTCTTAAGGCTTTTGAACGAAACGTGGTTGAAGATCAGCCTGCGTATACACGCAGTCTGATCAGGAACCGTGTTGGTCTCCAATAGCTTCTTTATGATCTGTAGCAACCATAAGACAGCAGCATGGATCCCAATCAGACTGCACTAAGGCACTGGCTGATCTTTAAACATGGTTTTCTTAAATGCTATGTGGGGCCTTTTTCCAGATCCCAGCTCAGCCTTTTAACCCTTTTCCAAACAACAAAATTTTAGGGTGGTCCAATTTAAAAGCTGCTGCAGACGACAAGATGAATGTAACGAAAGGTAAAAGTTGTGAATAATATAGCACAGAAAACATTGAGACAAAAGGAGAAACTTCTGGTTATCAGCAGTTTCTTCTTTTGTTTCAATGTTTTCCCAAGTCTTTTCTATTAGGGTCATTAAATGCAGGTCTTGTTTGGGAAAGGGTTAATTCAATAGAAATCCAAACTGCCGGTGCGGTTCCAAAAGAAGGGTCGGAATGTCTTTCGCGACTTGTAGAAATTTGATAAGAGGCAAAAATTCAGGAAGATATATTTCTCCGCGTTGATAGATGTGAAAAACGTTTGGGTCTGACTCTGCATAATTCAACTGCATTAAGGATTTCTCGGCAATGTCTGGCACTTTAGGGTTTGTAAAATGCCTATTTGGATATTTTTCTAAACCATGAAATAGTCAAAATGGTTACCGTGCAACTACAATATCAATCAGTGGTTTAACTTCAAACTACTATATATATACCAGGGGTTGTTTATATAGTTATGTAATATAGGTTCGAAGAAAAATAACTATGTGAAAAATAATCTTTACAACAAAGTCAAGAATTGGAATGAATCCAAGACTCTTGCAAATGATAAAACATGATATAATAATATGAAAGATACAAACTGCAGAAAAAAGATGTTACCGTTGTTTTATTGTAATAAAAACAAGGAAAAATGAGAAATTATCATTTTTTCTAATGTTATTCTGAAATGTTATTTCAATGGTGTCAAATTCAGGCTTTGTCTTGGAAAGGGTCAAGTTCTCTGAAACGAAGGACATTTATGCAAAACGTAAATGCGCCGGAGTCTAGAAAAATACCCATAAAGGCGTTTGAGCCCAGCAAGGTTCAAGATACATGCATGCAGCCTGATCAAGAACCATGCTGGTCTTCAATGGCTTCTTCATGCCATGTATAAACAGCAAATGAACAGCAGGGATCCCGGTTAGAATGCACTTGTACTCAGGATGCTTTTGAAACATGGCTACCTCAAATGCTATAAGGAACCCTTTTCTAGATCTCGGCTACACTATATTATTCCACATGCAATATTTAATGTTTCTTTAAAACAATAAGAAAAATAAAAATGAAAAAAAATATAACATTTGCGTGCTATTCGAACAAGTTGACAAACAAAATTTCTGAAAATCGTGATTTTTATGTGCGTTAACTACAATTTTAAGAGGCACCAACTGTCAAGTTTATTTTCTGATACATCGCCACAGAGTATTCTCATATGACTTTGTTGCGTTATTTCATGTTTTGTTAGAAAAAAAGACAGTAAAAAATATTCTAGCTTTTCATTCTTCAGCACAATATTTTTAGAGACTTTAAAATCCCAAAGGCTTCAATATGCCCGCCTACACATCGATTGATTACAGATGTTTTGAAATTTTGCAACTGTATTTTAGGTTCCACATTAATCCGAGTCTTCTCTGATGTAAATACGCTCTTTGATATTTTGATTTTTCGCTATTTACAATAGCGAAAAATCAAAATATCAAAGAGCGTATTTACATCAGAGAAGACTCGGATTAGTTCCACATTTGTAGTCATTCAACCAAAAACTCTTATAACTGCAGTTACGAGTTTTTTGTTGAAAAAAGCGACATGTAACCTTCCCAAATATAGTAACCTTTATTCAAAATTCTCGAAATTAAAGCTTGCTTTAAAATGTAGTTACATTGTTTTGGAACAAATACAACGATATGGATGCCAAAAATCAGACATAAATTGTTTAGGAGAAGGTTAATCATTTGTGACCAAAGAGAACGTTATATGGCCCTTGCGTGACAAAAACGATAAAAGTAGAGACCTGTCCCATTCATCCACCTATCTCAGAACATTTAGAGAGCCTGGGTAACACACATAACTCTGCATCCACATCACGTCCATGGTCAGAAATATGCTGCTTTTCAACAAAAACCTCGTATCTGTAGCTTGAAACACGCTGCAGTTGCAAGGTTTTTGTTGAAAAACAACGATATATTCATGCTGCAAGTGTGACCTTATTTGGACGTGCTTTTCGGTGATTAGGCATCGATAGAGTGTGTGTGACCGCGTCTTAAACAGAAAACGTTTGCTGATATTTTCTTCTTTCTCCTAAAAATTCTCATATTAATCATTTAGAAATATATATAGACTTGAAAACCAGACATAGTTTGGAATAGATCCAAAACTTTAGCACAAAGATTATTACGTGTAGTGTTAGTCCTTGCTTGACATAAAGTATAGTAACATAGACCTGTCCTATTTGTTATACATACGTGTATCTTTCTGAAAATATTAAGAGAAAAGGAGCAAATACTTTCTCAGAGTAAGGGCCTGTTTAAATACAAACGTCAAAATTGACAGATACTTGGGATAGGCCGAATAGAATATGACGTGTGACCAAAGAGATATAGTCAGGTGGTCCTTGTGGGACAATAACAATGCAAGTAGAAAGATGTCCCTATGTTGTTACTTATCTAATAAACATTTAGAGAAAAGGATAAAATGCTGACGCTGGTCAGCATTTTATCCTTTTCTCAAAATGTTTTCAACAAATTATTATAACTACCTCAAAACCGGACATTGTTTTTAATGATTACCAACGTATGTCGCAAGATGCCGTTAGGTTTTCGTTGCGTGACACAAGCCATTGCAGTAGAGGTCTGTTCCATTTGTTCTACCTATCTCCTTACAAATGGGCCTCACTTGACTTTTATTGACTTCTAATATGCAATCGATTGTGAATGTTGACTTCAGTTTCTTCGTTAGTTTATCATCGCTTTAAGCACGCTTTAGTTTAGTTAGGTCTTTTGATAGAAAGGCAAGGTATTGCATCGAATGATCTTTCCATTTAGGAAGAAAGTACAATTTAGTTATAGATGTAACTGTGTACCTTTGATTACAAAAAGCCTAGATAAATGCCAACTTAATCGGTTCATGTGTCTTTTACGACTCTCGTTTTAATTAGCTTGTGTTTCTACTGGTACCTTAAACACACTAAGTTGATTAAAATCGGTATCCTTGTCCTTATTAATCTAAAGACAGAACTTTAAAACTTTTGAACAAGCTATAGTGATTTACTTTTAGTCCATCTTCTTACGTTGATGCTTTGAGACTCGGTGATCCGCGTGTTTGGACAAAAAGGCATTTATACTGACACACAAAAGAAAGTATGCATATGGTTACTTGGAAGTATTGTACTTTCAAGCAAAGTAGCATCATATATGGCATCAAAATGTACAAACATGTATCAAATATGGGATGGATTATATTTGACTGAAAGTTTGAAAATTTACAGACCTTTGCTAAATACGTTTAAATAGCAGAGAATGGACATTAAACGTTGCATACTGGTTGCATTGTGTTTGTTTTCTTACCTTTGGAACTTTTCCAGTAATTCCATATAAAGTAAAAACTCGGAAGTGTTGTCTACATCTATGGATCAATTCAAGTTTTGTAAACCACATGGATCTGAAACCTTGCTATGGAAAAGTACTGGACTGGTTCTATAGGCGGAAAGCACGTAAACTAGATTGTCTGATTTTGATTTTTACCTTATTTTATTCAAGCCTAAAGCAAACATGAGTTGATGGTCGAACAGTGAAAGTATTATTCAATTGATACATTGTTGTAAACCGTGCTACCACATATGATATACGTTTTTGTTTAAAAAAGTATACAGTATAATTCTGTAACCACATGAGTACGTTCTTTTGCTCGTCAGTTTATATGCAGAATTTGAAATCGTTAGTTAGAGGAAATAATGTTTGTTTGTTATAAGGATGTACAATACTTATGGCACACCATGATCTTACTATCATTGTTGAAAGCATGATAATATCCGACACACACAAGAGAAACCACGGAAATAACAAACCGTATATTTTATGGTGCTTAAAAGTACATTGTACACGGCCACATTTGTTTTTTCACCAAACATAATGACCCGACCGTATGTACTATTATTACCACCACCTGCGACCAAAAGAGGCACCGCAGCCCACTTGTGTATGCATCGGTAGCAAGACAATTAACTCGAAGAATCGAAATCCTGGGAGGTTTATTAAAACTGCGTTAGAAAGTAATGAAACCCCAAGTTAATCAATCCGTCTGAGTTGCTCGATTTTTTCGTGATCAGGAGGAGAATATTAAACTGTGTCTTGCTTTGTTCTTATATGCGTTAACCCATTACCAAACGATCAAATTTTAGGGCGGTCCAAATTCAAAGATCCTACAGACGACAATTTCAAGTGAATGGAATTTTAGATGTTTATGTCTTTTTGGATGGAAAACATTGTGGGAAATGAAGAAATTGCTTGTCACAAGCAATTTCTTCATTTTCCACGATGTTTTCCATTGTTTATTTTGTGGGGAGTCAAAAAGAGTCATTGTGTGGTAATGGATTACTCCTTTTCCAAGTAAGGCCTGATTTTGACCAGCAAATACAAAAGGCTGGAGGAAGTTCGAGACAACAGAAGAAATTAATGCTAACCAGCATTTTCACGATTTGTCTCAATATTTTGTTTTAAACATATTCTACCAATTTCATTTCTTTATTTTTATCACCTGCAACGACTATAAAATATTTATTGAATTAAGAGCAGTATTCTTCATAATTTCTAGCCAAAACTTGAATTTAAAGGAATTCAGTACAATAATATTTTGGATAAAAATAGTGTCTGTAGCGGTATTAAAATGTCTTATGAGAGAATTAAAGGATGAGATTTTGTCGTGACATTTCATTTTAAATTGAAATTACTGAAAGGAAATGGAAATAAGTCTGAAACAGTTTTTCTTATTTTAATCTTTCTAAGATTAATGAATCTTTTGTTTTATTGTTTATACGCTGTATAACTTCTGCGTCTTATGCTCCTCAACTCTGAGAAAAACTCTCTTAGCTGGGATCTGCAAAAACACGGTGGTTTATCATGTGCCTCAGAATATCTTGAAATGATAGTTAGTGTAGCGTTTGGAACAAAACGGATCCAAGCGTGTCTTTGTCAAATGCAGTTTATCTCAGCTTCATGTCATTCTCTTTTATATTTCTTAGGTATAAGAACGAATATACTTGACTAATATGGGACCTGTTCAAATTGCGCTTGTGTGCAAGAAGATCTGGCCCCCTTTCTGGTCTTAATGGACACAATACTGATCATAACAGATCACAAATTAGTTGAGCTTTCACGAAATTCTTTCTTTAGAAATGTCGATGAATAAATAAAGTGTATTATTAGAAACATTGATGCCTAAAAAGGTAATGCTTACAACCAGTATTTATTCCTCTTGTCTCAACAGTTTTGTGTTATAGTGTACACCAATATTTCGTGTATCAAAAATAACGTTGTCTCCTCCGTAACAAGTTAAAACAGTCTAAATTTTTAACGTTTTGGGGCGGATTTACAGCCGTTTCGGAAAGGATTAACATATCAGTGTGACAATAATACAAAAGTACTGTATTTATTTGATTTACGCGTTACAACATATTATATCTGACATCAAAAGTTAAATGAACTCGAATTCTCGGAAGAAAATATAAATTACTTTCCGTACGGGACCGAATGGAGTACTCGAGACATATTACAGAAAAGTAATTTGGTTTCAAAATAGAATTTAGAATTGGAAAACAAACGGCTGGTGTTTAAAGAATCACCTATTACGAAAACAAAAGTATATATCGAATTGCAGACGTGAAAACTTGTACGTCTGAGACAGACTTGTATTTTCAATCGCGCTGTCTAGAGTCGGCATGCCAACGATTAAGAGAGACCAGTTAATATTGGATAAGGTTAACGAACTTGGACATACTTTTATAATGGACCAGACTTGAGTTTTCGTTCCTGACAATAGAAACACCTTGGAAAGTATTGATACAAAAGATACAATGCTGGTCATCATCTTTTTATTTTTTTTTTTTGGGGGGGGGGGGGGCGGGGGCTAAATCTTTTCTGTGGTATATTGTAGACAGCCCTTCGATGAATTAATATCAATTCCATGTTTTAAAGCAACTTTCAAGTAGGAACGGTCTCATTTGCTGTTTGAAAAAGGGTTGGAAGCAGGGGATGCTGACAATATGAATCAAGTACTTAAAGTACTTTTGGGAAGCAAACTTGTTAATAATGTAGGCCTGTCCAGCAGTAGAGTACTTTGATTAAGTACTTTGATTATCCATTTGAATACCTTGAATACTTTGATTCCATGCTGGAGTTATTGTATCTATTTTTAGCACAACCCTCATGCATATTTATCGTTTCTGTAATTTAACTATTTATAGCTTTGAATATATTTCATAGTAAACTTGACTGATCCATTTACAAGGAATGCCATTAGACTGATCTTTGAACCATATATTATAAAGCAAATTACTGCGTTGGTCTTTTTTTCTCTTAGAGACATGATTAATTGAATGTTTCTTTTTTCAGTCACACAATTCAATATCTACATGTATAACTTCAGACTTACATATTGAATATTCGAATGACTGTTACCTCATTAATCTTTGCTTTTGATAGAACTATTTATAGTGAGCGGGCCGGAAGATGGGGTGTGGTATGCAGAGAATGGTAAAGTGCAGAGAAAGGTTGCTGCATAGAGAAGCAAATTTTGCAAAATTTGCTTCCCAAAAAATATTTGATTTAAACTTTACACAACTTTACTCATCACAATCCATCTCACCGAGATGACTAACAGAAATATTCTACATTTGAATTTGAAAAATGTATGTTTTGAACCGCTAGATAAGCGGCGCGGTTTCGTAAAGCAGCTGATTTTCTCGGAAACTGGAAATGTAATTCGAATACTAGTAATCAAATTACGTCTATTAAGTTTCATGAATAAACCACGAATTTCTGATTTAATAAGACTGAAGCGTGCTTCAATCACGCGCAATATCGGGCTCTCAAAATGTCTAATTTCTTTGATTTTATATGATATTTATTTTCTGCTTTACGTATTTTGTCAGACAGATTAGACAAGTGGATTTTTTATGAATTGTTGTCTTAATACTTTTTTCCCAGAAAATATGTGTAATTGACAAGAAAAGGAGAGAAATTATGAAAGAATCTAAAGTTATCACTCTCAAAGTTTTGTGACTTTCTTCTAACCACCATGACATTTCTTTCCGTTCCCTTATTTTATTCTTTCCACAATAAAAGCTGTTTCAGTTATATGTAGTAATTGCCTGCAACCCGTGGACAATTGGACACTTTTGTGTCGTTCTTGAAAAGGTAACTGTATCTTCTTACCGCACCTGATAGAACTTGGTAAATGGAAAAAGGCTGAAAAAGTCTTATAATTTTATGTAGTTTTACTGAATGGATGTACTTTGTAGAAAAATGTTTCTTTACCCGTTCACAGTCATTCAAAACGGCTTTGACGTCAAAAATACGCTTACAAATTCTACATTATTCGAATGATGTTTATCTTACTTGCAACATAAATATTTAATACAAAATATACTGTGCCTTCAACGTATTTGAAAAAAGGAATTGGTTAAATTACTGGAAGGAAAAAAAACAGTTGTCTTTTTATCAACAAACTATTTTGATGTCTATTTCGTACGTTATTATATCCTTTAGATGTAATTCGCGAGATAGCCTGACAGACGATAAATTGAGATAAATCTTTGAAAAGTGAAATACCTTCAATTTTCTCTCAATCAGATAAACGTATAATAAAGGCGATTATATATCATGAAGTCACTTTTCGTTTTGGTTTGAGGCAGTTTATACCCTTTACCTAATGAGAAATTGTCCCAACTTTGCATTTGCTTATAATGATAACTGCCTGTATCTATAGACAGCATGTTTAAGATGTAATGCAATTAAATGATCATTTAACTCTAAAGAAAGGTCAATTTGCAAATACAAATAGCTTTATTCAAGTATTTAGGCCTGTGACCCACAAAAGTTTACATTATATATATTATATACAGTAGAAGTGACAAATAACAATGTATATCTGTATTCGGAAGTTGATGTGACACTATCGGAGTATATTTCCTATCTTGTCTCCACCAATGGTCTTCTTTGTAACTCGACATTCTTATCATTATTCCTGCCTTAAACATTTCTGAGACCGAGGCGCCCCTCGCAGCGAAAGTTTTCGCAAATCGCAGAGAGGAAAGAAGGCAAATATGATGAACATCCATTTCTTCTTTTACTAAAACTCTACATATGCTTCCAAATCAATACTTCGAGTACTCTTGACTTGAATTTTAACGTCTGCAGCCCCTTTTATTTTGACATAAGTACAATTGAAATGTAGGGGTGTGCGGGTAATATTAAACCCAAGCGTACACACCAGTAATATTATTCTTGATTTATAATTGTCATGATTCGGTTCTATGTTGGTGTTAAGGATGTAGGGTTAATTTTAATGATGTAAATTTTATTCCGGCCTCTATAATTATTCAAGATGTACCCATCGTAATATGCTTACGGCAGTAAAGATAAACCTATTAAGAGTGATCTAAATAATGATAGACCTGATATAACGTTGTGTCATAAATATACACCATAAAATCTCAATTTAACCAGGAGATTTTAACCTTTGCATGGTTCATTAAGTCTTAAGACACACTTTCTACACTTTACCAACATGCGCGGAAATTCAAATTTCAAAATAACACTTGGACAAATGACATGTTAAGGCACAAAATGCATTGGTCAATTAAAAGAGTATTGAATGTAATACATAGAAAAAATGAAGATTTAAGACGACTGCCATTTAAATATACTACAATTTTCATAAGTTTAGGTTAAAGGGGTTTCTATGTTGTTTGCTGATATTTCCAAAACAAAAACAAAACATATTACTCTATCATAGTGCATGTAACTACATGCGATTTCTTTTCATACCATCTCCAAACATATATGAGCCACTTTGATATACAATCTTTTACTTAAACCCTTTCCCAAACAAGACCTGGTTTTGACGTCCCTAATATAAAAGGCTTTGGAAAACATTGAAACAAAAGAAGAAACTGCTGATAACCAGCAGTTTCTCCTTTTGTCTCAATATTTTCTGTGCCATATTTTACACAAATCCCATCTTAAGTAACATCTATTTTGTCATTTGTAGCACTTTTTGAAGTGGATCACCCTAAAATTTTGCTGTTTGGTAATGGGTTAAATACATTTTTATTGTGATTTATATTGAACTTTACACCTCTATTATCTCTAACCATGAAAGCTACTTCAGATGGTGCCAGATTTCAAAGCGCCAATTGAGGACCTGACTGCTTGAAGAGAAAATTAATATCTGAAGTGTAGATTTACACTGGCAATATATTAATATGCTTTGGTAGCTCAGTTGTGCCTAAACTGTTACTTGACAGAGCTAGATTAAGGTAGTCTACCCTTAATGAGATTCGCGCGACGCCGGAATTATTCGGTCGTGTTCGTAAACATTCGGCGGTGGAACGTTCCACCGCCAAATGTTTACGACCGCGCCCTAATAGGTTCGGATACGTCACGACGACGCTAAAAAATCCGATGTTTTATGAATTACAAAATGACCACATTACGGGTATTCTACCTTAAATCAGAGAATCACGCGGCATATCATTTGCGCATGTTTTTAATAATCATGTTAATATATCACCTATTTGGGGCAAAATGAAGCAGAGAAGACACACAACCATCAAAGATTAAATAAGCGGAAAGGATTTTTTCAAAGTCAGACAATGAAATAAACACGTTTAATCAACTGATTCTTAAAAATCATACACATCTATCTAATACCCGACATATTTCCGATTTCTCTGCTTCAAACCTTTTTTGAAATCGATCACATACTAAGATAATTATTGACGATTTTCTGCAATCGTTGTGTTACGTGATTCCCAACTGTGAATCATTATTCTACAGCTAAAAGCCACATTACTATGCCAAATGCAACAAGTAGGTATAGCCCACGATAAATAACCTGACAGAACATCACTAGCTCTTAGCTAGAGATAATCTGCCATGTCATTTATCGTGAGATGTAGCCTACTTGGACATAGTGTTCACCAGTTGTTTATCTTATTTGAATTTTGATAAGGAAAAACAAATGCAAAATGGGGTAGTGTAGATTGCTGCAGGGGACGTCTAACCGTGTCAACCGTCTAGTTCGGACATGTCAGGTTTACTAATGATCTGCCAGATGTTATTGATCTACTGGCCTTCAATCATTGCCTAGTTACCATGATTGTCAACCTGATCTTTAACTATTTCAAGGTCAGGTCAGAGGCTTTGCATGCAGAATGACCGAAGTCAACATTGTTCTCCAATAAAATCTGGTATTACTGCATGTACATGAAAATGAATTACATGTACTATTAAAGCAAAATGGACCCTATATGTACGCAGGCTCTGATCGAATGGGTATTAATCCTTTCACAATCGGAAAAAAATGAACCAATTCAATTTAAAAGTTTCTTCAAGCAACAAATTGGATGATGATGCAGTTAGAATGCTTGTACAATATGCCTCAATGTTTTTCCAAATTCATTTAAATTAGGGACGTCAAAACATGACTTGTTTGGGAAATGGTTAGCTACATGTTCCCGTCCTTAGGAAATGCTTGTACAATATGCCTCAATGTTTTCCCAAATTCATTTCAATTAGGGACGTCAAAACATGACTTGTTTGGGAAATGGTTAGCTACATGTTCCCGTCCTTAGGAAATGCTTGTACAATATGCCTCAATGTTTTCCCAAATTCATTTAAATTAGGGACGTCAAAACATGACTTGTTTGGGAAATGGTTAGCTACATGTTCCCGTCCATTGTCTTATACATATATAAGTGAAACAACTAATATAAGTGAAACAAATAACCAAAAACCAAGACAGTGGATATTTCCCATTGACATTACTGGACATTACTCGGCCTGAATCAATATTACATGGACATTTCAATACAAGAATAATGATCTGTCTAGCCCAATATGGCCACATGTCAAAGAAACAAAAATCACACATCAATTGATTAGAACACTTTTGTTGTACATAAATGTCGAATTAGTGATATTTACACTGTTCGTATGCAACAAATGTCATAGTAACACGTATTGTGCATATTATTAAGGTACCACATTGTCGTTTTTCAACAAAAACCTCGTAACTGCAGCTTAAAACAAGCTGCAATTACGATGTGTTCGTTGAAAAGCATCAATATGATCGTGAGAAAAAACACACAATTAAAATGTCGCGTGTGCATACATAATTTGAGAACATGTACTTCGAAATGACTATACGCATCACACAATGATTTTGGTTAACCAAGATTTCGATGTACATTGTAATTTCATTATACTCGTCTTTCTTCGACGAAACAAACTTTTAAACTAGTTTAAAGCCATGCCAGTTCAATTCCGTAATCAGTAACCATTAATGGAAGAAATTAACTTGGTATTCAGCATCGTCTGTTTCTACCTCAATGATTTGCAAACGTTGTCCTATCTTAAGGATGATATTTTCGATACTTCAATCAAAACGCAGCAAAGTGTTTAAAAAGAAGTGGCGAATATAATTATTTATGAACAGTGTATTTTGAGAATATTTCATGTAATAATAGATTCGCATTCCTTGCACGAAGCCTCATTTTCTTCCTCCCATCTCTCGGATTATTAGACCTGTTTTTAATGAGCGTTTTGAATTATTAAAAACACAAATTGTTTATAACCACCAGGGGAATATTGCAGTACATCTAGCCTAGAACTCTACATAGTAAATCTTCCTGTTAATTAGTCTCTGTGCTCCCATATTTGAATAATTTTAATATTTTACCAAATAATCCTTACTTTTGAAGTTCCTTTCAAAGAACACGTTTGGCAACATTTATCGTCGGTGGGGAGTCAAAACCTCGTAACTCCAGCTTTTTCAAGCTGTAGTTACGAAGTTTTGACTCCCCACCATCGGTATATGGAGCGACATGCTGGAAATCTACATTTTCTTATTTTACACTATACTCTACACTATACGATATAAATACAGCCGACACTCGTTATCTCGACATCGGATAAGTCGAAATTCCGCTTAAGTCGAAGTGAAAGTCATGTCCCATCCTCAACATATGGATATCAAAATGAATTCCGAAACAAATACAGCCATTGAAATTTAGTAGTAAAAGGATAGAAATTGCTCGTTTTTCAATCATAGACACATATAATGCCCATCAAAAATGATTAAATATTGTTTTTATCGAAAATAATCAAAAATCGGATTAGTCGAACTCCGATATGTCGATGAATTTTGACGGCCCCTCTGACTTCGACACAACGAGTGTCGACTGTATAATACAAAATTGCTGCACTTGATGACATTCTTTATTTCAGTGTTCTAAACCTTCTGATTTGCGTCTGGTGTTTTTCGTTCAACCGTTTCCAAAAAAAGCTGTTGTAGGTAACAAAACGGATTCTAATAAAAATATACAGATCAGATTTGTGTTACTTTTTACATTGCAATAAAGCATAATAATATGGAAATGAAGAAAAGGGGGAAATGTTTTACACTAGAATTTGGGCACCGGCATTTTATGATTTTTCTTCAATGTTTCCACAAGTCCTTTTTAGAGAAAGACATTACATGGGGTTGTCAAAAACCAAAATTAAGTTCCCGTTCCCATATGACATAATCGACCGAATAACGTTCATCGGTGTTGTTTGTTTATTAGAATCTTTATACACATGAATCTTTATACACATATTTGACGGTAAACAAGGAAGCTTTTTTGTTTTCTTTTGTATTTTTATCGTAATTTCTCAGTGTATTTTAGTGTTTTTTCTGGCTTTGATCTGACATGAAGAAGGCTTAAGAAATCTTTTGTAAGTTTTCCTATAGATTCGTTAGGATTAGACGTGTCTGCGGAGCTTCCTTTGTCATCAATATTGACTAACTTTTACTCGATGTTATCCCTTTTTCATACAATATATCGATGCTTTTCAACAAAAACCTCGTAACTGCAGCTTTAAAAGAAGCTGCAAATACGAGTTTTTTTATTGAAAAGCGATGGCATGATTTATTCGACTCTAGTGGTACTTCATGAATAAATACTTGTTTCCGAAAACTTTTTGGTAAAATATATTTCCTCCAAATATTTCGAAGACTAAAAATAAAGTTCGTTCGCATCTAAAATTATAGAAATACAGTCGACACTCGTTGTGTCGAAGACAGAGGGGCAGTCAAAATACCTCGACATATCCGTAGTTCGACTCATCCGATTTTGATTATTTTCGATGAAAACGTTTTTTAACCAGTTTTGATGGGCATCATGTGTGTCCATGATTGAAATATAGTAGGAAAAGGAAAGAAATTGCTCGAAACGATTTCTATCCTTTTCCTACTAAATTTCAATGGCTGTATTTGTTTCAGAATTATTTTGATTAAACATTTTGATATCAACATGTTGAAAATGGGACATGACCTTCATTTCGACTTAAGCGGAATTTCGACTTATCCGATGTCGAGATAACGAGTGTCGACTGTAAATGTAATCGTCTGCCAGACGATCAAATTCCGAGCTCCTTATTTGTGACTACGATGGCAAAGTTTTTTTTAAATAAACACCCTTCAAAGTTCACAATATAACAGGATTACCAGCTTTGCTTGTTCTCTTTCAAGTTCTTTTCCCGGAGCACTCTCTGTTTGAAACATCGAAATCATATCTTACTTGGGACCTTGTCATGGCTGTAGGCTACTGTAACGTTACTATACCCATGCGTGCAATGCTTTATTCATGGAGGGTGCACATCGTCTTTCATAATAAAAGAGAAAATGTCCCATAATGGAATTGTGCACAAACTAATCAAATTGGAAATCTCCAGCCTAGAATTCCTCCGAGAGTGGATATCTTATTAACCCTTTCCCAAACGACAAAATTTTAGGGTAATCCACTTCTAAAACAGCCACAAATAACAAAATGGATGTTATTTAAGAAAGGATATGTGTAAAATATGGCACTGAAAATATTGAGACAAAAGGAGAAATCAGCAGTTTCTTCTTTTGTTTCAACGTTTTCCAAGCCTTTTCTATTAAGGACGTCAAAACCAGGTCTTGTTTGGGAAAGGGTTAAATGACAACGAAGTAGACTTTAAATGCCGAAAGCAAATTGAGTTGTACCCGCATTTCAGTCTATGAAGACATCTATAGGTTTTATAACCCTAAGCATCTTCCTGTTGGTCTGGAAAATTCGCTGCTGTTCATAAAAAAACTCGTATCTACAGCTTGTTTAAAGCTGTAGATACGAGGTTTTTGTTGAAAAGCGACGAAATGGTGCAGTGACTTTAGCATACATTTCGGAAAAAATGTTATTCTGCACATACATGTTGGCTCTATAACATGTACATTCTCTTAAAAATGGTTGACATTAATTCAGCCCATCAAAAGCAAGGCCATATTAACATTAATTTTGAAAAAAAAGCAATCCCTGATTTTGTGTGCCCACAAATCATTGAGAGAAATAAACAATGTAGATCTATTCTATAAGTTACCCAAAATGTTTTATACGGCAAACTTATGCACTTAATATCTGCGATTCGCAACATTTATTTTGAAATATGCAATTATTTTCTATTTCATTCGGTCTCATAATGTACTGTCTTTGAAGGTTATAATGAAATTGAGTAGATGCAGTTTAGATAGTGGAAACGGATGCAAAGTATAGACGTACTTTAATGGTCTATGAATATACGCTATATAGCAAAGTCATTTTTATACTGAAGCCGAGAGGACAAGAATAACAATTGACCTGAATAAACAACGGCCCCCGAACTTAATACAAGCTATAAAAACGCGGTGTTCCGTCTGTGGGATTTTCTTTTGTCTTTACAGATATTGATCGCGAATAAGCTCTCATCAATGTAGGGAGAATATTGCAGTTTTAATGCGCAATGAACCTGTTCTTAATACGCCTTTTGTTGTTACAGGCAGACAGCAAGTATCCGCATTAACAAGTCTTATTAATTACATTTATTCCCCCCTTGGGAAATCCTGGCTTCTTACGGCAAGTTCAGCACGGTCCTTTTGACTATTGAGTAACATCGATGTTACATGTATGAATCTAATGATTGATTATTTTATACTGAATTGATCTATGAAAACATTAATATTAACCTCCTTTTTCCAACCATTTTGGTTGACAACATCTGGTATTTGTCTAACGTGGGTAAGTCTATCGATTGGTCAATTAAAGTAACGTGGCTATATACCGGTATATGCACATGTTATTAAATAAAGTTCATTTACGATAACATGGAACATGTTTATTATACATTCAAAGTTAAACGAGAATCGATACAAATATTTTGGTTTATTTTAGGGTTGAACAGGTATCAGTGTGTATAAAGTGTTACTATAAATAGTCAAATGTACATCCTGCCTCCCCTCTTTTCCGTTATCGGTCTAGTCCCTCATTAGTAAAAGATTTTGAATCGTTTATACACATTTTACCTGTGTATACAAGAGAATTGGCTTCTAAATTTCCATGCAATGAATGGTTAGCACCTGCAAGATTCGAACCATTGCATGCAAAATTGCAGTAGGGGTAGGACGGAGACGAAAATTGCCTTATTTTCATTATGCAGTATTTAAATTTTGTAAACATGTTCCATAATATTGTGCAACGAGTATAGTGATCGAAGATGTTTTCTAAATTGATATTATATTATTTTCCATCAATTGCATTCACTGCATACCGTAAATGATGGATGGAATTGCAGTTTTGCATTTTCAAGATATCACACTTCAATGTACCGGGCAATTTGGCTAATGTGCCTATTGCGTTTCCTGACTTTTTTCATTCCCACATCGGTACAAAAATGATCAATTGTCACCAATATTCTTCGGATGACATCTCAAACACAGTCAACATTTTCTAAAAGCGTATCTGGTTGTACATTTCGTTAACCCTGATTCTGTCAATGTTCTGTCAACAAACCATCCGGCTGCAGATCTACACATAACAATTGTAATGAACAGGTTGAAGCGGCTTCGTTTTTGTTCCCAAGCCTTTGAATAATTTGTCTCCTATTTCCCGGCTTATACATAAAGCAAATAGAAAGTTACATAACCCGAAAGAAACATGTTGTCTGTACATTGTATTGAGTACCTGGTATGTTAGTAGCGTCTTATCGCCGCTTTTCAACAAAAACCTTGTAACTGCAGCTTAAAACAAACTGCAGTTTCGAGGTTTTCATAGAAAAGCATCGTTTATTCTTACATTGTCCTAGTACTATTGATAATTCCTGTCTAGTGGCATTTCGCCCCGTAAAGTCAAGCAATAAACAAGTACTCTCTCACGGATACTATGATTGATTTTGGCTTCGTCAATCTACCAATACTATACGAAATATGGTTCACTGTTTCTTATACTATTACAGTACAAGGTAGATGTAGATCGCATTTTCTAAAATGCTATTTTGTCCATTTTTGTCTGGTAAGCAGTGCCCCTTTTGTCGCAAGATATTATTGGTGATTCTTTTCTAATTGAAGGAAGTCAAAAATAAACAAGCAGGCCTATTCTATTACACACCACGCCACTCTGATTGACTTTTGTTTCATCAACCTGTCAACTGTATAAGAGATTTGGTTCATAGCGGTGTACGTGGTTGTTGGAATATCGCATGAATTCCCTTTCACGTATTCTTATATTGTCCTAGTCATCTATTGGCAACTTGTCTATTGGCATTTCGCCCCGTAAAGTCAAGCAATAAACAAGTACTCTCTCACATCGTACACGGACACTATGATTACCAACTCTATACGAAACTTGGCTCACTGTTTCTTATAACATTATTGTACAAGATAGCTGTAAAACGCATACATTTTTAAGGTATTATTTTGTCCATAATTGGCGTGTAAGCAGAACCATTTTGTCCTAGTATGATATTGATGAATCTCTTCTAGTCGAAGAAAGTCAAAAATAAACAAGTAGGCCTACTGTATTACACACCCCGCCATCATTATGGGTTCTTGTTTCATCAACGTTTCAACTGTACAAGAAATTCGGTTTATAGCGGTGTACGTGATTGTTGGAATATCGCATGAATTCTCTTGTATTCTAACATTATCCTAGTCCTCTATTTACAACTTGTCTAGCGGAAACCTGCCTTGTAAAGTCGAGCAATAAACAGAAACTCTCTCACATCCACCGACACTATGATTGATTTTTGTTTCATCAACGTGCCAACTGCATACGAAATTTAGTTCAATGTTTCTAAAGAATTATAGTACGATCATAATAAAACACATTTTCTAAGGTACTATTTGTTCATATTTGGTATGTAAGCATTACCATATACGATTGATGATTCTTCTATAGTCGAAGGAAGTCAAAAATAAACAAGTACATGTATTTTCTCTTTAACTCTACGACACTATGATATATTTTAGTTTCATTAACCTGTCAACTGTATAAGAAAATTGGTTAACAGCGACGTATGTGGTAGATAGAATATCACATGAATTCTCGTATATGCATGCATAGTTCTTGTCCCCCTATTGACAATTCTTGTCTAGTGGCAACGTGCCCGGTAAAGTCGATCAGTAAACAAGAACTCTCTCACATACACCGACACTATGATTGATTTTTGTTTCATCGACGTGCCAACTGTATCAGAAATTTGGTTCACAGCGGTGTACGAGATCTTTTTTCATTGTTATTGTTTTACCTTATAGGATACATATAAGGCGAATGTTTTCAAATTTCATTTTTAAAGTATGTCTTGATGCAAAGATTGGTTACTCTAATGCGTAGTTCTAAATGCTATCAGTTTATTGCAGTTGCTATTTATAAGCGAAAATGCGCCTTTAAAGTTGAGACAGAAAAGACTAATTCCATTTAAATGTGTACTGTTGTCCACAATCATTTGTTTAATTTTAGCACAAAAATATAGATTTCTCGTAAACGGTTCAATATTTTGACTTGAAATTGTCAGAATAATAATAAAAGTAAAATTTATGAAATATAAATGTGAAATGTCACTTTAAAGAAAATAAATTGTAGAAACAAAATTGTCTCACAATTGATGTTTTGTTCACTTTTTATGCCCCCGATAGTGAGGCATCATAAATTTGACTTGTCCGTCCGTCTGTCCGTCTGTCTGTCCGTCCGTCCGTCCGTCCGTCTGTCCGTCATTCCGTCCAAAAACTTTAGCATTGGCCATAACTTCCTTATTACTTAACATATTCGCTTCATACTTTACCACAACATTCCTTGGTACATTACCTTTCTGTAGGCACATACTTTGGTGACCTTGACCCCTGGATGACCTTGACCTTGAACATAGATTGGCCATAATTTAAAATCAAAGCGGTGTCGGGGGCATTGTCATCTTACAGTGACAGCTCTTGTTTCGATTTTCGTTTAGATATTATCGTTTGCGACAGACAAACGTGATATGACTCAATATTTATCATCTATGAATCAGTAATTTTTGTCGAGAACAAGAATAATATTGCTTTATTATAAAATTTTGCTAATTAATGTCAGCGTGAAATTGCCTTCCACTTCCTAGTTTTCGTTCATTAAACTAGGTTTATAACTATAATAAACGCCAATCATTTCTTCTTACTAATTCTTAACATATTTATACGTGGGGATTGCACATTGCAAGGGATCGTTGTTTACCAAAACTTGCAGTCATCGGTGAGAAGTTTTTCACCCTAGCATACCAATATACCGGCTAGCCTAGCAGACATTTAAAGACAAGATAAGATTTTTACCTATCATCTACTGCTCGTCGTTTTGAGTAAATACATGTATTGATATAGAAATCAGTCACGGTGGTGAATTTGCATGCTGGGATGGATAACGAATACGGACAAAAATACTCTCGAATCTTGTCAAATATTTTGCAATAACTCCTTTATTTCTTTGTCGATTTTCATAAGGTCTGCTGCATGTACCCTGCTTTGAAAATCTCTTTCCATGGATACATGGATTATTTGTGGTATTCTTTTAATTTTTCCAAAAATTGATCCCAACTGACCAGAAAACGAAGCCACGCTTCAGGTAGGAAATTGTGCAATAATTTTCTTATTTCTGTGTCAATTTTCAAGCGGTTTGTTGCATGTACCCCGCCTTACTGAGCGCTTTCCTCAGGTGTATTACTTATTTGAAAACTCCCCATATTTTTCCCAAAAACTGATCCCAACTGACCTGAAAAACGATCAGATTTTTTGTCGTTTTTCTGGTCGGTTGGGATCACTTTTCTACAAAAGGTTCAAAAAGGTTTCGTGTAAAGCATATATCGGAGGAAAGAGCTCCGTAAGGCGGGATACATGCAACAAACCGTTTTTGAATTGACGCAGAAATAAGGAAGATATTGCAAAATGTCTTACCTGAAGCGAGGCAAATTTGTCCGTAGATTTACCCATCCCAGCATGCACAATCCCCACCGTGTCAATGGTACTTCAAACATATTCATTCACTATCCAGTAACGTGTTTCAAAAAGGAGCGATATCTGCATATATAATGCCGTCGATAGTTATCTTTTACCAAAAGCATCATAATACAACCTTTTAACCCTTTCCCAAGCAAGACCTGGTTTTGTCGTCCCTATCAAAAATGGCTTGGGAAAACATTGGGACAAAAGAAGAAACTGCTGATAATCAGCAGTTTCTCCTTTTGCCTCAATATTTTCTATGCCATATTTTACACAAATTCTATCTTTAATAACTTCCATTTTGTCATTTGTGGCAGATTTTTAAGAGGATCACCCTAAAATTTTGTTGTTTGGGAAAGGGTTAAAGCTGTATTCACGAGGTTGTTGCAGAAAAACAGCAATGGCATTCTGATCAACGTCCATGTTTAAAAGTTGCTTGTTTTTATCCTGTGTCACCAACTCATTGATCCTAACTCTATTATTGTAAATCTTTTCGTTAGTCTGTATGTTTTGCTCTTGCTACTTTGATGTATTTTTCTGTATCCCTCTGAGTCCGTCTTTCTCGATGATATATTTAGTTTCTAGAAGCTAATAAACAGCAATTTCGTACAATGCATTTATAAATAAGATCAATTAGACCCCCGTCAGATTGGGGCAGACGATATGCCTTTTTGGCAAATATTTGTTGATATACGTAAATTCGAGTAAATATTTGTCTCAGACGTTCTGATTGATTGCTCGTCAATCAGTGCAGGAATAGGAGAATCTAATGTCTAGTCATCTCCGTTCGACATTTAGATTATTTTATGTCTAACTACTAGCATAGCAGCTTATATGACGTAGTGGTAGTACACGTACTTTGAAAAGAATTAATTAATTGAACACTTCTTGAAGCCTTTCCTGTTCCTGCTCATTACAACCATTATCACCGACACGATGTTTATAAGTTCCCACAACAGACTTCGAATTCGGAAGATATATTGTTAATCATTGCACATCAATATGAATGTACACATCTAATGTTTAGTATGATTCTAGGGAGGAGGGAGTGATGTCATTCACGATCGAGCTGCTTTTGTTTTGCACATTACTGCTTAAAATCGAGACCATGCCAATCAGTACCAACATAATAAGATTTGGACCAGGAAGAACATTTTATACTGAAGTCACTTTGTTTTTATCTTATTGTCTGATATGATCATGGGTGACATGGGTTGCACATAAGTATTGATGTTGCTAGAGTTAACATGTGAAGGGTCTGCAAAAACGACGCTTTTCAACGAAAACATCGTAACTGCTTGTTGTAAGCTGCAGTTACGAGGTTTATGTTGAAAAAAACAGATAAAAGGAACACGAAATTAACACATGAACAAGGAACTGACCAAAACTATGATTTTATTTGCTTAGTGATTCATTCAGTTTATACTCACCACAAATCATTACAGTCAGTCAATTTGTGTACATTGATGTCGCTGTTACAAATATTTACCAAAGATACAGCAATTAATCAAGGGAAATGTTTTAGTTTTGAAACTGCTCAAATGTTACGGAATTCATTTTGAGCAGTGTTGAAACTGCTCAAAATAGCCTTTATATTGTTATATTAATGTAGAACTGTGTACGCTCTTTGCAAAACCCACATAGAAATATCTCTTTTGGGAAGTGAATGTAAAAGAAACAAACTATATCATACAGAATATATCATAACAATAACTGCTCGAGCAGTTTCAAAACTGATTTGAGTTCAGTATACGCATTTTAAAAACTGTTTAAGTTCCAAAACTGCTCACAACATATATACTAAGAAACTTAAAACCGTCCATATGATTTGAACTTTGACCGCAAAACATATCTCTTCCAACCGGTGTTATAAATGTACTGGTAACAACAATGCTTTGTAGAGGGTAATTTTGACGACGAACAGCTTAACCCAAAAAGAAGTTATTTAATCAATTTAAGCTGGATGTCATGTATGTGCTCTGTTTTTCGTGTAAGTTACAAGAGAAGCAGTAGTTTGTTGTCTCAGGGGGACGTAATCAGGTTAATCCGCTGTAATTCCTTACACAGCAAACAGAGTCAATCTGTATTAAAGTATCTCTCCGCTCAAGTGTAATTCAGCCGTTCACAAATGGTTCTTGGGGCTAATAGCTTAAACACATTCTCTCTTTTTTGGCCTATTTGTTCTGTGATTTCCATCCTCTAAACGTGGAAATTACACAGAATTGATTTTAGCACCAGTTTTAGGATGAGGGTATAACAATTAAAAGAAAACATTAACGCTATAAGAACAGTTAGGGTAAATATATTATAATTATTCTCTAAAGAATATCTACAAAATATACTTTAATGCGACAATACTATGATTAGAAATAATATACCCATATCTCCTGACAATGTCACCATCGTTCCATGTATACATTGTACAATATCGTTTGTTTATTCCTGAACTGTTTTAGTACATTTGAATGTATCTTAGGTTAACTACATAATCATCAAACTACAATGTATTCGTAGTTAAAACCATGCTTTGTAACGATGACCACCGAGGAATGAATTTCTTCGAATACCTACAAAGGAAGCTCTTTGACCTCAAGTGCGTGTGAGTAGGAAACAGTTAAAGGAAGAACGACTATGTTTACTGCGAATTGGATTAAAAGGGATTAACAGGATTTGTAATTTCTGTGATTTTTCTGTTTGCTCTCCCTGGAAGTAGACTACACTCACCCGAACTTCTAAACGGCCACCTCATTCTTTCACCTATAAATCAAAATCTCTGATGAACACTAATGTTGTTTTGGTTATTTGTAAAAAACATTCATTTTTGAAAGATATGACAAAGTTTCACGAAGCTGTTGTTCGAAATTAATGAAATGGTGGCGTTTAGAAGTCAACTACCCCATAAATGAAAATTCGCATATCGCAAATTAATATCCCATGTGATCTTTGTGTGCATTTATCATGGCTAAGAATCCTATTCTCGTGGATAATATGCATTCTTGAAGATACTGTAGGGTATGGTACAGTGCGGAAATATCAGATTTGCCGAGTCATGTCTTCTAAATCATTTACTTTGGCAGTGCTCGAATCCGTCTGTTTAACACGTCGAAGACGTGAATCTTGATTAATCACGAAACGTATTTTGTGTCCAATCCATTTTCCGATAACATAGGAGATGTTTAGTAACGTTACAGTGTAGGCTTCAAAATATGTTTCACAGTGCTAAGGCTTTGACATTTCGTTGACAATGCGGCATAGGATCGCTTTTATTAAAGTGCCTCATAGCCGTTTGTAGTTGATTGGGTGGCTAGGATTACCCAAATTTCGTCTATCGTTTTTTGTACATGCATGGAATCATTTCTAAAATTTGCTTAATAAAGCTGCCCATCTTGTTGACGAATAGTAGTCCTTAAGTGTGGCCGTCGTCGTGTTTTATGAACACTTCCGGTACGCATGCACTCATCCTAAATTTGCTTATTTGTGAAAAAGCCGCAAATATCAGATTCGGTCCATCGACAAACAATAAAAACTATATGTTTACCCATGAAACAAAAGAAATCGAATGATTGCATTAAGATTTTGTTAGAAAAGGAAATTATCAAATTGGCCTTTCTGACTGGAGCCCCAACATCAAACATTCCGAAGGTCATTTCTCGCGTTTTGATAATAAGTCTTGTCATGTTAAATGTTTTTCTGACTGGGCTATCCATATGGATAATTTATCAAAACAGAATCGATATTTATCACGTAATTCAAAATATGCACGTGCAATTTTAACGTTTCGATCAAAATGACGTCACGTGCTTCTTTTTTGACGTGACACTACTGTTCATTGTTTGAAAAAATGGAATGTGACTTCGTTAAGTACAAAAAGCAAACACACAGTCCAAGTGAATTGACATGATTTATTAATTCAAAAAAATAAAAGTGGCCGTTTAGAAGTTCGGGTGAGTGTATGTAATGCAACTATAAAGTGGGTAGAACTTTTTACAGGAAAAGCGGGATTGCAGTACATGCTAAAAATAGACTCATTGATGAATCTTACATGTACAAGTATTCGACTATTGGTCAGCAGCATATTTAATCATTTCCCAAACAACTTCCAGTTCTGACGTCCGACACAAAAACATGTAATGCAAGAGTTTTTAAACGTCGAACTCACAGGAGAACATGTTATTTACAAGCATCCGAACCTCTTTTACTTAATTTCATTTCTCCATTGTCAAAAAAGTTCAGCTTTGGAAGAAATCTATTTCGTCATCTGTGATAGATTTTGTGTTGTGATATATTAGGGACATCACGTCCGGGAAATGTTTGGAGCAATTTAGCCTCCTAAGAATTAAGTTACACACCAATAATCCCATAGAGAGGTAGACTACAAATCGATGATTGCTAGAGATTGTAGATATCGCATTAACCCTTTCCCAAACAAGAGGGGTTCTTGTCTTTTACAGCTAAAATAGTTTTGGAAAATATTGACAGAAAAGAAGACATTGCTGATTATCAGCAATGTCTTCTTTTTTGTCAATTTTTTCTTTGATATAACATACACATTTTCTTTTATTTCTGACGTCATTGATTTGGTCATCTGCAACTGCAAGTTCTTTCAAATTGTAAAATAATGTTTAAAATTGGACCGATTGGAAAGGGTTAAGAGATAGTAGATATCTAATTAAGGTAAAAGTAGCTTCTCCTAGTTCGACTGCTGTGATTGTAAGGCATTGTCTAGACAAAAAACAATATTAATTCCCAACCAGACTAAACACAAGCTAATAGATTGAATTAAATTATATCAATTCGCCCGATCTCGACTTTTTCTAATCCATCTAGCAGACGACAAACTTAGGTCTGTTCTGACAAATTTCACGGGACAACGTGGGGTCCTTCCACAAATAACACAGGACAATATTTTTTTCGTCGGTGTTATTGCAAAACCTCATAACTCCATCTTTAATCAAGCTGGAGTTACGTGGTTTTTGCAATAACACATGACAAGATTGGGTCTTTCCAATTTTATCCTTACATAAATCGTTTGTTGGGGGATGTGACTACGATTGCGTGTTATGTTTTATAAAGCATTACCGAGCCGCTTGTCGCAGTATAAGATTATGTACAACTTTTACAAATCTGTAAATCATTAAGTTGGACGAGCTGTAAAAAAATAAGAGAAGAATTAAAACAAAACGCTTTATGTGCAAAGCATTACTTTTAAAAATTCATTCATCATCAAACCATATATTCAGACATTTGTCGACGTTATGATCTTTAACAAGTGTAGGACATAAGGTACATGATCTAGAATCGATGATAGAATCTTCTAGCTTTGACAATAAACACGTGTACTCGTCTATATTGCGTCTGTAAACTGGAATTAATAAGTTACGGCATACGAAAATAGGGAAAGAAGGTGGCATTATTTGTAATTCTCTGTAGCAAAAAAGGATGTTGCTTAGAAGTCCTTACATGTGCTCTCATTATTTTTGATGTTCCAATAATTAGCTATGTGTGATAGAATTAATTTTCAATATTTCTATTGTGATCATAGCAGAAAGGACAGACAAATACAAACTGATATTCATCTTCTATAAAACTTAAATTGGAACATAGTGTTTAAAGATATATTATTTTGTTTTGAAGATTCCCTTTAAAAACATACCGATACTCATTATTAAAAAAACTTACTGGTTTGAATCGTGTGTGTATCAAAACCTTCAAGTAAAATGCTAGGTTATTTCCTGAAAATTTTCAACATGGCTTAGTTTAATAGGTTGAACCGTAACCGAACCATGGTTGACAGCATTACTTTATATTATTCAAATTTCACACTATCAATTAAAAGGAAAATGATCACAAGAATAAATTCAATTGAAGATGTGCGCGATTTAAATTCAATTTCACAATATTGTTTACTGTTTAATTCAAAGAGTATTCATGCGTGATTCATGATTTCAATGAATGTTGGTTTTAGCCCTTTTCCCTACATCTTGCGTTCCATAGTTGCGGTTCCCCTTATAAGAACATCATGGACATTTAAGTGTTGAGACAAAAGAAGAAAATGCTGAAAATCAGCATTTTCTCCTTTTGCCTCAATACTTTCCTTGAGTTTTGTCCTCTGTAGAAGCTTTCAATAGACAGCAGTCTAAAATTTTGACATGGGAAAGGTTTTGTAACGGTGAAATGCTATCGATAGTGGGTCTATATTGGCCATTATATCTATTGAAAATTCATACAAGTCATTAATAATGAATAAAATTCATTGAGCATCTCAAATGGATTTATTTACACTTCACAAAATTATGATAAATTATAATAATCCATTTGCCCCTTTATTTAACCAAAAGTTGATTTTCACGTCCTAGGTTTACATGTATCAATATCCATCATTACGTTGTCTGATGCATTTTTATGACCGGTTGAAATTGTACTATCAGCCTTTACTTCAACACAGGATGGTCTTGAACCATTGTTGTCTCAAATGCTACAAGGGACCTTTGTCCAGATCCCGGCTCATTTATATTCGTTTTGTCGGCATTTTTCATATTGTCGGCCATTCTAAATCATGATCTGTGGGAGGGAGCCATGTCTATATTCAGTTTGATGGACTACCTGTCGTTGCTTTCCACCCAACATCTCACAAATACAGCTTTGAACATGCTATATAGTTACGAGGTTTTGGAGAATGGCGACTTTATGTAATCTATGATAACGACATCGAGACACCCTGACTAATAATTCTATCAATATCCTTTTAATCAAATGATATACCATAATTTGATTTTTTGAAAATTCAATTAATGAAGAAAGCTTTGATATTCTTCAAAAGAACATTTACTAACTCAATATTATATAAACCATATCTGTGACCCGTTACGCCAAAAGGGTCCATCTGGGAAAAGCTCATAAAAGCAAAACATTGATGCTTTTCAACCAAAAAACTCGTAACTGCAGCTTAACACTCGCAATAACGAGACTTTCGTTTAAAAGCAGCGATATGAGAAACATATCACATTCAGTAGAGGTCAATCAGGTGTCGAATTTGAGAAATTGAACATAATGAATAAATTGAAGTAAGAACGGAATACATTCTAGATTCAGAAAACTATTTTGAACTGAAAATTACCGACCGTAGTCAGTCTGTGCGGTCTGTACAACGTCGCTTTTCAACAAAAACATCGTATCTGCAGCTTATTTTAAGCTGCAGTTACGAAGTTTTTGTTGCAAAGCGATAATAAGCTAAACTAGGTTCCGTACTCTTCAACTTCCGAGATGCCTCCTTTCATTTTGACGGGTAACGTTTTACAAAATAGATCGTTTATTATATGTCTCTTAAAAGTCATAAAATACTCCACTCTGAAAAGAATCGATCTCCCACAACTGATTCAGATCATATATCTTACATGCTCTCCGAAATTTCTTTTGAAGAGAAAATCAAAAACATTATAAATCACAGTCTCTAAAATAATCAAATTTGTCAAAATATCCCTGTTGTAGCTCGATAATGATTAGATTGGGGAGGATTCTTCATGACAAATCAGTTGGAAAAAGAAATATAACCCGTGTTATGAGATATTTCTAACCAACTTCTCAAGCAATACCTTTTTTTCACGTCCCGAATAGGAAAAAAAACTTTGAAGCAAAAGAAAAGAATGCTAATAGTCAGCCTTTTCTCCTTTTGTTTCAATACTTTCTGGACTTTAATTATACCAAAGTCATATCTTCACAACACGTTTCTTGTTGTATTCAGCAGATTTCACGTTGAACAAACCCAGAATTTGGTGTTTGGGAATACTTAGTCCATTTTCCGAATAATTTATGTTTTGATGTCTTTAGGCTATAAGAAAGATTAAGAGAAAATCAAGAAAAATGCTGAAAATTCTATTGTAGCATTCATAATGGTAATAGGAAAACATACTAGTAAGTCCATAAAGACAGTCTTATCTATTTACACTTTCGAAAATGCGTAAGACTGGTCGAAATTAATAGGTTTTCCAGTCGTAAAAATAATGCCAACACAAGGAGAGATTATCCATTCTATGAAAAACTGAAAGGGAAAAATGATTACTTTTTATGCTCCCCGAAGGGAGAGCATATAGTCGCCGCTTTGTCTGTCCGTCCGTCCTGTCCGTCCGTCATTCCGTCCGTCCGTCCGTCCGTCCGAAGTGATTTCTCCATAACCCTTGGGCCAAATCAAATGAAACTTACCATGTGAACTCCCTATGACATAATGCCGATGTACTTTTCCCCGTTTATGGATTTGAGGTATCGTCATAGAAAAAGGGGACTTAAGGTAAAATACAGTTTTTCTCTAATTTCTCCTAGTCTAATGGTCAGAATTTAATGAAATTTCATATTTGAGTAGTAAATCAGATGCCCTTGACAATAAACTTGTGAAATTTGGGTATAAGAATTATGTAATGCAAAAAGGGGGCTTAACATTTGTTAGCTTTATGTTAGCTCTGCATGGCATACATTTATTGTAACAATACCTTATTCGCGGAGCATTGTCCGTCTCTGACGGCTCTTGTTTAGCATCTTTTTTTTATTTTCTTGGAACAATTTCTAAATTTGTATCTCATGGGTTCGCCAAAGGAGTCCCTGTTTTTAAATGGATTACATGTTTACTGGTTGTATTCCTCTTTATAGATCAGAATGACGTATGTTGCCCTCAGTTCCCCACGTCACAAATTTGGACTGTTCCAATTTGAAAAAAAAACTGCAGACGACAATTTCAAAATAATTGAATCTTAAAAATCTTAGAGTTAGAAACCATTATGTTAAATGAGGAAATTGCTTGCAATGAGCAATTCCTTTATTTTCCACAATGTTTTTCAAAGCCATTATCTTGTTGGGAGTCAAAAAGAGTCAGTTAATATTAACTATCCTCGTAAAGTAAGATATAATCCCACAAACAAAGATCAAATGTTCATGTCGTCTTTCGTTTTTTTTGTTTCTTTGACTTGTTTGATCTAGTCCAGTTCTTTGAGCTATAAAATATGAAGTTGGTTCTAATTAACAACAGGTTTTTCCAAGTAATATTTTTTTTGTTAATTTGCGGCTGATATTTTTTGAACTTTAGTTGAGGGTGATTTAAATAAAAGCAGCTTCATGTAATACTTCAGTTCTCCCATAAAAATACGAACAGAATGGATCGCTATTACAAATCCAGATTCAGATATGTACCTCAAAGACAAATTTCTTCTTCCGTGAACCTCGCGTTTTTCTTTAGAATTATATAAAGAATTGTACTATTCACGAAAGTTATTGGTGCCAAAACTCAGTCTATATTGGCCCGGTTTATTGGTTGATTCGCACAACATTATGGATTTTCTTTCACCGGTATGTCCTTGAGTCCAGACGGTGTAAATAGTAGGATTAGATGAATATGTAGGCTTTAATAATAACTTGTTTTAAGGTAGAATACCCGTAATGTGGCCATTTTGAGATTTATCAAACATCGGCTTCTTTCGAGCGACGGTGTTACGTACCCCAACACATACGGGCGCTGTCGTGAAAATATCGGCGGAGGAAAAAGGAGGTGGAGAGTTTTCGACGTCGCCCGAATAATTCCGACGTCGCGCGAGTCTCACTAGGGGTGTACTACCTTAACCGAAAAATAGAGGAATACAATGTACTAGTAGTAATAGATAGACGAGTACACGACTTATATGGAACAAAGAACCTTGTTTTTACAATGCATAGTTCTTTATAATTGATGTCGATTAAAGTCACGATATTATGGCACTTGTATACAAATCCCTATCTTAAACAAGGAAAGCAGTTCTGAATTTTCGATAAAATTTTGCGTGCATGTGTTCGAATCTAATATGTGTGACACAGATGTCAGATTCGAGTCATTGCATGCAAAGTTGCATTTGTTGGGAGGGTGATATTGCGTTATTTACTTACATGAAGGTAATTGTGGATATAAGCCAGTATAATTATGCTGACAGGATTTATAATTGCACAAAAATGCAAAAGGTTCCCTGCATAATGTTAAAGGAAACAACGTGTTCGCTCGAGAATAAAATAGACTTCTGTTTTATATTAAGTAGACCAAGAAGCGCCCGTATAAAGTCCTATTATCTCAGTAAGATGCCAGACTGCACAAATCAAGCATAAAACTACGTATTTCTCTTTAGTATATCGACACCAATTCAGAAATGGGAAATTGGGCATCGTATTCCTATGAATATGTTCAAGAAAAACTTATTTCGAAAAAAACATCCATTACATGTACTGGTGTATTTCATCCATTATTTTAAGGAACTAGTTGTAATGCACGAATAAATTACACCATCAGAAACCGAACAATAGCAAATAATGAAAAACAAAAATACTATCGTCAGACTCTGTACATTTACCCGACAACGACCCGATGGTGGTCCAAGGTAGCAGTAGTGCAAGTCAAATCAACTCTGTGTAGATATACTTATTAAGACGCTTGGAATAAAAACTTTGGTGTTTTACAAGCGCATACTGGTAAATTATGAATATATCTCGTACATGTAATGGCTTTCTAAAAAAGTTTCATGTGGGTCTTCGCTACCTTAAAACGTGAATCAAGGTTCCCAAAAGCAAAAGTTTAATCGCAATGCCGCTTATTATATACAAAAGCAATAATGTTTCTTCAGAGATACCATTAACAAGTGAAGCCTATACAACATTTGTCAAAGAAAGACCCTCAAGTCGCGTTTATTTAAATGTCTTCATTCTTTGCCTATCATTCGTCAACCAAAGGAACCCTGAGAAACAAATGTCAGATCTGACAAATGACTATCTGGAATTAAAATTTAAATTTTGAGCCTGGTTCAAATTGGTTTAGCTAATTTCGAGAACTCTACAGAGGAGATGCGTTGTGTGAAAGAAAAAAAAGAATGATTTATTAGAAAGTATAATCACGCTCGGAGAACTTAATTAATCATCATCTGTGTCGGGATGTTTACTCAGATATTTGTCTTCAACGATAAACTCTCAACAAATATGGTTACGTTCTTCTACGTCTAATTTAAGTCAATCATCACGCTCCTGAGTCATATCTTGACTTATATCGTTGGTGTTATTGCAAAACCTCGTATCTACAGCTTTAAACAAGCTGTAGATACGAGGTTTTGCAATAAAACCGACGATACATTGTATGTATGATATCAATACCAATGTGTCAAGCGTTAAGTTAGGACCAATTCGCTGCTTTTCTAAAGAAAATCTAGTAACTTCAGCTTTAACATAAAAACTGTAGTTTCGAGGTCCTTTAAAGAAAAGCGACGGAGTATTTCAGACAGTTCCTTTTAATTATAGCTGAATATAAGATTTTAAGGCAATTGCGAAGAGAATGGAATTTAATTTTCATTAGACACTATTCTCTAACTGTCTCATACTGGAACTTTTAATTAGTGTGCCCAACATAGATCTGCGCTTCGAGGTAAAAGTCCTGATAACAATCTTAGAAAAGTCTAATGCATACTCACAATATAGGGTTTGAATATACAGTCGACACTCGTTGTGTCGAAGTCAGAGGGGCCGTCAAATTATTTCGACATATCCGGAGTTCGACTAATCCGATTTTGATTATTTTCGACGAAAACGATTTTGAAACATTTTTGATGGGCATCATACTTGTCCATGATTGAAATATAGTAGGAAAAGGAAAGAAATTGCTCGAAGCGAGCAATTTCTATCCTTTTCCTACTACATTTCAATGGCTGTATTTGTTTCGGAATTCATTTTGATATCCATATGTTGAGGATCGGACATGACTTTCACTTCGACTTAAGCAGAATTTCGACTTATCCGATGTCGAGATAACGAGTGTCGACTGTAGAATGTTTGTCTGTTACTTAAGAACACAAATACAGAGCAAAAGAGAAATTATTTCAAAATTTCTGATGACAGTTTGTTCAAATAAATTTGATACATGAAATATGAATTTATAGAGAGCATCGCTCAATTTTAGTTTACAAACAATTTGAGACAATGGTTTTAAATCCTAAATATCAAATGTGACACGCACGCAAAAGCTATTTCGGAGTAATATCTTTGTTTGACGTTTTTCATTTCAAATTTGCTTCTCTTAAGTAATTGTGTTTCTATAGACAGTCCTAGTGCTTGTTTTATTTACAAAATACATAGAAATCTTTAAGCCGAAAGGTATGGAATGTGAAACGAATGTTTTAACGACAACACACGAACAATTCTGACGTCGATTCAATCTCATTAAGGCTGGACTACCCTGACAAAAAATCATTAATATGAGACATCTGTAAATTAAATGTATTTGGACAGTGTCCTCAAAAGACGCTCCTTTTACGGACTTAACCGATGTCTCGGGTTATTACTGGTGCACTACATTACTTTTTAATAAATTAAGAATCTTACTTAATTCGAACTTTAACTACTTCGAAGCATAATGTCGATAAACCGTTTTTTAGCGTCATAACCCATTACCACACAATGACTCTTTTTGACTCCCTTAAAGATAATGGCTTCGAAAAACATTGTGCAAAATGAAGAAATTGCTTGTGACAAGCAATTTCTTCATTTTCACAATGTTTTCTCTCCCCAAAACACCAAACATTTTAAAATGTCATTCATTTGACATTCTGCAACATCTTTGAATTGGGAAAGGTCTAACATTCTGTCCGTTGGTAATGGGATAAGAATTGTTTTCTCATTTTTCCACATAAAAGACCCTGAAAAATAATGCTCTCACGGCCTAAAGGCCTGTTAATGATTTTGAAACACGCTCCATGACAAGATTGCATTTTGACCAAATCCTCAAATGCATGTCTTCTTATCTCCTTTAACAATTCCTCCCCAATCTAAAATTGAAATCTGGATGGTATCATTTATTGAACTCAATTGTGAAATTTGATTCCACTGTAACGGGAAAATTTGGATTTTTTTAGATAAAGAACATTCTCAAATGCATGTTTATGGCGCTAAAAGAACTGTAAAATGCTCTTCCCAAACTACTTCAGCGTAAAAATGTGAAATTTGATTCAAACTCAATGGGTATTGCTTTTTGACTTGCTTTGTAGCTTTTTTGTCATCTCAGAGAAAACCAATTTTAATCATTTTCAGAACAAGATTTGATTTTAAAGTAGCTGGTATACTATATTGTAGAAAATGTTAATCTTTCCCAACACCAATAATTATTAAAAGTCGTCTGCATCTGATTTCAGACACCAACATCTCATCTTTGCAGTTTGGGAAAGGGTTAACTTGTTTCCTTGTATCAAAGTATTACTGAGAAATATAGATCTACTCTCCTCTAAAAAAGACCAGTCTAAAACAGAAGCATTATTTTTTTGTAAATGACAAGATTAAGCAATGAAAGTTTAAGATTTAGATTCAATATAAAATTGTATATAAAACATCGGAAAAAAAGAAAAGAAAATTACTTGATGTCAACATAGTCTTCTTTTTTCCTCAATATTTTCTATATTACTCGAGACGATAAATCATAGATTACTTTGAAAAGGGTTAAATGAGTCCGTTTACAGTTTTCATTCAGAGTCCGTTTTCAGTTTTCATTCAATATTTTTGCTTGTGTGTGCTCGAACCGCCCCGATTATTGGTATTTGTACAAATGAGTTGGGATTATTAGAAACTCTGTATTCAGATTCAAATGAAGTGGGGTACGAGAAAAAGGGCAATTGAAGCACTTGATACTTACATATCGTTGGTGGGGAGTCAAAACCTCGTAACTACAGCTTGAAAAAGCTGGAGTTAAGAGGTTTTGACTCCCCACCGACGATATATATATATCGTCGTTGTAAATGCAAAACCTCGTATCTCATTTTTGGAAAAAGGTGTAACAATTTTTCTCAAACTGAAATGTTTTACTTGAAATGGATACATTTTTCACAAATGATTTGTCATTAATACTGATCAGTAAACATATCTCAAAACCTGCAAGAATTGACTTTAACTCGGCACACAAGTTTGTACTTAGAAAATCGCAAGAACCGACATACGAGGTTTTGCATTTACACCGACGATATAATACATGTATCCATATCAGGCTGCGCGCACACATAATTATTTCTAGATCAACATTACTCTCGATAGCTTTGTTGTTACCTATAGAAAATGCAAGTTAGCAGCTCCTATTCTGACTAGATATCACTTTACTATAAATACAAATTAGTCTGAGCCACTGTTGCTCTAAAATTCCAAAAGATCCTTTTAACCCTTTCCCAAACATAACCTGGTTTTGGCGTCCCTGGTAGGAAATGTTTTGGAAAACATTGAGGCAAAAGAAGAAAGTGCTGATGATCATCACTTTCTCATTGTGCCTTAATATTTTCTGAGCTATATCATACACAAATCAAATCGTGATTAACATCCATTTTGTCAGCTGCAGCAGCTTTCGAATTGGATTACCCTAAAATTTTCTCGTTAGGGAAAGGGTTAACCAGATCGACTCGTTAATGAATTTTTGTGATTACAAAAAAGACTTCGGACAGACAACGGTTAACTGCACTACTTGACCCTGCTCCATTGTCGATGTAACTTGCTTCATTATTATGGGCATTGTTAGCTCTGACTGTGTCAATATCGACAAAAAATGGCATTGATGAGCTCTGATTTAATCTTTTATTTGTCCTGCGACGGGCCACCGCTGTGTCATTAATTTGTGTAAGACAAGCTTTGTTCAAGTTTTCTTCGCTGAAATTATCTGTCTATGGAGATAATATGAGGTTGTCAATGATATACAATCAAGAACCATGAAACTGACAATACACTGGTATATCAAACCTCTTTCCAAAACGAGACATGGTTTTGATGCCCATATTAAAAGTAGTATGAAGAAAAAACACTGAAAAAAAAGAAGAAATTGCTGATATTCAGCAATTTCTTCTTTTCCCTCAATATTTTTAATGATGCAACGTTTATGTTTTCCCCATTTGACGTATCTCGTGATGTTATCTTGAACTACATGATATAAACTGAGCCGCAACGCGAGAAAATCGGTCTTCGGGAGTTTCGACCAGATCCGACACAAATGAGGCTGTACAGCCGCAGAAAGTGATTAGAGTCACGAAATTCCGTACATGGGAAGAAGAAGAAGAACTAAACTTTCTCACCAGCGAAAACACAGACGCTGGTCAGATTCGCGGTTACCGCGAAGCTGATCTGCGTCTTTGTTTTCGCTTATGCTAAATTCCGCTTTTCTCGCGTCGCGGCTCATTTATTATCTGGCATACATGCATATGGAAAAAATAAGGTTGTCAGTGGTATGCAATCAACGA
The DNA here is from genome assembly GCA_963680895.1 of Fragum sueziense. Lineage (NCBI taxonomy): Eukaryota > Metazoa > Mollusca > Bivalvia > Cardiida > Cardiidae > Fragum > Fragum sueziense. The sequence continues at coordinate 11,788,705 of OY804596.1, forward strand.
CCATGAAAATGACAATACGTAGGTATATTATCCATAAATAAATGTAGTACAGAGACCTATCATTGTGTTTTTGGTACTATTCCATCGGGTATGAGCTTGATAGTACATTATATAAAAGAAATGTCGTAGATTCATGATAGCCCAAAAAATATTTCTTTATTTTTCATTGCTTTTCATTATTTTGTCACAATCAAAGCAAATGCGTTGTAAATAAATGACCCAGGCTAGATGCCAGTGGAATTAGTCCAAGTAGGCACGTGTTCGTTTGATAACGATGTTTTCATTGTGTCGTCAAATGTAAGGATTCTCTTGTATAAAACGTATAAAATATTGCATGTGGCAGCATAGACTATAACGCGATAAAATTTCACAAAAGCATTTAAAATCAGCAAGTTTGAATCGGTTCGATGCCTTATTCTTTCCATCCATATAATGTTTCAGTCTTCATTTAAAATTCAAAACTGTTAATCTTTTATTGTCATCGGGGATTTTAATCATGGGTTAATTACATTTATCACTTCATCGCTTTGCACTTTGAAAAATTGAAATGTTATTTAATATGCCAATCGAAAAAATAAATAAATATCAAGGGAGAATACACGTAATGTGGCAATTTTGAGATTCATAGAATATCGCTTTTTTCATCGGCGTCGTTACGTATCCGAACCTATTCGAGCGCGGTCGTAAACATTCGGCGGTGGAAAGTTCCACCGCCGAATGTTTTCGACTTCGTCCGAATAATTCCGTCGCACTAATCTCGTTAGGGTTGGACTACCTTTAGTCAACGGATGATACGAGATTTCAAAGTCTTCTTTTACACTATTCATTGTCATGAAATTTTCAGAGAGGCACTTCATTTTTAGCCTCCTCATTTCAAGTTAACGACGAACTGTATACATGTAAGTTAAAATTCTTTCGAGAGAAATACATATATTTGACGGGTTTCAGGACTTCGCCGTTTGTATGCAGAAAACGACTCTAACTTCACAAATCCTCTTTCGGTGGATTTCCTAGTTTGTTTGCCATCTTTCTGTAATATGTTAGACCATATTGGATGAAGGATGCGCGAATAAAATTAATAGAGCCCAAAGAGACGGTGTATAATTTCCATTCATCGGTACATTTAAATAAATTCAGGCTTGATAAATAATTGATAGATCTAATTTGAGTCGCATTTGATTTTTTTTTTCTATCAGAAATCGATAGGAATTGGTTTGTTGTGGTTTGTTGTGTGAAAATTGGTCAGAAGAAAACAGACCTCGATAACCAAAGATCAAAGATCACTGAAAATATATAGTTCATTTTCATTTCAAATCTATAACTAGAACCTTTTTGTAGAAAAAAAACTATAGATGAGTAGACGATATTAATGTAATATGTGCATGCATTCTCCTTGCCTTTCGCATTGTATGTTTTAGGACAATGCTTGAACAATCATTTAACTCCTTATACTGATTGAATTGTTTTGCAACGATCTCTGGTATTTTCCTTTTCTGTCAAAATCTACGCAGAACAGGTTCATATCGCATCTTTCTTCCTTTTCATGTCAGACTGGTTTATTGCTACTGCGACTTGCCTCAGCTCGCAAATCAGGCATTGTTCAGATCAATTGATTCCATTTATCATTATGATAGAATATGTAAATTTATACTTCTCATCTATAATTGATACTGAACACACCGAGGGTCTCATATAACTTCATTTACATCAAAATTATTTATTGCATATCAACTTTTATTAACAACAAACAAATTAATGTCGTCTATCATTTCATGCCTTGGAGTTTTGGTGGCCAATAAATTCTATTGATTGGATGATTTAACTCTTATCCGAACAATTACTCGTCTGACGTGAATCACAGTACATGGCATTTTTTTGTAAACAGTGGGAGAAAAGAAGGCAAGATTTTCGGATTATTACCTCTTTTTATCTGAAAGAGACATTGTTTAAGTAACCATTAATTTTATTTTGTCGTATACAGATACTTTCAACATCGATTAGTATAAGAATAACGCTGCTTTTCAAATAACACCTCGTAACTGCAGCTTAAAACGAGCTGCAGTTACGAGGTTTTTGTTGAAAAACGAAGATATGTTGACTACATCAAGGTTGATTTAAGAAAGAATGGGGTATCCAATATAAAGAGCAGAAAGAGCCTGAATATCTTTAGATCGGTTGATTTGCTTTTTGATTGATTAATTGTCAGAGTGACTATACGAGTACTAGATCTACAAGTTGTTACTTGTCTTATTACTCTTTGATGACAAAAATGTTTGACCTGTAAAATAAAAAGATTTTTGAACTTGGGTAAATGAAAAATATTCTAACCTGTTTTGCTTTTTGGTGTTGTCAGAAAAAAAAAGACCATTGAATCGTGTAAACACAATGAAGAAAAAATATAAGATACATTACATGGACCTTGATCCGCTGCTTTTGTAATTCACTTCTTTCATCTTGGAGCATTTGCTAAAAACATTTCTCAAATTTTGTCTTTTCCCAAACCGCGTTTGTTTAACCTACGTTTCTTTTCTACATCTATAGTTAGTGAATTCTTAACATTGTTTGGTCCATATTTCATGGTCATAAATTTAGCATGTAAATTATAGGCGATTTATAACTGAATTTCAAGCTGTTACGTGAACGTCGACCTGCTAATGATAGGAAACATATTGAACAACACTCGTATAAAAGAGATGACATCACAAGGAAGATCACGTATTTTACCCGTTACCCAAATGAAAAATTTTACACAGCTCCAATTTCAAGGGATAATAATTGGTTTAAAAAGTAGAAAATGTTCTTTTCTACTAAAGGATATTAAGAAAAGGCTACGCAAAAAATGAGGCAAAAGACGTAAGTGCCTCGGTATTTTGGTTTTATTGAATACAAATTCTTTCTTTATCAACACACATTTTGTCATCAGCAACAGCCTTCAAATCAAACCATCTTTTTTTCTTTTGGGAAAGGGTTAAGGAAAATGAGATGCTCCCACCTCATTTTTTCGTTGGTTTTAAGATTTCCGTGGTCTGACAGTAAATGAAATAATGTTTACAATTAGGTGATGTTTATTTTTAAATGCCAAACAATAACAGAAAACATATACTTTGTGGTCAGTTTGATGAATGACTCGGAAGACATGTGATCCGGGATCTGGAGACTCGTCCCTTTTGGCAATGAAATTTGTATCAACATGGATATAAATCAGCCGGCGATAAAACGCAGTCTGATCAAGATCCGTGTTATTCTCTTATAGCTTCAGTATGACCTGTATTAACTGTTATAGCACATCATGGGTCAAAATCAGTCTACAATAAGGCACATCCTCGATGTTTTGCATTACCTCGTAACTCCAGCTTTAACTAAAATTACACCGATAATTTATTGATTTTGAAATAGTGCACTCCCAAATGCTATGACGGCCCTATCCAGGTCCATATATCGGTAACTCACTGTCATAAAGGCTGGGCAACAGATAAGAGGGGGCGAGGACATTCTAAATATTCAATTTCAAATCCAAACCCTATGCTGTTGGTCCATGTCTCCATGAGACGATTCTAATGTGTGTCCACAACATAGGGCTTGATTAACATTAAGTTAAATGTTTCAACCCCTCTTTTGTGTAGCTCAGACAAAGGTCAGGTAAAAGTAGGTAAAACAATGATAAATGATGGGAATCAGATAGACAAAGTCCGTAAGTCTAAACATTATAGGAAAACAATTAGTGACACAATGATTTAGGAGAGAGATATAATTAATGACGGGTGAAATTAAACCACTCGCATAATGTTACGTTGTCGTTCGTTCTAGGATCATCAAAATACTTGATAGGTATTGCTATCTCGACTTCGGTTAACTTGGTTAATTACGGTTTACATATGTGTCGAAATCAAAACCGGCTTCGTCGCTATCAATGCAAACAAGTAATATGTCATCGGTTTTGTTCGATTATGCTATTACTACGGTATTCTTAAACGTAACTAACGGAAAATCATGTTTAATGATATTTCTAAAGCTAAAAAGATATTGTGATTACGTAGGCCTATCAGATTTATCTTGCAGAAACGAAACGTTTTAACCCCGCTATAAATGGAACGTAGAACTGGTCAAACTGCATAAGTAAGATTTTGTCATTCTAGTTCAAAAACGTCGTAACTATTGCCTTTTTTCAAATATAGTTACATAGTTTTCGAATATGACCAGTGAATTGTTGAGTTAACAACATTTTGAGCAGTGCAGAATAGAACTTAATGCATTTTGTTCGTCTGTCCCTTCAATATTTCAAGGCGTCAAGAGAACTAGAACTAAGCCCCCAGGAGAACGAAATATTAAATGACTGTTTTAGACCCGTGATTAACTGATAGCAATCGCTATGCATCTGGGAGAGATACTCTATGGTTCCATCAGGGGTTATTTCCGAGGGTCAGTGCACACAGAAATGCATAAAGCGTTTCACACTCGCTGACAGTGATGCCTTCAGACTCCCTAAGAAGAAAATGCTTGGGAAAGCATCGTAGAAAATGAAGAAATTGCTTGGGACAAGCAATTTCTTTATTTTCAACAATGTTTTCTAAACCAAAATGGAAATATTTTTAAAAATTCACCAACTTGAATTTGTCGTCTGCAAATTCTTTGAAAATGGAACATCCAAACTTTTGCCGTCTGGTGATAGGTTACATTATTTCCGAGGGTCAGTGCACACAGAAATGCATAAAGCGTTTCACACTCGCTGACAGACCGATTGTTTTGACACCACGTGTTTTTCATTACATGTTTGAATCGCTCTACTGAAACTTCAAACAACTCTTTAAAATGTAAAAGAATATAAACAATATCCCAGATCCTAGGCTATCCTCAGGTGACCTTTGGGGCCTAGTCCCTTGTGCTGTGGAATATATTAAATAATTATAGCATTTCCTGCATGCAATGAATAGTAGCAAAATGAAATCAAATGTACGTGATTCTAATTTGAAACCATGTAAGATAACTTCGTGGAGCATACTTTAAACGCATTGGGAGCTGAGACAAAAAAGATGTATGCTTGGTCCAAATTACCTAACCGACTATAGCAAGATGGCATCGATCCTATTTATTCGCTTCCAAAATCATAAATTCCAGATACATGTTTCCACATACACACACGTGTACAATCTACATGTATATTATCTTATACATTTGCTGTCATGACAAGGGGTTTCAAATGTTCCCAAAAATGAGTTTTGTATCTTGCAAAGCGGATGGCAATTTATATTCGAACAAGTGATTTGAAAAATACCATCCTGTGTCTTATTCTTTATTCTAAATAAGATAATAGGTTCCCCGGATTGTTTCGTACAAAAAAATCATTTTTTTCCGAAATGTCCCAGGGATTGACTCTGCATGCCATAAAACATACGGGCAAATTAAAATTGTAATGAACTACAAGTAACCCGACTAGCCTTGGAGAGATTCATATTTAACCCTCCTTTAACCCTTTCGCAAACGACAAATTCTTAGTTTGGTAAAAATTCAAAGCGCTGCAGAAGACAAAATCAGTGTTGAAGATGATAGGGATTTTGTATAACAATGCATAGAAAATATTGAGACAAAAGGAGAAAATGCTGATTATCAGCATTTTCTTCTTTTGCCTCAATGTTTCCCTAAGCATATTCCATCAGGGACGTCAGCACTAGGTCTTGTTTGGGAAAGGGTTCACCAATCTTTGAATTTCACTGTCATAGAAGAAAACTGTATTTTTTGTCATTTGTCTTTCTTCTTTCATCCTTATACGTAAATCGTATTTAAAAAAATATGCAAAATAACCTATTTACAGTCTTCGTTTAAATATTTTATCATCTTCAACCGCTTTCAGCTAGGATCCAACTCAGATTTGATCGTATGAGAAGGGTAAGCTTATAATTGCATGGTCCTCGAAAAAGACTCTCGGGGTATAATCACTAGTCCGCCCCAACCCGCATTCGCCCAACCCTCTACCAAAATGTCATATAGGACATTAAACTCTAGATTGTCAACTTGACCAGTTTTCAAGTTTTTGACCTGTCAATGTGAGACGAGCCGCTTGGAATATTTAAGTATCAATTTTTATCAAAATGCCGTACGACCAGATATATGTTAAAACTAACCCAGAATATAACACTATTGTTAACAAAAGGCCTACATATGCATATGCATTTATGTCTATTTTCCCCTTCTGCAGAATGTCTAATAACAAATTTAATTTATATTCAGTATGAATGAATAATTTGATTGACGAATCTACATTTTAATCATTGGTACATGTAATTTCGATGGATAATGATAACATATCCATTCTCATTTTTTTCCCTCAAGGATAATTTAGCATCATAAAAAGTCGTCGGAAGCAGCGCTTGTTTGGGAAACGGTTAACCCTTTCCCAAACAAGACCCGATTTTGACGTTCCTAATAGACATGGATTTGGAAAACATTGAGGCAAGAGACGAAAATGCTGAAAATCAGCATTTCTTCATTTGCCTCAATATTTTCTGTGCTATCGTTTACACTTTTTCTCCTTCGATAGCACTCGCATTTTGTCATCTGAAATTCTCTCCAAATTCGACAGCCACAATTTTTGCCGTTTTGGACAGGGTTAAAAGATAAGTGCAGATGGTAGCAGAGATTGTGGAATTTTTATTGCCCATTGTGGTTGTAAGTGATCACAGAGGACTCAGATTAGGGTCAGGTCAAAAATGGTGACCATGCAATTTATGCTAACTCTCTCAGCATCTCGAGTGATGGATGGGCTTATTTATTGACGTCTCTATAATTCCTTTGTTCTAATTGTGGTGTGGTATGGTTTTTAGCAGGTCGCACTTTCCACTTTGACACTGAATAGAAAATCTAATTTACACAGTCGATAGGTTAATGCAGTAACACATTTTTTTCTACTCAAATTAGATGGATTTTTTCTAATTGATAATGTTTTAAACCTATTTACAAATATTTAAGTTATAAATTCAATGGAAAATTATGATATGCGTAGTATTGCACACACGTTTTTTATATAAGAATTGAAGGACTACATGCTTGCACCGACTATAAAGAGAAAACATGGGAATATCTAACATTGGTCAAGTATACCGAATTCTTTCTACAGACCCCTAATCGATGTAGCAGATGATTTCCGAAAAAAAAAACCGCATTTTGGATGGGACATGTAAAAGTGATAAATGGCATACAAGACAGGTCTCAGTCTATGCATACACGAAGATTGATCCAGTCAGATGTCAGATGCCTGATATTCTCCGAGTATTATTTCTATATCGGCACTATGGTACGATTCCAATGAGTACTCACAAGATAGGATTTGGATTTTAAATAACAAATTGAGAGTGCCTTTACGCCTTCTTATCTTTTGCTCTGTATGACAAGGGCCCTCTTTCCCATAACCCGTCTCATTTACATGTAAAAGAGAATAACGGGTTGTACTGATATCACTTTACAAATGTCCGCCGAATATTTGCGCGAATGAATACAGTGTCAATTCGTCGCCTCGTTTTAAGGTTGCGCTAACTACCAAAACCACTTTTCCGAGAAAATCGACTTTAAAGATTCAGACCTTCATAACTTTTTTATGTTTGCTTGAAATTGACCCAAATTTTGCATGGAAATCAGAAATAACCTTATCTATCCACATGCGCAATTTAATTTGAAACGATGGAGCATTTTTTGATAAAAATCATTATTTCTGTTTGGAGATAGAGCAAATTCTGTCATTTTCAAAACCACTTTTCACTTTTAAAGGAGATAGATCAAAATGACACAGAAAAACACTCTTTGCTATAAAGGCCGACCTTACGAATCATAAAAAAGACAAATTGTCGTTTTGCCGTAGAAATTGGACAACGCAGGCGGTTGTATTACGAACCGGTGGCCTTTGTTCTAGATAAAGTAAAAAGAAATATTCGAGTACAAATTGATTTCAACTTTTTATGGCACCGTAAAGGGTACAGACTCTAGTCTACGTAGATTTAAATTGCAACAAATTCATATCATTTTCGCCCTAAAGAAATATATTTTGCTTGTTATAATGGCTACATATGGTGCATTTGAAAAAAATCTACCTGTTGAAGTACTTGTGTGCCAAAATTAATTTCAATTACATTTTTTTAAAAGACTATCCGGCTATTCTACCCATCGAGGACTGGTAATCAGAATGCCGACATGCATATAGTGTTATTGTGAACGGCCATTTATTAAAATAGCATTTGAAATTGTTAACGATTGACTTGCTAACATATATGTACTTACTTATTATCAAAATCGTCAATAGAAATCGATTGTTAACATTTTGTAATCGGTATTCGTGTTTGTGTCACATAACAGGTCACGTGGTTTTTATTCTTATTTTCATTGGACGAGAGAAATTTTCAGGCACATATTGCTCTATGTCCTGGACATAGGATAAGATAAAGATCAATTTGGAGAAAAAATCAGGAGATAGAGCAATATGCATACGCGATTTCTCAAAAACCAGCCCGCCAATCGACGATATCTGGTGTTCAGGAGATAGAGCATAAAAATACGAACACAACGATACCAAATATAGGATTTTTTCAAAAATGGAGATAGCGCAGCTTAAAAACGAGGCGACGAATTTACTCCTCTCTCCTAAACCAATCAGGATAATGGAAAATCAGACATCTACATACTGTGACAAAATAGGTCCCTGGTCAATTTTAGTGGATGAAAAATCAGCTTTCAGAGACGTTAAAGTTACGGTAATGTCCATCATAGGAAGTGATTATGCATAGTGCAACAACATCATATCGTCGCTTTCAACAAAAACCTCGTAACTGCAACTTCTTTTAAGCTGCAATTACGAGGTTTTTAGCTCCACTGGCCGAAGGCCAGCGAGCTATTGTCATGGCGTTGTGTCCGTCGTGCGTGCGTGCGTCCGTCCGTCCGTGCGTCCGTCCGTCCGTCCGTTAACTTTTTCTTTAAAAATCTTCTTCTCAGAAACTACTGGACCAATTTTAATTAAATTTCACAGAAATGTTCCTTGCATAGCCCTCTTTCAAATTCCTTCAAAGAATTCAATTCCATTGAAAACTCTGGTTGCTATGGTAACAAATACGAATTTTTAGAAAAAACTTAAAAAATCTTCTTCTCCCAAACAACTTATCAGATTTCTTTGAAATTTGACAGGCATGTTCCTTTGGTGACCCTTTTTCAGATTCCTTGAAGAAATTTTGATAATTCGAAAAACATGGCCGCTGTGGGCGGGGCTTATTTTCCATATATGGCGCATAGTGTAATTTTAAAAAATCTTCTTCTCAAAAACTACTGGACCAATTTTAATTAAATTTCACAGAAATGTTCCTTGCATAGCCCTCTTTCAAATTCCTTCAAAGAATTCAATTCCATTGAAAACTCTGGTTACATTTGTCAAAAAATGTGGCCGTGGCAGGGAGAAAGGGGCTTATCAGACTTAAAGAAATCATAAGAAAATTCTTTAAAAATCAACCATTGGGCCAATTTGAGCCAAACCTGGCAGGAATGTGCCTTGAGTCATTCTCTTCCAAATTTGTTCACAAATTCTTACATTTGTCCAAAAATGTGGCCGTGGCGGGGAGAAAGGGGCTTATCAGACTTAAAGAAATCATAAGAAAATTCTTTAAAAATCAACCATTGGGCCAATTTGAACCAGACTTTGCAGGAATGTTCTTTGAGTCTCTCTTTTCAAAATTTATTCACAATTTTTTACATTTGTCTAAAAATGTGGCCGTGGCAGGGAGGAAGGGGCTTATCAGACTTTAAGAAATCATAAGAAAAATCAACCAGTGTGCCCAATTGAACCAAACTTTGCAGGAATGTGCCTTTAGAGTTCTATTTAAAATTTGTTCACAAATTTTTATATTTGTCAAAAAAATGTGGCCGTGGCAGGGAGAAAGGGGCTTATCAGACTTAGAGAAATCATAAGAAAATTCTTTAAAAATCAACCATAAGGCCAATTTGAACCAGACTTTGCAAGAATGTTCTTTGAGTCTCTCTTCAAAATTTATTCACAAATATCAAGATTTGGCTGCCGCTGTGTAAGGCTTACAAGAAATCATGGGATAATTCTTCCACTTTAACCAGTGGAGCGATTCAGGCCCTCCTGGGCCTCTTGTTGTTGAAAAGCAGCGATATGGGATTATCAAAATCTACTTATATACTCACCGCCGAGCTTTTCATCACATATATTGCAACTACGGATTCTTTAAAGGACGTTTTATGTAAGAAAAGCGATGATATGTGATGACGGCACTTCCCCCTTTTCACTACGCTCAACTTATGGACACTAAAATTAAGCTATCCCGACTTAAAATTGGCGAAAATGATGAAAAAACTAAAGTCCATTAATTTCCAAAAGTCTATATTATTTCCGTTTGTGGTTAAAGTATAACAAATTGGGATTTTCTGGTCGAAGGGTGAGCAACACATGCATGTTCGGAGGGAAATTCAATTAACTGTATAGATGTCAAGTATCCAGAAAGACAATCGTGATCAAAAGGCAGGAATAATTTATTTCATACAAAAGGTGTAATGTAGCGTACAACAGAGCAACAGAATGTCTGATTACAACCAGATTGGCAGGCATGCCTCGTGGAACCCAGCAAACATTCTCGCAGTAAATTATAATATCTCATTGTAATCTATACTCACTGTCGAAACGGCTTAACCATTTCCAAAAAGATACATGACTGATGTCCCTAGTTCAAAAAGCTTGGAAAACACTCGTAGAAAAGAGCAAATAATTTATCCAACGATTTAAAGTTGCGTACTGTGTCAACCGAATGTCAGAATACTAGCAGGAACCGAACAAGTATTATTGCATTAACCCTTTCCCAAACGGTGAAAACTGTATGGTGGTTCTATCTCAAAGCTTCTGCAGATGAGTAAAATAAGTACTCTCAAAGAAAAGATTTTTATATAATACAGCACAGAAATTATTGAGGCAAAAAGAGAAAATGCTGGCCATCAGCATTTTCTTCTTTTGTCTCAATGCTTTCCCGGACCGTTTCTGTTAGGGACGTCACAATCCGGTTATGTTTAAGAAAGGTGTCACGAAGAAAGATTATCATAGTAAAGGATAACTTTTTTATTAAGAAGAACATGGACATTATTAACAGTTTCTCATCTTCACCAATGTTTTCGATGTCGAAAAACACAACACTAGAGTCGTTGTTTCAGTCATTTTGTCGTCTATTTCACTTTTCAAATTAGCAAAGTTTTAGCATTTTGACATCAGCAGGACACACATCAAATACCGACCGTCTTCACTGTTCAAAATATTACCTAATGGGCAAAAGAAATGGGAGAAACGTAAAAGGGCTTGTCTTAAAAAGGAGAAATTAGCTATAATTGGTTTGATTTAAGACCGAAGGCAGGAGTCAACTTTTGTATGTAACGACTTCGCTCTCTTCGAACTAATAATTACCCGTCATTGTAACGATACATTATTCCTAATTTATTCGAGAACGAATTACACTCTATCTTTAACTGCACATAGATCATTGTTAACTTCGTAGTTTTAGTTTCTTACTGGAGAAAAGACGTGTGGCACTTTTAAAGTCAACCATTATTTTGCCATTCGAACGTGTCATTCTGTTTGTTTGATATCTTCCTTAGTTAGATGTACATCGGCTTAAGAGGTCCACAAGGAACATTTTGCCAGATCATGGATCGAGTTCTTTAACCCATTTCCAAACGACAAAATTTTAGGGCGGTCCAAATTGAAATAATCATGCAGACGATAACTTCAAGTGCATGGAATTTTACAATTTTTGTTGCTTTTGTTTAGAAAACATTGTGGGAAATGAAGAAATTGCTTGTCACAAGCAATTTCTTCATTTTCCACAATGTTTTCCCAAGCCTCTTCTTGTGAGGGAGTCAAAAAGCGTCACTGTGCAGTAAAGGGTTAAAGATGTGGAAATTGTATCGCCACAACATTTTATTTGGCCTTGTTTCTCAAATGGTTACCACAAGATGTGTACTGTAGGTGATAGGCGAATGGTGAACTGTTGAACCCCTTTTTTCACTTGGTCTTTTCCCAAACTATTTATGATTTTTTAAATCCATGTTGGGAAAAATGGTAAAACATTGAGGAAAGAGAACAAACAAAATTCCACTCACTTTTCCAACAAAACCTTCTACATGGAAACTCGCAAACTCTATTATGATAAATGGGTCACGTACGTTCACTAATTTTTCTCTGCTCGTTAAACGGGCTTTAATTTCCACACTTTTACCAAAATGGGCTCGTAAGATAGATAATGGTCCTATTTCCCGAACAACGCAACGCAAATTAAGCGGAATGCTACTTTTTAACCCTTTCCCAAATACGACCAGGACTTGCAATCTCATGCAGAAAAAGGCCAAGGAAACAATGAGGGAGAGATATCACAATTTTCCCTCTCCCTCAATAATTTATTGTCTATAGCGTGCACAACTACTGTGTCTATCAATATCCATTTTGTCTTTTACATCAGCTTTAACAAAGACTTGTAAAGGTCTTTCACATGTACTTGAATGGTCGTGAAAACACATGTTGGAATCGCAATGGGTTAATCATTATAGCGTGAAAGTGGTTTAGCACTTTCCAAATCAGGTTTCTAGCATCGTTTTCGTAATACTTTTCATATTATGTCTTCTCTTTTCACTCTAAGTCAGGAAGACTCAAGTAACGAGAACTTTAACCTAAGTCTAACCCAAACAAAGTGATAGACTGTTCCAATCTTAAAGTTTTTTCCGACGACAAAATGTATGGATATCAAATAAGATTTGTGTACGATAAAGCAGCTTACATAATCATTCAGAAAAAAAGAGGAAATACTTGTTCACATAATGTTCTTTTGTATATAGATCTATGTTTTCCCCAAATGCATTGTCCTTCAGTGATGTCAAATTAAGGTCTTGTTACGAAAGAATTGGCGACCTTTCTTCAATATTTTACTTTAGATTTATACGTTTTCTTTTCACATGAGCTTTACAGAGTTAATGATTAAGTCGTGTACAAACTCCTCGACATTCAAATTATATGCCTTTAATTCAATTTAAAGAAAACATAGCAAGTTTTAATCATTGACAAAATAATTACGTAATTATACTTTATCAATCTTGAGATTAATGTATTTTAATACTACAGTATTTAGGTCAAATTGACTTTTCTTCTTCTATTTTTCCGGTTACTCTCTTGAGATATCGTAATTCAATTCATCTCGTGCAATCACACTGTTCTGGACTTTTGACGTAAGAGTTACAGCTTCCGTTCTAACCTTGAAGGTCTTTGAGTGGACTTTTGGGCATCTAAGTTAATTCTATGAGAGTTAAAGTTGTTTTACAATTTGGCTGGACAGACTCTATGGATCCATGTCAGATTTAGCCCCCTTCCCAAATGGGACAAAACGGATTTTATACATGCTGATCTTGTGTGCGATATAGTACAGAAAAAAATGACATTAAGGTTTATAGACCCTGAAAAAAAAACAGCACTTTTAAGCCAAAAATTACACACAATTGTGAATATTCTTCAAATAAGTTGATTTACCGTGCCGGTTTCAAGACTATGCTTCAAGAAGAAAATGATTTTCAAACACTTTTTACTCTATATTCATATGCAAGGGAGGTAATTCTGAACATTTTTGTCAAATATATCTATAAGTATGCATTAATTCAAAATTCTAAACCGTACAAAATGCTTATGTTTGTATTTGGAATGGAAATGTAACACACTTTAGGAATTATTGGAACTTTTACAATTTCACCTCTGGCTCTTTGGTGCTTTTGAGAGTTTGGACACCTTTAAAATAGGAAAAGCTTATTACTAACATTTTCTCCTTTAGCTCAAAATTTTCTATAAACGACGTCAAAACTTGGCCCTGTTTGGAGAAGGGTTAATTATCAAGTCGGTTTCCATGTCACAACCCATATTAATCAATGGATATCATTTTTAGATATCATTGATGAGAAGGTCCTCGTTACTCTCATAATTCTCTTAACATAAATTGGAAAAAATGACCAAAAACGGCGGCCATTTTGTATTTTTTGGCCATTTCGAACACCAAAATGCCTTTTGTCATTATTTTGTATTAGAACATTGCTTTTTATCACAAAATAGATCAGAAAATCCAAACTCTATTCGCAAATACGATCAATCTGTATAGTTAATATAAAAAGAAAACCTCAATGGCGGCCATATTGGAAAATGGCCACCATGATTTGAAATTTTAAAATTGGCTAATGGGCCTTTTTTTAATTTAGCATTACAAAATGTATGTACATGTCAAATTTCATGCTTGTATCTGCTTGTATCATAAAATATTTTTCTGGCTATCTTCCCCGCTATTTTAAGTGACAGAGTGATAGGGTATTTCAGCACTTGCCACTCATTTTCTTCTTCTATTGACGAAGAAAAGAATCCAACCGAGGTCGAAAAAAGGTCTAACGGTTTCACACAGATTTAGTTTTTTCTTGACTTTTTGACAATTTAAGAGTGTTTTTGGTAATTGCCTTCAACATGTTTCGTCTCCTAAGAGAGTCATGGCAGATTTAAAAAGACAATGTTTCAGTTCATTTTTTGTGAAACAGTTCAAAAAGAGCCTGGGGAGAATGTCAACGTCTATTCTCAGCCAGACAGCTCAACACTTTTCGTCGGTGTTATTGCAGAACCTCGTATCTACAGCTTTAATCAAGCTGTAGATACGAGGTTTTGCAACAACACCAATGTTTTGCTTATTTCAGAATTGATAAAGCCTTCCAAAATCAGTTATATTTGAGACTTCTTCAAGTTCAAATGTAAAATCAATCGGACTCTCAGGAAGAACGTTATTGTTATATTTTCTTAGAATATTGAGGAAAATGGAGGACATTTCGGCAACCAGTACATTCTGTAATTCCTTCGATATATTTCAAAACTTCAAGAAGTCAAAAAGCGTTACTGTATGGGAAATATTCAATAAAATGTTTCCATTTATAAATATGTACGTCTCTTCAATAAGAATAATATTTTTGTTAAAAATACATGTATTATATGAGTGACGCCCTTTATATACACCAATACAAGAAGCCAACATCTCAGTACAAGTGATGTTTATAAACATCGCAATTGAGATAGGCATTTGACAATTGAGCCGGATTCTGGAAACCCGTCTCCTGTAAAATTGTACTTAAGGAATGAATGCAATTTAATTTTTTTCATGCAGGTATGAAAAATAAAATCTAATCACACTGTATGAATCCGCGAAGCGGTTCATACAAAAGTGTGATTAGATTTTATTTTTCATACCTGCATGAAAAAAATAAAATTGCATTCATTTCTTATAATTAAATATTCTGCGATTCAAAAAAACAATAAAAACACAACTTTTCATTATTGATTTTCATCAAAAATGACAGGTTAATAATACGGCGTAATACAATGTTTGACAGGAAAAAGTAGACCCGGCATTTTTTTTTTCATGGAGGTATGAAAAATATTCTTTAACCAATCAGAACGCTGGGAATTTAATGAAATCAACTAATATTAAATCATACATCAGTGTTTGCAAAGAAGGCTATGTTCAAGTAAGGATACATCTACTGCTACGTTGCAATTGATGCATCTCATGGGTAAGCCATTAGAGAACAACATGGAACTTGTCTAGACTGTGCGTATGTACCGGCTGATCTGAATACAAGATGATCTCAATTCTCATTAGGGACATCATTTTCTAGATTCCGGACAAATTACGAGTATGTATTCGCTTATTCTAGGGATCGAAGACAATAACACAGCAAGAAAGACGAAAATATTGAAAGGAAATGATATCTTTAAGTTAAAAAAAAAAGTTTGATGTATTTTAATGTAGTTTACCAGCATGTAAAATTTCCGGCACACACATCACCATAAATTGTCTGAGTATAGATTAAAAACACGCTGTAAATTATTCACAGACATCTGGGGCTGTTTATATTTTATTAGATCATAAACTTTCATGTTTTTCAATAGCTTTTTTGAATTTGCATTTTATCCCTCCAGTGCTCTTTAAACCTTGATTCAGATTTTAATGCACCGGGCTTTTTGATTACTTTTGAATAAATATTTTCATGGTATTTTTCTGGCACTTCTCCATGTTGTTGTAAGATTTTATTTAAACATGTAAGTAGTACGCATTAGTGCCTATGTACAAAAGGATTGAAAATAAAGAACAAAGGTTCGTTGATTAAAATTTGAACTTTGATCGTCTTAAATACAAACAAATAATGTAAAACATGATATGGTAACTATAGTTATGTCATTTAAGGTGAAGTATAGTACGATCAAGATATAACGACACACATTCAAAAAATGTTTATATAAACACATAAAAAGATTACTCAAAACTACTGTAATTATGCATGCGATGTTTCGAATCTTGCAGGTGTCACACACCTGCAAGAATCTTACCAACACATGCAAAATTACCAAGCATTCCAATTTCAACATAGGTCGAATATGTAAACATGTGTCAATATATCGTGACTGGATTATACATAAGGCGTCATTATGATGTCGCTCTATCGTCTTTGAAATGGTTGAATAACTGTTTACTCTTTCTGTTGTTTCAGCCCGCGTGCACGTTATCGTACCTGGCTCCCAGCAACAATAAGATAGAAGACAACCACAGTGAGACGTCCGGAGACACGGGTACCAGCGATAGTGGGCGGGGCGGTAGTGATGACGAAACACACAACAGTATGACACGTAGTCCACCACCAATAGACCAAATTATAGGTGAGATATGATTATATCCATCACATTTTGGAAATCACTTGGCCCTTCTTCGCCTATCAAGATAGTCCATCCATAATGAAATTCACGCGAAGTCGGAATTATTCTGGCGACGTCGTTAACATTCGGCGGTGGATCCTTCCATCGCCGAATATTTACGACGTCGCGCAAAAAGGTTCGGATACGCAACGAAATATTCCGAAGTGGCGTGAATTTCATAAAGGGTCGACTACTTTAATCTACGAAATCAAGAGGAAATGCCTCAAATCATTTGAGACACCTTAAGAAGTAGAACAGCCTATATCATTACAAGCATCCATGATTCAATCCAAAAGATTATCTAAGGGGTTTGAGGAAGCTATGCATATTAGAGGACAACAGTTGTTTAATTTTAACACAAAAATATATATTTCTGGTAAACAGTTCAATATTTTGGCTTGAAACTTTCAGAAGTTTCATAAGAAAACATGCCCTTTCAGATAAAATAAAAGTATAATTTTTGTGAAAATAATCGTGGAATGTCTCTTTAAAATCTATCAGATTGGTCGTCATTTACATATAGGCCTACTAAATGTTCAACCTATCTTTTGGACCAATGAAATTGTAGTAGCCTACTTTTTAATATTTTGCCGCTATTTGTCGCAAAAATGAGACTACAGGCTAGTTTGTGTGACGTCTGTGCATAGACACGCCCCCGTTTCAAATAAACCGCTAGTGAACACTAAGTCAGATAGAGTCTGTATAGTAAATTCTACGCGATATAAACATTTTAAAATACGTTGCTGTTTATTTCACATAGAATCTACTATACAGCTTCTTTCTAATTCTTATCGCCTAATCAGATAACAATTAAGATCTGTCCTTTATCTCAAGCAGTAAGAATGCTCTACGACCAAAATAGATACAAGGTTTAAGAACTGAGGTGACTGTGGATTTAGTCGATTGAAATGATGATTTACAGTAACAAGTTTCTTTTGCTATGACAACAATACGTTGCCCAAAAACAAAAGTGTTGAATACATAGAGAAGCACAGATGTTAGGTAATTCTTACAGATCTAACTGTGTCGCGAAAACTAATTTATTTTTCACCACCTTCATTATTTATGTCTTTTTTCTCTCTCTATTTTCAAGTAGCTGTTTCTCTGGGTTGCTTCTACGTTTTTCCCTACTTTGAAATATAACACCAAGTTTCATCCTTTGAATTTCAGTTTTCTTTCTTTCCAAACACAGAAATCGACAAAACACTTGATATATTTTCTAGAATATATTTTTATCGTGAAGTATCGTTAGCTATTCAATAGTTTTGCATTAAAACCAGCTACAAATAAGGCCTTACCATGACCAAGTAATAAGGGGCCAACAATAAGCATTGTGTCTAGCACATGCAATCCCCTTGCGATAGGGGACCAGCTGTTTATTCAGAGGCTTGTCTGGACCCATAATTGTCTGAAACGCAAAGAGGGCCATTTATGAGACACGTACTCAAATATCCGAACCATCTTTTGTAGCGAAAGAATTGACAATATTATATAAAATAACGTTCAAACTGTGCCTCTAGCTATGTCTGAAGATGCGAGAATCAGTCGCGGACAAGGATGATAATTCAGTAAAATGTGATAAAAGATAAATTGGTTTTTGTCTCTGACATACATCTGACAAATTGGAAAACATCTGTAGAACTCAATTTGGTACTCAGAAAGGAAATCCAATTCATAGAGAGTTGCCATGTCAGCAATATTCATCTTGAGGTTAAACCCCAGTGTATCATTTCAGAAAAATAATGAAACGTTCGATTTCTTTTCAGAAAACATTTTTGAAACGAATTTCTTTTTTCTTTATCAATTTATGTCTAAGATATACAATTATGTTAGCACTTAAATAACAGTATCGTTCCTGTATTTTCGCAGTCAATACTTCCCTTGAAGTGATATATCCTCACGTTTTTTGTATGTAGCCTTTTCCCCCTAAAGCGAAACGTCTTTTATATTTGAACAACATGAAAGTGAGTTCATTTTTCCTACAAAAAGTAACTGCCGTCTAATCTATTTCAACCAATAAGAAATGTATTGTCTAAGCAAGTCTGTAGCCATTTTTGCAGGTGTCCTCGTGAAGAATTAAGGATGTCTAACACTCGATGGTTGGCACGCGTTTTATGGCGCAACATGAAGGTGTTAATGCCTTCTACATCCACAGAAAATTGTTTTCTCCTCGCTCCGCTCCATTACTCCCATATAATATTACTACAGACTACATCGTATCGACTCGTTTCCTTCTGAATACATCGTCGCTCTTCTTCGAAACATTAGTAACTGCAGCTTGTTTTAACATGCTGTTACAAGGTTTTCGAAGAAAAGAAGCGACATTTTGGCGTTCTATTCATCTACGTAATTATATTCTGAGAAATTTATCCCATGATCGGAACGAGAGAGTTGTAAATGACGTTTAGAAAATATTTCTAGATATGATCCAAAGATGTGGAATTATGATATATCAAGTAAAATCTTGATCGGTCTATTTTTTCTTGTATGACATGCATACCGATGTAGTTGATACCCATGCAAATGAAGGATAAATTGAATTAACATACATGAAAACTCGTGATCAGAAAACGTTTCAAATTTTGTATTTTATTGGTAGTTAAAAATCCAGAAGGATCGAGCAATTTAAATAGTTTGTAAACAGATACATGTAGATCAACATGTATCTTATATAAACCGTTATGGTCAGTCTTCCGCTGTATTCTTTGATCGGTTCTATTTATTCAAATTGAACAAGGATGTTACTAAACTTGCAACCTGAGACAAACACGCACAGATGTCGAAACCTCGCGTTTAAATTGGATGCCGTGTGGCTTCTAAATTACAATTAAAAAGATTGGCTTCTGTATGATACAATTCTTTATCTAATACTGTTGAATGTCGAAAGGATCGATTTTCTTAATCCCCGCTGTCCCCTTGGCTTCGATTAAACATCTGAACCGCCATTTTGATTGAGTGCCAGAATTCGTGCTGCAAGGTTAAACGTTTGAATGCTTACCAAATTCTGCAGACGTTCTCGATTCTTTTATAGCTGTAAAATGACACAGACGTTGAAAGATTAGTCAGCCAGCCATTACAAAACGTTTTTACATTGTAAGCATGCTACCAGACAGTTATGAACCCTCAATACACATGCTGGCAAATCTTGGCACGTGGGTTAAATTCTCTGAAAAATCATTTTCAGACGTCTGGGTTGTTTACCTTACAAGGAACGGTATCGTGGTATTACTATTCAACGATGCCTAACCTACATGTATGCATTTCATTCAACGATTGTCTTGCCGAGTTTAAAAATCTGGTTAACACTGCAGCATTCGTTCATTTTATTCTAATCCGGCTTTCAAACAATTCAGGGACCAACAAAAAAAGTTTTAAGCTTCATAAAAATCTCTCTCCGTAGTTGTTTTATCCTAAAAACCATGATAACAACTACATGTATCAGCTACATGATATTTCCTTGTGTATAATTTATAGAAAGTAAAGGGTTTATCTTTTTTTTGGCTCAGTCCTTTCCCAAACGATGGAAAATATGGTAGTCCACATTCAACTATGATGTAGACAACAATATAAATGATACTATGTGTTTTAAAATGGATACCATATCAAGACAAGTACTGAAAGAAAACGCTGATAATTATCAAATATCTTTTTGTCTTGCAATACTTTTGAAAGTTGTTTTGATTAGTGACGTCAAAACCAACTTTTGTTTGGAAAATGGTTTAAGCATATATGTACGAGGGGTGATCCAAAAGTTCGTAAACTGGGTAAATAAAACTTCAGGAGTGTTTACTATCAAAACAAAAGATGTACAATTTTTAAATGTGACATCTGTACAAAAAATGTGGAAAATTTCAATTGTGTACCTATAACAGTTATTTCTCAGTGACAAATTTTAGACACAGACCATGCGCGGGGCGGGGGAGCAAGAACGTCAAAAGCGACGTCAGTTTAACGCGATTATGAACCCTTCTGGTCAAAGTGCTTATTTACTATCATACAATCCTGTGTCCGAGGCATAAATGTGCTGAAAGTGTTATCAAACAATTTTAGAATCGAAATGATGATTGTTTCTCTGTCTGGATGTTTTAAGATCGATATACTTTCAAAGCGGAGCCTATCACTGTGTACCCCAGTTCTGACGTCGTGAACCGGGTTGTGGCCCTTTGCAAGACTATCTTGGCATTCATTTTCCTCTATTGAAGTCCGTATCTTGGGTGTCACATAAACATAATTTCTCTACAGCACCATATTCTTGTTCTCTTCAACATTTTAAATGACTGTGTTGGTGTATGATCAAGATCGTGACAGAATTTCATAATTGACCGACATTCAAATTTCGTTGTTGACGTCATATCACTTTTTCACTAATTTGTTTTATCTTATAAAAATGTGGTGTCTTCATAACAACTTTTACATCAACGCATGCAACTTGGTGTCACTACGTAAAACTAGCGTAATAACAATTTTCACCAAAAAAATCCCGCAGAAATTTAAGAAAATTTGATTAGTTTAACGTCCATGTATCATTTTTTTGTTTGTCCCCCGCCTAGGCGTACACACGTTACTATGGTAACGCAGTTCACGGCCGCTATAACTTTTTTGTTAACCTTATAAATTTTAATGCCGTCTATAGATAATGAACTACGTTATCACCAAATTATACACTGATCAAGTGTGTGATAAGGAAGTTATGGGTTCATTTTACGAATTTTTGGATCACCCCTCGTACTTTTCATTTTCATAGTACTTATTTTCTTGTTACTTATATCTCATTTCAGATGTCAACACACAGATTAAGCCACTATCACACCAAGAGATCGTACCATTTTCATTTAAAAAGGGACTTTCGCTCCTTCGTGAAAGAGACTCATTAAGGGACGGGCACACATTTTCGCGAGGCGGTGATATAGAACTGTCAAATTTATCTAGCAAACATAACAGAAGAACAAGTGATCATAGTGTAGACAATATCCATAGACCTTTTAACAGGACCATATCAAATAAACATCCGTCTGTTTCTACAAATGGTAACGTGATCAAATTAGAAAGGACACCGTCAAATGAAAGTGGGCAAATGGCGAAAGATTATTTAGTGTGATAATACGGCCAATGATATGGACATTTCCTTTGGTGCATTTATATTTTTTCATGATTTGCGTATTTTTCATTATCCACTTCAGTGTTTAAAACATGTTAATATATGTGCTCAAATGTTAGACTGTGGTGTACGACAACGAACGGAAATAGGGATATATCGCCTTGGAATTGTAACGGGAAAAACAAAGCCACGAAAATGACAGCATAACAATTGCAGAAACCCGTCAATGGTTAACATGTTAATACAGACCAATTTGAATTCGGTTTCGGACAGAGAAGCTGAAAGGTCAGGAATTAGATTTGTGTGTTAGATCAAGCTAGATCAGCTCATGAAAATGCTATTGAAGACCAACCAAAATTTTGGTTGGTCGTCAATAATTGTTAACCTTCTGACTTCCAAAAGACATATCGCGTCCACTAACCGGCCATGTGTTACAAGCTTTATTTTACAAATATCGAAATGTGTTGTGTAAAACAACAAATGATGATAAATACTCTAGAACTGTCGATTTTCATATATGTGACCCGTCACGCTAAAGGGGATCTTATAGGAAGTGTGAAAAATATCAACCCTAGTCTGTCTGCGCAGTCCGCGCAGCCTGACTAGGGCGAGTGTGTTCCCTACCTTACAATATCTTCATTTTCCGCATACGGTATCTGGTTTACCTGTGCTGGGTCTGACAAAATTGTCCAAATTTGGATCTTTGGAGTTCGGATAAGGTCCCTTTTTGCGTAACGAGTCACATAATTTTACTGACACTTATCAGGATCATTCGATGAGGACTCCAAACGAAACATATACGAAAGAATTGGTTATAAATGTATTTTGCATTTAAAGATGTATTGTTGAATATTTATGATTAAAGACATTGTGTATTAAATATACTTCCTTGACAATTATCAAATATTCGTTATATTCACTTTATTTATTAGCTCCATATTCACTTGTTTCTGTTTACAATATTTTCTTAGCAAAATCTGCGAAGCAAAATCCGCGATTATATAAATGATTTATACATTTTTTGAAAAGGGAAATGTACTATAATCTGTAAAAGTATATTGTGTTTATCGTTTCTGTTTTCAGCCTCTAAAGGCATGATGAAATGTATGTTGAATGAATGAAATAAAATTTGGTTAAAACTGCATGAAGTAGGCCTACGAATGGAGAACCAGTACATCTACACGATATCTTAAGCCTATCTAAAACGAGATGAACCAATCAGCTTCATTTGGCATTAGACAACATAAAGATTTTGATAAAAGTAAACCTTGTGTTCAATTGTACATCGCACAAACATATTGGGGCAAAAGTAGAAAATGATAATTATGAGTATTTACTACTATTTGCCCAATGTTTTAGAAAGTTATGTTTATTATGGATGTCAATACCATTCGTCTCTTAAACATTTTCTTAAACAAGACCGGGTCCCTATTTGAGCAGGTATGTGAAAACATTGAGACAAAAGACGAAAATGCTGATCATCAGATTTTTTTCATTTTGTCTCAATATTTACTATGATATATCATACACAAATTCAATCCATTTTGTGGATCGTAGGAGTTTTTGAATTAGACAACCCTATATTTTGACATTTGCAAAAGGATTAAACAAGGGCTATAAAAGGAACCACATGAGTAACAGAAGTTCTTGGGGAATTAAAAAGGACATTAAAAGATAAAGCTCTGGGCACATACTCCATTCTGTGTTCACATCACGGCGGTAGCACGTCCAAAACAGGGAACTCGTGCAGTATAATTTTGGACATGATATAAACGCCAAATGGACGTGGAATCGTATATGACTGGTCATCAGCATTTTTATCTTTTGCCTAGATGTTTTCTAAAGTCACTATTAGAGACATCAAAACATGATCTTGTCTGGTAAAGGATAATTTTTTTTCTACGAATGAACGATCTCAAATTCATGTACATGATGTCTTAATGAAACCAAACAACCACTTTCCATTCTTGAAATGAAAACAACATATTTTCGTGGGAATTTTACCATTTTTGATGTTGTATTAGACCTTCAGGAGTTTGTCAAATTACTGCAAAGAAACCATTTTGTCAGAAAGCGTCTGCCAAATATGTGGGATATGGATCATGATTTTCTTCATAATTCAATGATAAATTAAGTGTGGTTCTGAAATTGATGTTTCATAGTTTTTCGCCTTTTTAGCTCACCTGAGCAACATACTCAATGTGAGCTTATGTGATCATCCTGTGTCCGGCGGGCGCCGTGCGTTAGAAGTCGTCAAATATTTCTTTAAACATCTTCTCCTTAACCACTGGGCCAATGCTAACCAAACTTAGCAGGCCTGTTCCCTGGGTGACCCTTTTCAAAACTAGTTTTCGAATTTTTTATTCGTAAAAAAGGTGGGTGTGGTAGGGCGGGGCTTATCAGACTCAGAGAAATTGTTAAATGATGCTTCAAAAATCTTCTTCTCATTACCCATCAGTCAATTTTTACCACACTTTGCAGAAATGTTCCTTGGGTGACCCTTTGCAAGACTTGTTTTCAATTTTTTTGATTCGTCAAAATTGTGGGCGTGGTAGGGTGGGGCTTATCAGACTAAGAGAAATTGTTAAATGATTCTTCAAAAATCAACTATTGGTCCAATTTGTACCAATCTTGTCTAGAATGTTTCTTGGGTGCCTGTCTTCAATGAGTGTCAATGAATTTTGATTCGTCAAAAATATGAGCGAAGCAGGGCGGGGCTTATCAGACTTAAACATTTTTTTTAAAATAATTCTTCAAAAATCTTCTTCTCTTTAACCATTGAGTCATTTTTTAACAAACTTGGCAAAAGTATTCATTGGGTAACCCTTTTGAAAACTTGCTTTCAAATGTTTGTTTCGTCAGACAGTCTGTCTTGTTCCTGCAAGGTGCTGCTGGCCAAATATGCAGTGGTCCTAACCAAATAGTTGTATCAGAAGGATAATAATGGAAAAGAAACAAACAACAATAATCCTTTCATAAGCTAAAATACTATTTTTGAATCACCATGCCACACCCACATTTTTTGAAAAATCAATATTTGAAAATAGGTTTTGAAATAGATTACTTATGTAACATTCCTATCAAATTTGGAGTAATTTCGTCCAATGGTTCAGGAGAAGAAGACTTATAGAATATTTTCAAGATTTTCCAAAGTCAGATAGTTCCGGCCTTGCTACGCCCACATTTTTGACGATTAAGAAATTCATGACCAAGTGTTGTAAAGAGTCACCCAAAAATTAATGTTGAACCCTGTTTTTGCTTACAACAGAACTTATATTTTTCAAAGTCTGAACATGTATACAACAAGAATTCATGGCACTCTTGTTGAGGATTAGATTTTGTAATCGCACTCGCTATTCAAGTTGCCACGGCTACAGCGAATAAATACGGATTCGGAGTACTTCCTAATCCACATATTCTCCTGATATGGGTCCTTAAGATTTCTAGGCCTACTTGTTCCTGAAAATGAAAGCTATATTCGTTGAACATATTGTGCTCGTGATGGCAAGAAGGCATTGGGAGAGAAAGGGGGTGGAGGAGGTATTGTATGACAACATAAACAAACGAGGATGTCCCTCATAAAATTCCATTGCCACAGATGACACCCGGAAAATGACGAGGGTATCCCTCAATGATTTCCGTTGTCACGAATGACACCCGAAGATGCACGAAATGTTTTGTATACCATGATAGGTTGTAATCCTGATGATGGAACGTGGAACGTCCCATCACCGAATGTTTTTTGACGTCGCCCGAATAATTTCGACGTCTCGAATAACTCTGAAGTGTTGAATAAATAGGGAAACACAGATGAGATGTAAGTTAATTCTTCCAAATCATCCTTTGAATTTCAGTTTTCTTTCCAAACTCAGAAAGCGACAAAACACTTGATATAATTTCCAGAACACATGTTTATCGTGAAGTATCGTTAGCTATTCAATAGTTTTGCATTAAAGCCAGCTACAAATAAGGCCTTACCATGACCAAGTAATAGGGGGCCAGCTATAAGCATTGTGTCTAGCACATGCAATCCCCTTGCGATAGGGGACCAGCTGTTTACTGTGAGGCTTGTCTGGGCCCATGATTGTCTGAAACGCAAAGAGGACCATTTATGAGACACATACTCAAACATCCGAACCATCTTATGTAGCGAAAAATTAGATCTATATAAGATAACGTTCCAACTGTGCCTCTAGCTATGCCTGAAGATTCGAGAATCAGTCGCGGACAAGGATAATAATTCAGTAAAATGTGATAAAAGATAAATTGGTTTTTGTCCCTGACATACATCTGACAAATTGGAAAACATCTGTAGAACTCTGCCAATTTGTTACTCAGAAAGGAAATCCAATTCATAGAAAGTTGCCGTGTCAGCAGTATTCATCTTGAGGTTGAACCTCAGTGTATTTTAATAGACAAATTACGAAACATTCCGATTTCCTTTCAGAAACCGTTTGAGAAAGAATCTCCATTTTCTATATTAATTCCTCTTTTAAACATATTGGTTCCATGTGTAAGTTATTACTAACACGTCATGTCCGCTTCTTTATCATTGCGACCAATACCACTTATGAAGTAAACAGTTTCGCTCTTTTACACGTAGCCTATGTCCCCCTTAAATCATTAATGTAGAAACAACGGAAAAGGAAATTCAATTCCCCTTAAAAAAGTATCCTCCGCCTCATCTATTTTAATCAATAAGAAATAGTTTGCCTAACCAAGTCTGGAGCCATTTTGGCAGGTGTCCTCGTGAAGAATAATGGAAGTCTAATACCCGATGGTTGGCACCTGTTTTTATGGCGCAATATGAAGGTGTTAATGCCTTCTACATCCACAGAAAATTGTTTTCTGCTCGCTCCACTCCATTACTCACATATAATATTACTACAGACTACATCGTCTCGACTCGTTTCTTTCTGAATACATAGCCGCTTTTCTTCGAAAACTTCGTAACTTCAGCTTGTTTTAACCTGCAGTTACAAGGTTTTGGAAGAAAAGCAGCGACATTTTGGCGTTCTATTCATCTACGTAATTATTTTCGGAAAACTTTATCCCGTGATCCCAACAAGAGAGCTGTAAATGATGTTTGGCAAATATTTCCAGATATGGTTCCAAGATGTGTACTTATGACATATTGCGTAAAATTTTGACATACATATATCTATTTCTTTCTTTTATGACATGCACGTCGATGTAGTTCATATACGAGGGGTGATCCAGAATTAGCGGTACTGACTTTATAATTTCAATATGATTCCATCTAAGTCAATCAAATTTTAACAGCATGAAATGTTATTTATCAATGATCAATCGACCAAATATCATCAAATTCGGACCTGAAACAAAAAAGTTACAATAAAACTAGTTTAGTACATAACGAAAAGGCGGGGCAGGTAGACACCGAACGTCACGACGTCGCAAGTTCGCAACGTTTAAATAATGACGTTATTCCTCCACACAGTCACATAGAGTTGCTATACATTTACAGTGGCCTTCAACTCACCCACTTTACATGCCCCTGTACCATTGCTACATGTAGTCGGTGGTAGAAAACATCCGTTGAATGTCTAGAGCTATTTCATCAAAGATATTGAAACTGTGACATTTTAGTATTGATTCCATACAGGGAAATACCCGAAATTCCACTGAAGCTGTAACTGATGACAAGGAACGATTTAAAAAAAACTTTTTGGATTGGAATTGAAAAAGGTGAAGTCCGTTGTTGTGATTTTCAAGATTCTTTAAGTCAAAAAAGTGCATCTAAATTGTTGTTAGGATATTATCAAGGAATTTGCTTCTAACCAAAATCTTTGCTCCAGAATTTCTTCAATGCCCGAACACGTTTTCCCATAATTATTTGTTTTAGGTAGATATGGAATCCACTGGCAACTGAACCTATTCATGTTTCAATGATCTTTCAGTATTTAAAACTCACTACCATAACTCAGTTCCGTCTTGTAACAAATGTACTTGATGGTGAAGCGGCGATCTCAAACGTTGACGTTAGCTTTAGTTGACGTCGCTTCCAGATGCTCCATTAGCTACTATCCCCTTTTTCCTACAGCAAAGTTCTTCCATTGTTGAACATTCGGTACCAAACGATTGTGAAATTTCTAAATAAAGAATGTTTTATAAGTTTTCTACATTATTTTGTACATATCGAATGGGGAATGTCCATGTTCTACACAAAACTTAAAAACAGAGCGCGTTCGAATACTCTGCCAACGTCATAGTTGACTTTTATCATCAAAGCAAACTGGTCCATAATTTTTCCATTCAACCAGAAATAACGTTCAAATTTTTGTCATAGAATGGTATGAAGTTAGTTTTGATGTTCACAACGTCTCTGTCAAATTTGCTCGTTAGAAAGGGTTGAAAAAAACATGTAGAATATTAAAAAGGTAAGTAAGTTTACCCCTGCCCCGCCTAACCGTGCCTTGGTTGCTATGGACACACTTCCAACATAGACGCAATTAAAAGACAGCGCCAATATTTCCTTATTATATCAAATATGAATAGTACTTGTATTATGCCAAATTGCATCAAGAAAAACACACAAATATCAATTTTAGAGCACCAGTACCGCTAATTCTGGATCACCCCTCGTATATCAACAATTATAGAATTATCATAATAAATGAAAACTGGTGATAAAAAAATATTTCAAATTTTGGTTTTATTGGCATTTCTCAATCCAGAGGGATCGAACTATTTAGTTTAGATAACCTTGAAAATTATTGCAGAACTTGGTCTCTGCAAGTTAATACACAAAAGACAAAAAATGTAGTTTTCAGAAGACAAGGCAAAGTGCGTGAAAATGAGAAATGGACGTATGGTGGAACAGATATAGAAATAGTTGATGACTTAAATTACTTGGGTGTCAATTTATCATACAACGGCTCGTTTAAAAATCATATTAAAGCACTATCCAGGAAAGGGCTAAAGGCAATGAACGTGCTTTTTAGAAATACAAAAGACTTTGATTTCAAACCAAAAACAATGTGTCAATTATTCGATTCTTTTGTGGGGTCTATCCTTAGCTATGGTTCCGAACTTTTCCGTTTTTCAAACATAACTGAGTTAGAACGTATTCACTTGAAGTTCTGCAAAAGAGTACTGGGTGTCCGTTTAACTACGAGTAACGCTGGGGTATACGGAGAACTGGGACGGTTTCCATTGCGGATTCAGAGACAAGTTAAAACAATAAAGTACTGGCTTAAGGTTGTCACGACTAGTAACTGTGTGATTAGGAGTGTGTACGATCTTGCTGTGTCGGATCTTGAGGATGGACATTACAACTGGGCAGCGAAAGTGAAAGAAATGCTTGCATCAAACGGGTTTCAACATGTATGGGAAAACCCATTAAGTGTCAACCAAAATTATTTTATTCAAATTTTTAAACAAAGATAAATAGACAATTTTGTTCAATGTTGGACTGCTGATTTAAGAGAAAATAATGTTTTGTTAATTTATAAGACTATCAAATATGAATTTAAATATGAACCATATCTAGACTCATTAGAATCATGGAAGAGAAAGGAAATTACTAAGATGCGACTTTCAGCACATAGCCTTCACATACAGACAGGACGTTATGCTAAAAACAGGCTTGATAGACAATTAAGAGTTTGCAATATATGTGGTAATGGTGATATTGAGGATGAATTTCATTTTTTCTTCATTTGCAGTAAATATATTTTTTTCAGAAAAAGATATATTCCCGAAAGGTACTCTAAAAGACCTAGCATGGTAAAACTATGTGATATGTTGTCTGAAATAGACCAATTTATTCCTAACAATTTATATAATTATATCAGATGTGCATTAGTAATGAGAAAAAATGCTCTGTATGTTTAGCACTATAATCTCTGCATTTCAATATTTTCTTTTCAATGTATATATTTGTTAAGACCTTGACTAACATTTGTATATTATATGTATGGAAGAGAAACTATGTTTAATTCCAAAAAAATAAAGATATGTCTAATATACGAGGGCTGATCTAAAAGTTCGTGTAATTTGTTCATTAAATTTTAATTAATAAAGCAAAGCATTTCATTTTCTGATATGTTTCAGATTTATCTATTTTAAATATATATTGAAAGTTTCAATGATATTGATTTAAAAATGATGTTGCTATGGCTCTTTCAAAATAGGAGGAATCGGGTACCCGGAGCACTCTGTGACGTTAACGTCATTTCAGCAACGTCGTTTGACGCTACATGATAGAACTCTTTACAGCACATCGTTACTGTTCCTTTGGTTTGTTCAATTGTTTTGTTTATTTTTCAAAAAACATTTGGACTGTTACAAATATTGGCTTTTTACCGGATCAATGTGTAGATATTATTGTCCTTGTACCAGATCTATTCAGTGAAAAAGAGGCGTTTAGATGCTTTTCTCTCTAAATCGCAAAGGGGGGGTTTCCATAAGGCCGTTTTCCTGGGACCTAAATTTTCCAATGATATTTTTAGTACAAATAGATATATAAAGGGGACGTGTTTTGCCGAAAAGTCTGAATCGAACGGACCTTTGGTTTGATGTACATTGCGTATTAAAAGTGGGTGGGGTAATTCTATGCAGGCGCTACCCAAGGTTCTTATTCATCAATTTTCTATCTAAATGTAAATAATTGGCAAATTATTTTAAGACGTTATGTTTTGTATATAAACCCGTGTTAAGATGACATGAAATTTATTGGCTTGCTTATTATAGATATTAAAATATTTGGCATTTTATGTAATTTTTCAATTTTTTGTATATTTCCATCTCCCAACTTTGGGCAAAACATCAACACGTTTTTATAAAGCGACATATTGAAATAATATTTTAGGTGAGAACTAGTTAATAATTCGTGATTGCAAAATTATGAGGAATTTTTGATTGCTAGTCGGGAAAATGAGTTACGGGCCCTTGAATGCACGAAAACCCATGACAAATTGTGGAATAAATAACAAAATACATTTTTTCTGGCTTTTCTTCACACAGAAAGGCAGAAATGATTACTTAGCTTAAATTATAGCTGTACTCAGCAAATAGTACTACAAATAAGCTATTGTGGTCAGTTTCGTCTGTTGTCCGTCCGTCTGTCTGTCTGCCCGTCCATAATATCAGGTTTACACTCTAGAATCCACAAATATTATCCGATCTTCACCAAACTTTAACAAAATGTGTATGGTCATAAGCCCTTTTGTAAGATTGAGTTTGGACGGAATTGCTGCAGAAAGTGCTGAGTTATCCGCCCTTGAATATCAAAAAATGCTATTTTTGACAAATTTTGCATTATAAAATTTACAGATATAGCCCAATCATATGCAAAACCAAATGTAAATGTTTGCATTTATAATATCTTGGGTGAGCGGGAATTTCATTAAAATCGAAATTGCAAATTTTGAGTTATCTGCCCTTGAATTTGGCAAAATTGCTATTTTTGACTTTATTTTTCTCTTTAGCATCCACAAATATTCGAAAATCAAAGCAAAACTTGAACACGTTTTTGATGTCCATAAGATCTTTTATCGTTTAAACTTTTGGCATCATTAGAATTGCTCATTCCAAGTTATCTGCCCTTGTATTAGACAAAATTGTGGGTTTTCGTGTAAATTCATGGCCAATACGGCAATTTCAAGGGCGGATTATTCAGAAAATGCATTTTCAATCTGGCTGAAATTGTTACATGTGTGATATTTTATAGACAGAAATATTTTTTCCTCTTTTCGTTTTAATTGCTCCTTATTTGTGGATGCTACATGGGGAAAAAGGCCGAAAAATAGCAATTTTGCCAAATTCAAGGGCAGATAACTCAAAATTTGCAATTTCGATTTTAATGAAATTCACACTCACCCAAGATATTATAAATGCAAACATTTTCATTTGGTTTTGCATTTGATTGGGCTATATTTGTAAATTTTATAACGCAAAATTTGTCAAAAATGGCATTTTTTGATATTTAAGGGCAGATAACTCAGCACTTTCTGCAACAATTCCGTCCAAACGCAATCTTACAAAAGAGCTTATGACCATACACATTTTGTTAAAGTTTGGTGAAGATCGGATAATATTTGTGGATTCTAGAGTGTAAACCTGATATTATGGACGGGCAGACAGACAGACGGACAGACAACAGACGAAACTGACCACAATAGCTTATTTGTAGTACTATTTGCTGAGTACATCTATAATTTAAGCTAAGTAATCATTTCTGCCTTTCTGTGTGAAGATAAGCCAGAAAAAATGTATTTTGTTATTTATTCCACAATTTGTCATGGGTTTTCGTGCATTCAAGGGCCCGTAACTCATTTTCCCAACTAGCAATCAAAAATCCCTCATAATTTTGCAATCACGAATTATTAACTAGTTCTCACCTAAAATATTATTTCAATATGTCGCTTTATAAAAACGTGTTGATGTTTTGCCCAAAGTTGGGAGATGGAAATATACAAAAGATTGAAAAATTACATAAAATGTCAAATATTTTAATATCTATAATAAGCAAGCCAATAAATTTCATGTCATCTTAACACGGGTTTATATACAAAACATAACGTCTTAAAATATAATTTGCCAATTATTTACATCTAGATAGAAAATTGATGAATAAGAACCTTGGGTAGCGCCTGCATAGAATTACCCCACCCACTTTCAATACGCAATATATATCAAACCAAAGGTCCGTTCGATTCAGACTTTTCGACAAAACACGTCCCCTTTATATATCTATTTGTACTAAAAATATCATTGGAAAATTTAGGTCCCAGGAAAACGGCCTTATGGAAACCCCCCCTTTATCCGAAAGGCGTATTATTGTGTAAAAACTTTCTTAAGCCATACCAGTTTCCATTCAAAATTACACTAACTTACAACATAATTGATATATATAAAATTAAATCTATATAATCATGATATGAATTATTAAAAATATAAATGAACAACGAACAATGATTATTGCATTCGCGAGAATCCGAATTAAAGATCGGTTTCTAATATTTGACCATTGGTGTTCCTCATCCGCCTTAACCTAGGTAAAGAACAAATACATTACAATAAACTATGAAGCTCCTCATACTAACATAGAACTCGATTTTTATGCTCCCCGAAAGGAGAGCATATTGTCGCCGCTTCGTCTGTCCGTCCGTCCGTCCGTCATTCCGTCCGTCCGTCCGTCCGTCCGTCCGAAGCGATATCTCTATAACCCTTGGGCCAAATTAAATGAAACTTACCATGTGAACTCCCTATGACATAATGCCTATGTACTTTTCCCAGTTTTTTTTATTTGATGCTTCGTCATGGGAAAAGGGGACTTAAGGTCAAATACACTTTTTCTCTAATTTCTCACAGTCTAATGGTCAGAATTTGATGAAATTTCATATTTGAGTAGCAAATCAGATGCCCTTGACAATTAACTACTTGAAATTTGCGTATAAAAAGTATGTCATGGAAAAAGGGGCTTAACGTTTGTTAGCCTAATCTTAGCTCTGCATGGCATACATTTATTGTGACAATGCCTTAATCGGGGAGCATTGTCCGTCTCTGACGGCTCTTGTTCATGTAAAAAAAACGAATTAATTTATATTTGCATTCTCTTACACATGTAGCGATAGGTTTTCTATATGACGTCGTTGACGAACGTCGAAATTCATTTACGTAATTCTTGCGCGTTCACTTACTTGGTTGTCTTTTCGATTCTCTATCTCATTTTTATAAACAAGACATGTTACTTTTTCAGACTATGATTTGTTTAGGATTTTAGCCTTCCAACATTTCATAAATTAACTGCATTTGGGTTTGTGTATGAACCGAAAATAACAAAACTTATTTGAACAACCAATTTCCTGTACTTCGCGGACTGCCGTTTTTACTCTTTTTTCACGTCGGCGCGTCACACCATATCCCTCGCTACATCATTTTTTTCCAACATTGAGCTTTGAAATTTCACTAAGCATCTGGCATGATGTCTTTTCTCTAGAAGATTAAATATCAGAGGTTTTGCTTGCGCAAGTTTTGAAAAGTAATCGTTTTGTGGAGCTTTACAACTATGATTTTACGGAGTGCTCCGGGGTAGCGTTCATTTGCCCTTTTAAGAGGCGAACAAATATCGTTACAATAAATGCACACTTATGGTATTTCGTCAGAAAGTCATTGATATGATAAAATTACATATGTGAAAAAATAAATGCACTCGGATGAAAGGTAAAAAAGTTATGATGAAATTATGCGAACTTTTTGATCATCCCTCGTATGTCTATGTCTTTAAAAATGGTTTATGAACTGATAAATATACGTTTCTACGAATGAACAAACTCAATTCATGCACATGGTGTCTTGATGAAACCAAACAACCACTTTCCATTCTTAAAATGAAAACAACACATTGTCTTGGGAATTTTACCATTTTTGATGTTGTATTAGACATTCAGGAGTTTGTCAAATAACTGCAAAGAAAACCTTTTGTCAGAAAGCGTCTGCCAAATATGTGGAATATGGATCATGCTTTTCGTAATAATTTAATGATAAATTAAGTATGGTTCTGAAATTGATGTTTCATAATTGTCGCCATTTTAGCTCACCTGAGCAACATACTCAATGTGAGCTTATGTGATCACCCTGTGTCCGGCGGGTGTCGTGCGTTAGAAGTCTGTTCCCTGGGTGACCCTTTTCAAAACTGGTTTTCAAATTTTTGATTCGTAAAGAAGGTGGGTGTGGTAGGGCGGGTCTTATTAGACTTAGGGAAATTGTTAAATAATTTTTCAAAAATCTTCTTCTCATTAACAACACTCAATTTTTACCAAACTTGACAGAAACGTTCCTTGGGTGACCCATTGCAAGACTTGTTTTCAAATTTTTTGATTCGTCAAAATGGTGGCCGTGATAGGGCGGGGCTTATCAGATTTAGAGAAATTGTTAAATGATTCTCCAAAAATCAACTATTGGTCCAATTTGTACCAATCTTGACTAGAATGTTTCTTGGGTGCCTGTCTTCAATGAGTGTCAATGAATTTTTGATTCGTCAAAAAATGTGGGCGTAGCAAGGCGGGGCTTATCAGACTTAAACATTTTTTAGATAATTCTTCAAAAGTCTTCTCCTCCTTAATCATTGAGTCATTTTTTACCAAACTTGTCAAAAATATTCATTCATTCAAAACTTGCTTTCAAATGTTCGTTTCGTCAGAAATTATTAGCATGGCAGGGAGGGGTTTATCAGTTTATAAGAAAATGTTAAATAATTCTTCAAAATCTTCTCCTTTACCATTGAGTCAATACCACTTATGAAGTAAACAGTTTCGCACTTTTGTACGTAGCCAATGCAGAAATATTCCTTTTGTGACCCTTTTCCAAAACTTTTTTTCAAATTTTTGATTCGTCAAACAATGTGGGTGTGGCAGGGCGGAGCTTATCAGACTTAGAGAAAGTGTTAACTAATTCTTCAAAAGTCTTCTTCTCATTAATCATTGAGTCAAGTTTTAACAAACTTGGCGGAATTGCTCCTTGGGTGACCCTTTTCAAAACTTATTTTCATATTGATGATTCGACAAAAGAGTGTGCGTGGCAAAATGGGGCTTATTTGGGCTTTTATCAGACTTGGAGAAGTCATTTGAAAATCTTTAAAAATCAACCATGAGGCCGATTTGGAACACAATTCAGCCATTCCACGAAAATTGACCCATTTACTGAAAATGCATGTCGCCGACCTTCATTGCATTATTTAACACCTTTATCAATTAGGTACAACAAAAAGCAAGATATCTTTTATCACAGGACATAATTTGCAATAAAGTAGTATGATTTTTAAATTATTCAAACGATTCTATGAATGTGCTTGGTTGTGTTGAATATTGCAAAAACGTCAAAATGTTGATGTCGCCGCACATTTGTTTGTTCTAAACTACCGTCCAAATCAGCCGTTTTTTTACTTAGACTTTGTTCTCTTGGAAATTATTTTCCAAAAACTCTACTACAAGGACTAAATTAAGTATGATTCCATCATCATACATGAAATAGAATTTAAACATGTCTGTTTGTATGTCGCCAGATTTGCCTATGTGACCGTAACGAACTTTCAAAGGCATGAAAGAAAGCCAACTTTTCTCTCAATTTGCCGATTTCCAAACTATTTTGGTCCGAGAATGGCTTAGTTTAACTATCAAAACCCTAAAGTTTATGAATACCTTAGTATTTCTTCACTAAAGCAAAGAACATGGACAAATAGAATTTGTCGCATTTCGTTTACTATGCTTCCGTTACGTTCGTGTAGCCCACAATAATGAACGGACAATCCTAAATCTGTCAAATTTTGACAGAGTGGTTGCCAAACTGTTGAAATAGAGGCGAGTTTCAAGTATAATCAAGAATATAACATATTGAGAGACTTGAAAGTCCTTTGGTCGCTATGCTTCCGTTACGCATATTTTTCCGTAACGTACTTCAAATGACGCCGTGAGTTAAACTAGGAGGATTATTTCAAAACAGTGAACAATATAATACATTGCAGTTATCAAAGATTCATTATATCGGCTACTGCAAGGAGAAAAATGGAATGTTGAATGTGAAATTCGACGTGGAAGTATGTAAATATAGTATTATACAAGTTCATTTCCAGATTTGCTATACAAAACTTCTTTACTTATGCTCGATTCTTTTTTAATTTGACGTGCAAAAGCTGGAATCTCAAACAATAAAACAAAGTAATGCGGGATTTACGCATCTACCCTTTTTGTTTTACGGTCAAAATAACTGTTACGGAGCATAGATTATTTGGTGGTAGCATGTCCTGGATATTAATGAGATTTATTTTGTTGATTAATTGAGTTTGCACGAATCAAATGGAATTTTACATTTCCGTATAGTTAAAATTTGTCTAAATAGAGCTTATTATATCATGTTTTGCCACATATGCTTTAAGAAAATGTTACGGAAGCATATATTTGGGTATACAATTTGTGCATAAATTACGATACATAACACATTTTGATGTCAATTGATTATAATTAAATCAGAAAGTATATGAAGTAGGAATACTAACAAAGCCGCTTAATTGTATTTGTCTATCAATTCACATAGTAATATTCCGTTACGAAATATAGACTCTTCGTTACGGAAGCATATACTATGTTTTATGATATATTTAGCATGCACTGCCATCTGTGGGCGATAGATTAGCAAACATACCCATTCAGGTTTTATCTAAGCATGTTACAAAACATGTTTGAAATAGTTTGTGGCTTCTCGAGTAGACAGACATGGTTACAGCAGCCTGTTGATTATTGCGAGCGAAACACATAATTGTTTTGGCCATAAAATATGCCCCTTTTGGTCCTAACGCCATTTCCATTTTCAAATTCCACCATTAGACATTTTTCAGCTTTGTGCTGGTTGTTCTTAGAAAACCTGCATACATCGCTTTTGTGGCAAATAAAAGAAGACACAAACATTTTTCCTTTTCAACTGGGTCAGACAATAATGTTAACAGGAATAATTTTCTGCAAACGTGGCTTGCGACTCACTTGTCACAGTTTAGTCCCCAAGTTTCAGGAGCAGGTATGCAGCGTACATTGTCCCTTCTTATTTGTTATGCCGATATTGAAGTAACACACCGCAAGGCTGTATGTGTTGTTGCACATTCTCTTTAGTTTTCATTAATCCTGGCATCTTTTTTCCCGAAACTAAACCTAGATGTTTGTATTGTCGGGTCTTGAATAGTTTGTGAAGAAAGGGTTTCTCTATATTTCTTTTCCGAAAGCTGGTGTTCCCTTCTACTGGGTTATTGGCTAAGACAAATTACACCGTTCTCTCACCATCAGAATTACAAATACTGATCCTTTGACACAAGATCACACGCTAAAAGCCTAAACCTTGTGTCAACCATGGTCAATCCAATCAATCACCAGGGGGTATAATAGTCTAAGACGCTGTGATTCTGGATATCAAGCTTTGGATCTAGTCAAAGTGACTGTAACATCCCCACATTTATTCTATTCCCAGTTCGTTTGCTACATTTTTATTGTCAGAATCAACATTCATCTACTTTCAGAATTCGTCTACTTCGACTTGGTCTACAATAATTATATCAAACATTTTTCATTACTAGACCTACATGATTAATTTTAATTTTTATTTCAATATTTTGATATATATGCATTTTTCTTTTATTTCCTGTCAATCAATGGAATAATTATGCTTGACATCAAATTGTATCAAATGATTCATTTTTATTTTTTCACTTTGTAATTCATATTTTAATTGTATCTTATGGATTTATTTGTCAACGATTTTTGAGAGCCATATTTTTATTTAGGGATATATGATTCGCATGAATAACCAATTTACTTTAAAATAGTATGTGTTCTTATATAAATGATTTAATTAGAAATAAAAGAAATTCAGAAGAGAAGGGTACGAGTAATTGCACACTTACCGAAAATTGTTCTTTTTAACACCCCTTCAAATTAAAACATCCTTACAAGTTTACACGACCAATGCACGCATGTCTAGCACACCATCGAATTATATATTTCTAGATATCTCCCCCCCCCCCCCCCCCGAAATTCATATCTTATAACATGTTCATAAATTAAGAAAAACAACGCATTGTTTTTAACAAAAACTAAAATATCATACTGAAAAATAAAGCAGGCAAATTTAGACGAAATGGAAACGGTATACAAAACCCGAGTAGACAAGGTGGCACTGGTTTTCAAAATAGACGAATTGGGAGTAGTTGTTGTTGGTTTGTTAGTTATTGTAGATTAATCCAAATTGAATCCTAGAAATTGTCCATGGTGGTACCCGTTCGACGACTTTGTGGTGCATATACAGACATATCCGTGCAGTCTGTTTTTTTCCGATGCTTACAATGTAATTGTTACTCTGAGTGTGATATTAAAGAATAGCAAAGGTACCAGTTCAGCAATTTTGCCAATGACATTAATAGTTTAAGGGTACTAAAAGAAACGTCTATTGATTCATTCGTTTTATTGAATTTAGTATTTGTTTTATACCAATATGTTGTTGTTTTTTGTAAGAACCTTTACGAATAGCGTTTAAAGTTCTTTGAAAGAAATGACACTCATGGTAATAAGGTTATGGAAATTATCTATATTCCGTAACACAAGGGCCATTTTTTCCACGATCATACATACTAAGAAATAAAAGCTCGAGAGCCAGATGCACTAGAAAACATAATCTGAAGAGGCATTACTATCGGAATATTTACTTTTAACTTTTACTTTGCAAGATGGTTCAAAAAGAATACAAACGATCACAAACACTTTTAAAATGCTCGAATATTGCGTTAAACAGTGAAAAACTCGTTTTGATATCACCACATATGGTTACAGCTGAATTGTCATCCTTTTGTCCTTGTAAGTTGTGCAAATGGTTGATGATGGTCAAACAAACAAACTTTTTGGTGTTGGGTTATAACATTGGCCACAGCTCACGCTATATGTATCTAGTGGTGCTTTATATGCTCCGTAACAGCTAGGTTATAGTGGTATATTTGAAAATGCGATAACTTAGCAGGACTTTAAATGTTGTGGGTAAAATTTTAACCATACATTGTAGACATGTGACACTTTATTTTAACATAAAAATTGTGCTCATGCAGAAAAGTTCATTTTTCAACATTTTCGTTTTTGTAAATGAGTCAATTTTAGTGGAATGGCTGAATTATCAAGAATGTTTTTGGGTGACTCTTTACAACACTTGGTCGTGAATTTCTTAATCGTCAAAAATGTGGGCATAGCCAGGCCGGAACTATCTGACTTTGAAAAATCTTGAAAATTTTCTATAAAAGTCTTCTTTTCCTTACCCATTGGACGAAATTACTCCAAATGTGCTAGTAATGTTACATAAGTACTCTACTTCAAAACCTGTTTTCAAATATTGATTTTTCAAAAAAAATGTGGGTGTGGCATGGTGATTCAAAACTGGCCTTTAGCTTATGAGATTATTGTTGTTTGTATCTTTTCCATTATTATCCTTCTGATACAAATATTTGGTCAGGACCAGTGCATATCCGGTCAGCAGCACCTTGCAGCAACAAGACAGACTGTCTGGCAACCACATAAATTAATGTTGAACCCTGTTTTTGTTTACAACAGAACTTATATTTTTCAAAGTCTGAACATGTATACAACAAGAACTCATGTGAGCGACTACACTCATGAGAGCGACAACTCTTGTTGAGGATTAGATTTTGTAATCGCACTCGCAATTCAAGTTGCCACGGCTACAGCGAATAAACACGGATTCGAAGTACTTCCTAATCCACATATTCTCCTGATATGGGTCCTTGTGATTTATAGGCAACCTTGTTCCTGAAAATGAAAGCTATGTTCGTTGAAGATATTGTGCTGGTGATGGCATGAAGGCATTGGGAGAGAAATGGGGGTGGAGGAGGTAATGTATGATAACATAAACAAACGAGGCTGTCCCTCATAAATGTCCATTGCCACAGATGACACCCGGAAAATGACGAGGGTATCCCTCAATAATTTACGTTGTCACGAATGACACCCGAAGATGCACGAAGTGTTTTGTAGACCATGATAGGTTGTAATCCTGATGATGAAACGTAGAACGTACGATTTTGACATCACCCGATTAATTTCGAGGTCTCGAATAACTCTGAAGTATTGAATAAATAGGGAAACACAGATGTTAGGTAATTCTTACAAATCTATCTTTGTCGCGAAAACGAATTTATTTTTCATCACCTCCCATATTTATGTCTTTTGTCTCTCTCTATTTTCAAGTAGCTGTTTTCCTGCGCTGCTTCTACATTTTTCCTTTCTTTGAAATACAACACCAAGTTTCATCGTGTGAGTTTCAGTTTTATTTCCAAACAGAGAAAGCGACAAAACACTTGATATAATTTCCAGAATATGTTTTTATCGTGAAGTATCGTTAGCTATTCAATAGATTTGCATTAAAGTCAGTTACAAATAAGGCCTTACCATTGCCAAGTAATAGGACCGATTTTAAGCATTGTGTCTAGCACATGCAATCCCCTTGTGATAGTGGACCAGCTGTTTATTCAGAGGCTTGTCTGGACCCATAATTGTCTGTAACGCAAGGAGGGCCATTTATGAGACACATACTCAAATATCCGAACCATCTTATGTAGCGAAAGAATTGACAATATTATATAAAATAACGTTTAAACTGTGCCTCTAGCTATGTCTGAAGATGCGAGAATCAATCGCGGAGAAGGAGCATAATTCGGTAATTTGTGATAAAAGATAAATTGGTTTTTGTCCCTGACATACATCTGACAAATTGGAAAACATCTGTAGAACTCTGCCAATTTGTTACTCAGAAAGGAAATCCAATCCATAGAGAGTTGCCGTGTCAGCAATATTCGTCTTGAGGTTGAACCCAAGTGAAGTATAACAGAAAAATGACGAAACATTCCGATTTCTTTTCAGAAAAGTTATTAGTAATAGATCTCTACGTCATTTCCGCTTTTTAGCTCACCTGAGCAACATGCTCAAGGTGAGCTTTTGTGATCACCCTGTGTCCGGCGTGCGTCGTGCGTCGTGCGTCGTGCGTTGTGCGTCGGAAGTCGTCAACAATTTCTTTAAACATCTTCTCCTCCTTAACCACTGGGCCAATCCTAACCAAACTTGGCAGGCATGTTCCCTGGGTGACCCTTTTCAAAACTTGTTTTCAGATTTTTGATTCGACAAAAAATGTGGGCGTGGCAGGGCGGGGCTTATCAGACTTAGAGAAATTGTTAAATAATTCTTCAAAAATCTTCTTCTCCTTAACCATTGAGTCAATTTCTACCAAAGTTGGCAGAAATGTTCCTTGGGTGACCCTTTTCAAAACTTGTTTTCAAATTTTTGATTCGTCAAAAAATGTGGACGTGGCAGGGCGGGGCTTATCAGACTTAGAGAAATTGTTAAATAATTTTTCAAAAATCTTTTTTTCCTTAACCATTGAGTCAATTTCTACCAAAGTTGGCAGAAATGTTCCTTGGGTGACCCTTTTCAAAACTTGTTTTCAAATTTTTGATTCGTCAAAAAATGTGGGCGTGGCAGGGTGGGGCTTATCAGACTTAGAGAAATTGTTAAATAATTCTTCAAAAATCTTCTTTTCCTTAACCATTGAGTCAATTTCTACCAAAGTTGGCAGAAATGTTCCTTGGGTGACCCATTTCAAAACTTGTTTTCAAATTTTTGATTGGTCAAAAAATGTGGGTGTGGCAGGGCGGGGCTTATCAGACTTAGAGAAATTGTTAAATAATTCTTCAAAAATCTTCTTCTCCTTAACCATTGAGTCGAGTTTTACCAAAATTGGCAGAGATGTTCCTTGGGTGACCCTTTTCAAAACTTGTTTTCAAATTTTTGATTCGTCAAAAAATGTGGGCGTGGCAGGGCAGGGCTTATCAGACTTAGAGAAATTGTTAAATAATTCTTCAAAAATCTTCTTCTCCTTAACCATCATGTCAATTTTTACCAAAGTTGGCAGAAATGTTCCTTGGGTGACCCTTTTCAAAACTTGTTTTCAAATTTTTGATTCGTCAAAAAATGTGGGCGTGGCAGAGCGGGGCTTATCAGACTTAGAGAAATTGTTAAATAATTCTTTAAAAATCAAATGTTTATCCAATTTGTACCAATATTGGCTGGAATGTTTCTTGAGTGACTGTCTTCACTGTGTGTCGAGAAATTTTTGATTCGTCGAAAAATGAGGGCATGGCAGGGCGGGGCTTATCAGACTTAGAGAAATTGTTACATAATTCTTCAAAAATCTTCTTTTCCTTAACCAATGAGTCAATTTTTACCAAACTTGGCAGAAATGTTCCTTTGGTGACCCTTTGCAAAACTTGTTTTCAAATTTTTGATTCGTCAAAAAATGTGGGCAGGCAGGGCGGGGCTTATCAGACTTAGAGAAATCATGAAAAAAAATCTTTAAAAATCAACCATTGGTCAAATTTGAAGTAAACTTGGCAGATCTGTTTCTTGAGTGACTGTTTTCAATGTGTGTTCATGAATTTTTTTATTTGTCAAAAAATGTAGGCATGGCAGGGCGGGGCTTATCAGACTTGGAGAAATCATTAAACAATTCTTTGAAAATTTTCTTCTCCTTAACCGTTGGACCAAATTATACCAAATTATTCAGTACCAGGGATGTTGCTTGAGTGACTCTTTGTAACAATAATATTGTTTGTGAATTTTTGATTTGTTAAAAAAAATGAGTGTGGCAGGGTAGGGCTTATCAGACTTAAAAAAGTCGTACAGAAATTCTTCAAAAATCAATTATGGGGCCAATTTAAACCAAGTATAGCAAAATGCTCATTGAGTTACTCTTTTCAAACACTTTGTTGTAAATTTTTGACAGGTTAATAAATGTTGATGAGGCAAGGAGGGGCTTAAAATATTAAGCATATTATGCTCGTAATGTATCATTCTGATGTTTCAAAATTTAATTGTAAAAGTTAAATCTTGGTTATAAAAATCAAACTGGAACAGCACATGATATTCAATATTTAAGATGTCACTACATGCAATATGATTGAATACTAATGTGACTTCATTGCATTCATTGTGTCACATTAAGTTTTCTGGGGTTAGGTTAATGTCATAGTTAAGGCGAGACTACGCCCCTTTTTATCTGCCGTGTGGTTTAAATTGGCTGCTTTAATACATTTTCTGGTGGCTAGTAGTTTTAATTGTACATTATGTAAATTAGTTTGCTTGGGTTAAGTGTGCGAGTTGGGTGAGTAGATTTTACTAGTTGAGCGTGGTGCATGGGAATTGGGTGCTTGTAGTGAGTTTTCTTCGTAGGGTTTTGTATAAAAACCCTGCGTTGAAATGACTCGTTGGGTAGACGATTTTTGGCATTATAGCTGGTGGAAGTGAAGTTGAGATTTTTGTGTGAAAGTTGGATTCTTCTTGGGGTAAATACTTTTTAATTTACATTGATTTTATTGTGTAAATGTTTTAGTAATTTTGTGGCTTAAATGAGCAGCTTTTTGGTCTGTTGAATTATCGCAAACAACGCCGGAAAATGACAAATGGCTGTATAGCTAATTTCTCATTTTCCTGCACTGTTTTGGAATGTCGGATGGCTAGGACTGGTTATATCGGAGAACTATTACGTTGAATGTTTTGTTAGATTATCATTTAAGCCATGGTTAAATAAGCTATTTTTTGTAACTATTTTCAAAGAAACAAACATTGTGATAATTGTAATTAATCGTCTGCTTAGCAGTTCATATTTTGTAAATGCTAATGTTGTATTGTTCAAATGATATTTGGATAATGTCGAATGCTGTATAATTGTATCTTAAGACAGTTCAGTACTTTAAATTGTTGTTTTGAGAAAACATTGTGAGAAAAGATGTAAAGTATTGTATTGGTTAATGTTCTGTAAATAGCTCGAGTTTGAGAAAACATTGTGGGAAAAGACGTTAGCATATTGTTCGGGTCTATATTTTGTAATAGCTTGGGTTTGAGAAAACATTGTGGGAAAAGATGCTAACATGTTATTTTGTCTTGAGATGTTTGTAAAACATGATGTTAAGTAGAGCCATAAGAGCTCTTATTAGGTAGTTGCTATAA
The DNA here is from genome assembly GCA_963680895.1 of Fragum sueziense. Lineage (NCBI taxonomy): Eukaryota > Metazoa > Mollusca > Bivalvia > Cardiida > Cardiidae > Fragum > Fragum sueziense. The sequence continues at coordinate 11,833,151 of OY804596.1, forward strand.
TATTTGTTATACTTTCTATAGGTTGCTTGTTGCTTGATGTTGTTTGAAGTTGCTTGATTGGTTGTAACCTACAATATATACTGATGTATACTGATGATAGGCGTATGTGGTGTGATGGCTGTGAACCTGACCTTGTGAAAGTATACATGTAGTCCAGACCGGGAAACTTGGGTAGTATGTCGTGCCGGCGTCAGCGTCATCGGGAAAGGACGTTTTGGATGTGACGACCGGGGAACAACATTGTAATATATAATAAACGGCTGGACAATCACATTATCTTGGTAATATAGGCGCGGTCAGGCGACAGTTTAATCTAGAAAATTTGTGTTGTTGGTGTTTTGGAAGAGAATTAGTATTTTTCAGTTGCATTAATTTATAAATCGTGTGAAGTAACGTGGACATTTTGGGACATTAGACGTCAACCTAAAACATACAGTGATAGTGGACTCTCGAAATTCTTTAGGAACTTTATTGATTTTTGGTTTAACTTGATTACATTTTGATAAATTGGTATTTGTTTATTTGTTTATGTAAATAAAATTTGGAAATGCACATCCTGACTCTTTACTGACCCGTATCCAAGCCAACCGCTCAGCCGTCTTGTGACAGAAGTGGGATGTTTGGTTTGGATACATTGGCTAGTCTGAGATTTTGAATTATTTCTTAAGTAAAATTGACAAATATTCTTTAGGTCCTTCATTTGATAAAACTTAAACTTTTGGTTGTTAAAATTGACTAGGTTTATATTAATTAATTATCTTATAGTAATATACATACTAGGAATTTTGACTAGTGTCTGTGTAAACCATTATTATAACATGTTGTATTTTTCTTTAAGCTAAACGTTAACAACGCTGTCAGGAGTCTACCCCATAGCCTGTCAGGGTTGTTCAATGTTTAGTTACTATTTTTCAGTTGTGTTTTGTTAAGCAACCCCAGGAGGAAGTTTTTGGGAGATTGGTGAGATTGGTAACATTTGTGATTTTGTTGTGGTCCAACTTTGGTGAGGTATCCTTTTCCATACTGTAGGTATTGATTATTTACATTCAGTTGTTGATTTTGGTCATGGCTGACATAAGTAAGTTGGTTGAGGCTGGGAAGGCTTTTGGTTATGAGGGGGAGGAACTTAGAGATTTTGTAAAGGACGAACAGAATAGGTTGAGAGATGAGAGGGCTAAGGAAAGGGAGTTTATACGAGAGGAAGAGTTAGAAAAGAGAAAGTTTTTGGTGGAACAGGAGAGAGAGGCACGTGAACATGAGCTTAGAAAAATGGAATTGGCTAAGAAATGTGGTGTTTCATTGGGACAGACAAACCCTAGGGGACCTAAGATTCCACCCTTTGACGAGGCACATGATGAGATAGATAGCTATCTGAAAAGGTTTGAAATCTGTGCCACTGCACAGGGCTGGGACAAATCCCAGTGGGCCATGTATTTAAGTGCTTTGCTTAAGGGGAGGGCTTTGGACGTTTATGCGTTAATGCCGGTTGAACAGTCAAGTGATTTTGAATACTTGAAGAATGCTTTACTTCAGAGATATGATTTATCAGAGGAGTCCTTTAAACGTAAGTTTAGGAGCAGTAAGCCGGAGACGGGTGAGAGTTTTGCTCAGTTTAACACTCGGTTGCGCAGCTATTTCAGCAGATGGATTGAATTAGCAGAATTGAAGAAGGACTACGAAAGTTTGTTTGATTTTATGGTAAGGGATCAATTTTTATTTATGTGTAACACAGATTTGAGAACGTTTCTTGCAGAGAAGAGATGCATGACATCGGGTGAGATGGCACAGATGGCAGATTGGTATCGTAACGCTAGATTTACCTCGGCAGTAAGTTTAACAAAGCAGAACAAGAGACAAGAGCAGAATAAGGTAGAAGTGACAGGTAATAGTCAGTCAAGTAGGCCGCAAGGTCAGCCTCAAGCAAACGTTGAAGGGAAGAGATGTTTTAAGTGCAATAGCCTAGGTCATTTAGCTAGAGATTGTCCTAGTACTGTAAAATGTTATATCTGTGATAGGAAAGGTCATGTAGCTAGGGAATGTCCAAAGAGACATAAGGTAGCGAGTATGTTGAGTCAGGAAGATGACGATGTCATGGAAGATCAACAGCAAGGGATTGCAAATTGTGGAGCCTGTACCACTGATGATGTCGGGGAAAGCCGTAAGTCAACTGGGTGTTCGATGCCCATACTCGAGGGAAAGGTAAGTGGTAAAGTAGTTAGTGTCTTGAGAGATACAGGTTGCAGTGGAGTAATTGTACGGAAGAGTTTAGTTCCAGTTGAGGCCCTAGAAGGCGAAACGCAGGAAATAAGATTGGCTGATAGGTCAGTAGTTAGTGTGCCAGTTGCTAAGGTTGAGATACAGACTCCATATTATACGGGAAAGGTAAGATCGTGGTGTTTTAAGAATCCTTTATACGACGTGATGGTTGGGAATATTCCAGGGGCATTAGGACCAGATAGGCCAGCAGAAGCTGTGGAAGGAGAGACTAGGAGAGACGGTCAGACTAAGGTAAGACTATCAGATGAGGTGTCGTTTCAGAAGACGCCATCTCAACGAATCACTGATAAAGCGTCGGGGCCGAAGCGGCCAGGTAGGTGGAAGAGTCATATGTTTGTGTTGGGTTTGATTTTGAGTGTTTTGATGGTGGTATTTTCGAGTGGGAGTTTAATTGCTTGTAGGGAAGTAGGTGGTTTCGGTAAGTTTGGGAGAACAGAAATCAAGTATCCTTATGCTGATAAAATTGAGGCAAACCATTCGGCTGATGGACACATACTATCATGTTTAGGCTTGATAGGATTTGATGGCAGGTATGTTCCTAGTTTCAGCTTGTTTGCATTGCAACTAACGGACCAGAATAAGCAGAAAAGGGTATGTATGGGAGATTGTCGGGGGAAACAAATACATAATATGCCCTACAGTGCAGGGAGTTTTATACTCCAGACTGATGCCTCAGAGGGTGGATTGGTTGCAAGGTTGTGTCAGGAAGATGCGTTAAGGAAGTTGTTGGTAGCTGAAGGTAATAGGAAGTTAAAGGCTGGGGAATTGAACTATTCCATAATAGAGGTAGAGAGGCAGGCAATTGTTTGGGATGTTCATAGGCTTGGAGGTATCAGTGTGGGAAAGGATTCTTTTTGGAGGCTGAGTCGTTTGTTGGTTTTGACAGAGTTATCATCCGAAAACTTAATGTGGGAACAAAGTACTGCGTACTCTTTTGGTTGGGGGAGGTATGTCACATTAAGTTTTCTGGGGTTAGGTTAATGTCATAGTTAAGGCGAGACTACGCCCCTTTTTATCTGCCGTGTGGTTTAAATTGGCTGCTTTAATACATTTTCTGGTGGCTAGTAGTTTTAATTGTACATTATGTAAATTAGTTTGCTTGGGTTAAGTGTGCGAGTTGGGTGAGTAGATTTTACTAGTTGAGCGTGGTGCATGGGAATTGGGTGCTTGTAGTGAGTTTTCTTCGTAGGGTTTTGTATAAAAACCCTGCGTTGAAATGACTCGTTGGGTAGACGATTTTTGGCATTATAGCTGGTGGAAGTGAAGTTGAGATTTTTGTGTGAAAGTTGGATTCTTCTTGGGGTAAATACTTTTTAATTTACATTGATTTTATTGTGTAAATGTTTTAGTAATTTTGTGGCTTAAATGAGCAGCTTTTTGGTCTGTTGAATTATCGCAAACAACGCCGGAAAATGACAAATGGCTGTATAGCTAATTTCTCATTTTCCTGCACTGTTTTGGAATGTCGGATGGCTAGGACTGGTTATATCGGAGAACTATTACGTTGAATGTTTTGTTAGATTATCATTTAAGCCATGGTTAAATAAGCTATTTTTTGTAACTATTTTCAAAGAAACAAACATTGTGATAATTGTAATTAATCGTCTGCTTAGCAGTTCATATTTTGTAAATGCTAATGTTGTATTGTTCAAATGATATTTGGATAATGTCGAATGCTGTATAATTGTATCTTAACACAGTTCAGTACTTTAAATTGTTGTTTTGAGAAAACATTGTGAGAAAAGATGTAAAGTATTGTATTGGTTAATGTTCTGTAAATAGCTCGAGTTTGAGAAAACATTGTGGGAAAAGACGTTAGCATATTGTTCGGGTCTATATTTTGTAATAGCTTGGGTTTGAGAAAACATTGTGGGAAAAGATGCTAACATGTTATTTTGTCTTGAGATGTTTGTAAAACATGATGTTAAGTAGAGCCATAAGAGCTCTTATTAGGTAGTTGCTATAATATTTGTTATACTTTCTATAGGTTGCTTGTTGCTTGATGTTGTTTGAAGTTGCTTGATTGGTTGTAACCTACAATATATACTGATGTATACTGATGATAGGCGTATGTGGTGTGATGGCTGTGAACCTGACCTTGTGAAAGTATACGTGCAGTCCAGACCGGGAAACTTGGGTAGTATGTCGTGCCGGCGTCAGCGTCATCGGGAAAGGACGTTTAGGATGTGACGACCGGGGAACAACATTGTAATATATAATAAACGGCTGGACAATCACATTATCTTGGTAATATAGGCGCGGTCAGGCGACAGTTTAATCTAGAAAATTTGTGTTGTTGGTGTTTTGGAAGAGAATTAGTATTTTTCAGTTGCATTAATTTATAAATCGTGTGAAGTAACGTGGACATTTTGGGACATTAGACGTCAACCTAAAACATACAGTGATAGTGGACTCTCGAAATTCTTTAGGAACTTTATTGATTTTTGGTTTAACTTGATTACATTTTGATAAATTGGTATTTGTTTATTTGTTTATGTAAATAAAATTTGGAAATGCACATCCTGACTCTTTACTGACCCGTATCCAAGCCAACCGCTCAGCCGTCTTGTGACACATTGGAAATTATGAAACTTTATTAACAATAATTTGATACGACTTATATATTTGTTCACAACAAAATTTATATCATACACAATCAAATACAGGAAGAACTCAGGTGAGCGATATCAGTGCCTTTCAGGCACTCTTGTTTATTATTGCGACCAATACCACTTATGAAGTAAACAGTTTCGCACTTTTGTACGTAGCCTATGGCCCCTTAAAATGTGGCATCATTAATGTAGAAAGAAAGGAAAATCAAATTCATTTTCCCCAAAAAAAGTATCCTCCGTCTCATCTATTTTAATCAATAAAAAATAGTTTGCCTAACCAAGTCTGGAGCCATTTTGGCAGGTGTCCTCGTCGTCTAATACTCGATGGCTGGCACCCGTTTTTATGGCGCAATATGAAGGTGTTAATGCCTTCTACATCTACAGAAAATTGTTTTCTCCTCGCTCCACTCCATTACTCCCGTATAATATTACTACAGACTACATCGTCTCTACTCGTTATGCTCCCCGAAGGGAGAGCATATAGTCGCCGCTTTGTCTGTCCGTCCGTCCGTCCGTCCGTCCTGTCCGTCCGTCATTCCGTCCGTCCGTCCGTCCGTCCGTCCGTCCGTCCGTCCGTCCGAAGCGATTTCTCCATAACCCTTGGGCCAAATCAAATGAAACTTACCATGTGAACTCCCTATGACAAAATGCCGATGTACTTTTCCCGGTTTTTGGATTTGAGGCCTTGTCATGGGAAAAGGGGACTTAAGGTTAAATACAGTTTTTCTCTAATTTCTCCTAGTCTAATGGTCAGAATTTGATGAAATTTCATATTTGAGTAGCAAATCAGATGCCCTTGACAATAAACTATTTAAAATTTGCGTATACAAAATATGTCATTCAAAAAGGGGGCTTAACATTTGTTAGCTTTATATTAGCTCTGCATGGCATATATTTATTGTGACAATGCCTTATTCGGGGAGCATTGTCCGTCTCTGACGGCTCTTGTTTCTTTCTGAATACATAGTTGCTTTCCTTCAACTATGCTGCTGCGGTTATGAGGTTTTCGAAGAATAGCACCGACATTTTGGCGTCCTATTCATCTACGTAATTATTTTCGGAAAACTTTATCCCATGATCACAACAAGAGAGTTGTAAATGATGTTTGGCAAGTATTTCCAGATATGATTCCAAGATGTGTAATCATGACATATTGCGTAAAATTTTGATATACATCTATTTTTTTTGTTTTGTGACATGTACATCGATGTAGATCTATCTTATACATGTGATCCGCCATGCTAAAAGGGACCTTATCGGATGCGTGAAAAATACCGACCCTAGTCAGTCTGCGCAGTCCGCGCAGGCAGACTAGGGCCGACACTTTTCACATTTATGTAATTTTCTAAATGCGGAATGTTTCCCCTATCTTACTTTATGTTCATTTTTCGCACACGGGATCTGGTTGACCTGTACTGAGTCTGACAAGTTTGTCAAAATTTGTTTTTTTTTAGTTCGGATATGGTCCCTTTTAGCGTGACGAGTCACATATTTCAACAATTATTGAATTATCATGAATGAAAACTGGTGATAAAAATATTTCAAATTTTGGTTTTATTGGCATTTCTTAATCCAGAAGGATCGAACTATTTAAATGGTTTATGAACGGATAAAATTACGTTCATTTTATATATAAATCACTATGGCCAGGCTTCGGTTGTATTCTTTGATAAATTTTATTTATTCAAATTAAACATGGATTTTACTTAACTTGAAACACACACAGATGTCGAAGCCTCGTAAGCTTTTAAATTGGATGCCGTGTGGGTTCTAAATTACAATTAAAAGGATTGGCTTCGATATATAGATGATAATCGTTTGTTTCAGTGTAAGATTGATTTATATTTCATTGAGTGAACAACAAAAGCTTTATTTTCACGAGTGGCGACGCCACGAGTGAAAATGTAGCTTTTGTTGTTCACGAAATGAAATATAAATCGATCTTACTCGAAAAACAAACGATTATTTAATTATTTCTTTAATGCAACAATTAGACAAAATGCAAAAATATTAGGACAGATTTTCTTAAAGCGCGTCATTTTGCACGTGACTGCTATGCAGCGCTTATGGTGACGTCATTTATTTGGCCCGGCTCGTATAACGTCAGATAGGGTGAAATGAACGAAAGCGGGGCACAAGTTTTTGATAATTTCACTGGATAGGCAGTGAGTTTATCAAAATGATAATCTACCGTTATTTCCCGATAATCCACCGAAAAGCATTAAAGAAGAAACAGTTTTTATCTCAAACTGTTTGAATGCCGCGAGGACCGATTGTCTTAATCCCCGCTGTCCCCTTGGCTTCGGTTTAACATCTGAACTGCCATTTTGATTGGGTGCCAGAAATCGTGCTGCAAGGTTAAACGTTTGAATGCTTACCAAATTCTGCAGACGTTCTCGATTCTTTTATAGCTGTAAAATGACACAGACGTTGAAAGATTAGTCAGCCAGCCATTACAAAACGTTTTTACATTGTAAGCATGCTACCAGACAGTTATGAACCTTCTATACACCTGCTGGCAAATCTTGGCACGTGGGTTGAATTCTCTGAAAAATCATTTTCAGACGTCTGAGTTGTTGAGAATACTTTAAAAGGAACGGTATCGTGGTATTAGAACATGTTTTCAACGACGCCTAGCCTACATGTATACATTTCATCCAGCGATCGTCATGGCGACTTTACAAATCATGTTAACACTGCAGCATCCATTCATTTTATTCTAAGCTGACTTTCAAACAACTCAGGGACCAACAAAAAAGATTTTAAGCTTCATAAAAATACCATTTTTCTCTTCTTCGTACTTGTATTCGCTCAAAACCATGATAACAATTACATGCATCATCTACTGGATAGTTCCTTGTGTGCAGGTTACAAAATTCATGGGTCTATCTTCTTTTAGTGAAGTCCTTTCCCAAACTATGGGGAATATAGTAGTCCACATTTAAAGATGATGTAGACAACACTATTAATGATACCTTTTTTCCAGAAAAAATGAAAGTTCTGAACGAAAATGCTGATAATCATCAATTCTCTTCTTGTCTTGCAATGTTTTTGAAAGCTGTCCTGATTAGGGACGTCAAATCCAGATCTTGGTAAAGATCAACTAGATATGTACGTTTTTTTTATTTTCATTGGTCTAACTTTTTTTCACTATCACACCAAGAGATCGTACCATTTTCATTTAAAAGGGGACTTTCGCTCCTTCGTGAAAGAGACCCATTAAGGGACGGGCACACATTTTCGCGAGGCGGTGATATAGAACTGTCAAATTTATCCAGCAAACATAACAGACGAATAAGTGATCATAGTGTAGACAATACCCATAGACCTTTTACCAGGACCATATCAAATAAACATCCGTTGCTACAAATGGTCACATGATCAAATTAGAAAGGACACCGTCAAATGAAAGTGAGCAAATGGCGAAAGACTATATAGTGTGATAATAAAGCCAGTCATATGGGACTGTGCTTTTGGTGCATTTATATTTTTACATGACGTGCGTATTTTTCATTATCCAATTCAGTGTTTTTAATTTGTTAATTTATGTGCTCAAACATTAGACTGTGTTGTACGACAACGAACGAGGATGGGGAATATATTGACGAAGAATTGTATGACGAAAAACAACAACAACAACAAAAAACATAATAAGTAACATCTGTCGATTCTCAAGCGTAACCTTCGTGGGTAGATGTCACGATCGTTCGCACGGTGGTAAATCACGTGACTCAGATTATCAGAAAATCTCCAATATTTTTGTTAATGCTTGGCCAATGTGAATTCGGTTTGAAGCAGAGAAGGTGGGGAAATGCCAGGAATAAGCTTGGCGTGATGGACTTTTGAAAAATCAACTAATAAAAAACCTTATTATTAGCTAATCTTTCGAAAAACCACCATGTCTATCTAACGCGTGACGTCTGTCCACCTTCTTTGCTTCGAAACGAACTAAAATCGGTCTCGTATTAAAGAAATTTTATATTATTGTATCACGTGATTATCCACCGTTGTTCGATGAGGAAAATGTACCTTTTTGTTGGACATGTTATTACAACGTATTATTCATGTAATGAAGCATTGTTGAATAGTTTTGATCACCGGCATTATAAAAACTTCCTAAACAACTGTAAAATATTCGTATTTTTCACTTTTGCTTAATTCCCTATTCATTTGTATCTTTTCACAACAAAATCTACTATGATATGAATGTTTTTTCATCTTCGAAAAGGGATAAATATGATATGATAAAGTGTATTGTCTTTCTCGTTTTTCGGCAGCCTCAAAAGACATAACGTCGGTGTAAATGCAAAACCTCGTATGTCGATTCTTGTGATTTTCAAAGTACAAACTTGTGTTCCCAGTTTAAGAAAGTCTTGCAGGTTTCGAGATATTTGTACTGATCATTATTAATTACAAATCCTTTCTGGACAATATGTCCAAATTTCAAGTAAAACGTTTCAGTTTTGGAAAAGTTATTACACTTTTTTCATCGCCCCCCTCTTCAACTAACATCAGTTTGGAACGGAGTAAAAGTTCGTCATGGGAAAGAATATCGTCGTTTCTAAACAAAGGCCTCGTTACTGTAGCTTATTTTAAGCTGTAGTAACGTGGTTTTAGTTGAAAAGCAGCGATATACAGAGAGTTTGACGTTTTTCAAGATTCGTATGTCAATATTTTGAGGAATTGTTTGTTTTGAACAAATACTGGCTTGTGTCAGCGTATTATCAGAATAAAATATTGAATCAGTAATACATCTTGATTGTTTACATTCATTCATGTGAATATCTTCATTAGTGTATGAATGCCGTGGACGAGTTCTTAAAAACACCAAGTAGCGCACATCTTTGGAAACTGGGAATTCCTTGAATATGCGTTTTCTATATAGATAGACGACATTGGAAAGTTCAAATTAAAGAAGAAGATAACATTAGATTAAGCAAAATACACAAACGCATACATGTATTTTCTTGAACCATTTTTCCCACGGTAAACAACCTTTACTGTTCCAAGTTGTAAGATGTTGAAGACGACAAAACTTGCGTTTATTAACCCATTACCAAACGGCAAAATTTTAGAGTGATCAACTTCCAAAAATGCCACAAATGACAAGATGGATGTTGTTAAAGATAGGACTTGTGTGAAATATGCCAAACCATTTCAACTAGGGACGTCAAAACCAGGTCTTGTTTTGGAAAGGGTTAACATAGCCTTTGTACACAACATAGCGCAAAAATTTTGAGACAAAAAGAGAAAATGTTGGTTCTCAAAATTTTCTTCTTTTGTCGTGATAATTTCAAATGCCATTTCTTACAAGGGTGTCAAAACAAGGTTTTATGTAGGACATATTTAATAGACCAACACTAAAAGTACGAATACTGTTCGAGGGTTCTTCGATTTGTATTGTGTATTGTAGACCTACGATCTGATTCAAGTCCTGTTTTAAGTCACAGTAACCTCTGAAAGACACCATAAAGAGATAATCTTCTATGAACTTGGAAGAAATGAAATCGGCTATATTTACTCTTACTAATCAAATGTCTTGTTATATATAATTTTCCATGTCAAAAACGTACAAAAACACGGTGCTGCACTGGAATGTGATCTCGTGTCATTGTTTTAAATCGCTTTATGAATCTTGAAAGCGTTTTTCTGATTGGTCAGAAAAAAAGGTCAGTAGTCATTTAAGATGACCCCTTACTGGTCCCTGTCAGATGTTACTGTATGTAACACCGGATTTTAATCAGACAGTACAATATCCCAAACGATTTCGATTCAGATAATGAAATTGACACTTTTACACCCCTTCAAGGTATTATCAATGATTAGAAATGCACAATTTCGTTCACCGAACCCACTGTATTCTGTGGAAAAAAAGATTTTGTAAATGTTCGGGTAATTCTTCTTCAATGGCTGATGGGGTCAACCAAACAGATGTTGATAAAATCTATATTGAATACAGCGTAGATCTAGAAATATTTAGACAATAGAAAAAAATGCTGGTCATCAGCATTCTCTTCTTTTGCCTCAATTTTTTCCCACGCCTTTTCTACTAGAGACGTCTAAACCAGGTCTTGATTAGGAAAAGGTATTATGTGATGTTTCTTCTGTGAATGAACTCACATTCATGTACATGTTGTTTTGATGAAACAAAACAATCAATTCCCATTTTCATGAAATAAAAACGACATATTTTCGTGGGAATTCTACGATCTGGAATATAATATTTTAAAAACCCTCAGGAGTTTATCAAATTACTTCAACGAAAACATGCAAGAAAGCTTCTGTCAAATATGTGGGATATGGATTATGCTATTCGTCATAATTCAATAGAAGATTAAATATGGTCCTGAAATTGTTTGTTTCATAGTTTGTCGCCTTTTTGAAGGTAAGATTTTGAATTCGCACCCGACGTTAAAGTTGCCACGATTGCAGCAAAGAGAGTCCATCCTTACCGCTATATTCTCCTGATAGGAACCCTTCCGATTTCCACTTGTTCCCAAAAAAGAAACCCGAATTCGTTGAGGTATTTATGCTGGCATGCAGGCATTGAACGATAAATGAGGGGGTGGGGGGGGCAAGGAAATGGACTTCTATTTTGAAAAGATAAGGAAGCTCGACAGAAAGAATATATTTTAAGGTATTTCACCCATCATTGGATAAAAGACTATTCGTGCAACTTCGGGCGTCATGACCACTACGGATTACGCTCGGAAATTGACGAGGACATTCCTAGATAAATTTCGCTGTCACGGATGACATGTGAAAATGCATGAAGTGTTTTGTAGACGATGACAGGTTGTAATCCTGATGGTGTTTTTTGCATTTTCTGGTTACCGGAAGCATTTTGGGTCGAATCATCACGTGTCAGTTGTAAAACAGACACACTATAAATAAATCTTAACTTCAATATTTTTGTGAAGAGAGTCCGCCCCTAATAAGATTCACATGAGGTCACAAATTTTCGTCGTTAACGTATGTAACGTAGTCGAAGTTGTTCGAGTGACGTCGTATTGGTATGTACGACGTCGTTCGAATAATTCTGACATCGCGTGATTCTCATTAGCGGTGGACTACATTAAGCGACAATGGAGATAATCAAACCTTGGTACCCTGATCTAGCAGCCAGCAACCTGATATTATGACAACCAAGACATGGAAGACACATGCGAGGTCGAGCAAAGACAGCCTGGTTAGATACTCTGAGGAGAGACACGGGGCTAAAGGGCGTAGCCATGATACAAACACGGGTGGAACGAAGAAGCGTGGAGGTCGACAGTTCGTTGATCCCGTGAAGTCGTCGACTGACAACCACGACTCCGAACTAACGGCGTGTGGTTTCGATTGGGTTGAGTATTTTGCACATGCAGAATCCTGTGGTCACTTACACCCTTTCCAATAATTGTCTTGTCTGGTCAAGATCTGTGGTTTCTAGACTGAAATCGATGTTAAAAATGGCATATCCTTCAAATTCAAGGGCATATAACACAGAATGCAGGAATCCGATCTGGCTGAAAAAATCGTAAGTATATATGCAAGATTATGCAGTCAACAATGTTTAGTCCAATTGATTTGATTTAGAAAATATTTGTGGATAGTAGGGTGTATTTAAAATCTACAATGGCATTTTTGTCAAATATAGCAGATAACTCAGGATTTACATTTTTTTGCAATCTGGCTTAAGATCAAATTTCTCCAAAGAAATTTAATTATATTCTGATTTTTTAGCTCCACTGGCCTTCAGGCCAGCGGGCTATTGTCATGGCGCTGTGTCCGTCGTGCGTGCGTCCGTCCGTGCGTCCGTCCGTCCGTCCGGTCGTCAACTTTTTCTTTAAAAATCTTCTCCTCAGAAACTACTGGATGGATTTCAATCAAACTTCACAGGAATGATCCTTAGGTGGTCCTCTATCAGATTCCTTCACTTGATTCTGATTGAACCAGAAAGTCTGGAGTTATCTGCCCTTGAATTAAAAAATGGCTGTTTTGACTTTGTTTTCACTCTAACCACTACAAATATTGATCAATCAAGACAAAACTTAGTCAGAATGTTGGTGCTGATAAGATCTTGCCTGAGTGCTATTTTCAGCTTGATTTGAATATTACTTCTTGAGTTATGTGTCCTTGAAATTTGCAAAATTACCATTTTTGACCTTATTTTTCCTCAAACAACCATTAATATGCACCAATCAACACGAAACTTTCACATTATCTTACTGGCCATAAGATCTTGCATGGGTGTAATTTTCAGCTTCATAGGAATCATAAATCATGATTTATTTGCCCTTGAATTTGACCAAATTGCTGTTTTCGACTTTGATTTTACACTCTTTACATCAACAAATATTGAACAATCAGGTCAAAACTTAATCAAAATGTAGGTGAAGTTAAGATCTTGCTTTAGTGTGATTCTTAGCTAGATAGGAATATAAAATCCTCAGTTATATGCCTTTCAATTTGACAAAATTGCTAATTGTGACTTTGTTTTCACTCTAACAGCCAAACCCACTCTAATAAAGACAGAGCTTGGTAACCAATAGATCTTATATGAATGTATTTTCAGCTTTCTAGTTGCTTTGTAATTGCTTTAAGAGCAACAAGTATTGACAAATCTAGTCAAAACTAGGACTTCATATTACAAGAAATTCAGGTTTGATTAGTCATTTGCATTAATTTTGAATTGGGTATTCCCTGAATCTATTTTTAGCTCAAAATCTATTTTTAGAAATATGAAATATTTTGGAGTAATTAATGGTCTGTTAATTTAGATCTGTTTGGAAGAAGGAAAATTTTAATTGCTAGTGTCATCCTAAGTTGGAATGTCCTCCCATTTCTTTTTACCCTTTCTCAAATGGCAAACATATAATTTAACTGTTTTACTTTCTTTGCTTCAAGAACCACACATTTTATTTTGAACAATCTAGTTGTGTAACTTTCTTTTTGCTCTATGAAACACAAACATTGAAAAATCTAATCAAAACTTGGATTAAATATTTCATGAAATTCAGGCCTGTGGAGCGACTCAAGACCTTCAGGTCTTCTAGTTTCGGGAGACAGTGCGGAGCATAGTAAACGGTTCATTGAATTTAAGCTTGAGGAGAAACAGCTTTCTCGCTTAACGGTAAATCGTCGGTATTATTGCAAAACATTATAACTACAGCGTGAATCAGGCTGTAGTTACGAGGTTTTATAACAACTCATTTTACAATCGAACGTTCTTTCAATTTCGAAATGTGTTCATGCTCGTGCCGCACGTTTTTCTCTTATATAAACCAAGATATCGAGAAGTAAACTCGTCGAATAACCTCTTCGCTTAGCCACACCCTGTGAGGTGAATGAAAATGGATTATAATCAATTTATCCAAGTACCGTCTTAGCTGATAAACATTTGCATAAGCTGGAGCATAAACAAGGTCAAAGGTTGCATGTTTACATTCAAAGGCACATAACTCCGATCAGACCCATCAAATGACCTATGTTCATACTTGTTTCGAGAATGTTTGGGGAAAATGTGCTAATATTTGCAGATGCTAGAGTGTAAATACCAAACTATTGACGGACAGACAGACATACGAATAGATGGACGGACGAACGTCGCACAGGGAGTTACAAAATGGCTCATCAAATGGTACACAATTTCGCGTTCAGGTGAGCTACAAAATGATCGGCGATGATGTGCTGATTGACAAGTAGACTAAATGTGACCCGTCACGCTAAAAGGGACCTTATCCGAACTCCAAAAATCAAAATTTTGACAAACTTGTCATACCCAGCACAGGTCAACCCGATCCCGTATGCGAAAAGTGAACATATTGTAAGATAGGGACAACACTCCAGATTTAGAAAATTACATAAAAGTGAAAAGTGTCGGCCCTAGTCTGGCTGCGCGGACTGCGCAGACAGGCTAGGGTCGATATTTTTCACACATCCGATAAGGTCCCTTTTAGCGCGACGGGTCACAAATGAGAAAATCTCACTGTAATTCACATTATCATCTTGTTTCAATTTGATTCAAATCTCCAAAATCACCGAAATTTAGAAATACATTTAGATAATCACCGTGTCCATTAAACTTTAGCGTAAAAATACAAAATATACGTGATTACCTTTAAGGTCACTTTTCAGAATCATTAAGTTAATTCGAAATGTTCAGTCATTTGTTCACTTTTATAATATCCAAAAAGACAAATTACATATTTTGTGAAAATTTGGTTTATGCACGTCATTATTTCCCTTCTACCACTTAAGATTAGAAAAATATATTCTGATTTTTCATTTGGTGTATTTGGTTACAATCAAGTTACAGACAACCAGTAAGTAAAGACACGCACAGATTAACAAATCTTAAATGTTGAAAGATAATACAACTCCGACAGTTAGAAAAGTTCTTTGACGTCCGATAGCTGGCTTGACGTCGTTTTTGTTGCTTTGTAATGGTGGCGCCCGTAGTAGGCCGACTAAATGATAAAATTAATGGAGTAGAGCAAACTGTTTTTACTTTCCCGAAAAAGGCATTTTGCCGAAACTTTGAGACAGAGTACTAAGTTTATCATCAGTTCCATTAATATAACTGCTAGAAATATGTAATCGTAAAAGGTGAGGCTTGGTAGTCTATCCCCACAAAAGTTAGAATTACCTACGAGTATATTCTGGAAGATAGATTCTATTTGAATTGTTGCATCACAATTGTCTTACTGAAATTGAAAATTCGTCTACTTGTCTCTAAGGGATAATTATACTGAGTTTCTTCACAATTATGTGCCAGAACTTCCCCACATTTGCAGTGGAATAATTGTTTTATTCAAACTTCACCATATTCTAGGTAGCAATGCATCAATGAAGAAATCAAATTAATCGCATTCGACTTGTGAAAGATATACTGTTTTTCATTACTTTTAAGGTAGAATACCCGTTATGTGGCTATTTTAAAATTCATAAAACATCGGATTTTTTCGAGCGTCGTCGTTTCGTATCCGAACTTATTCGGGCGCGATCGTAAACATCAGGCAGTGGAAAGTTCTACCGCTGAATGTTTTCGACGTCGCCCGAATAATTCCGACGTCGCGCGAATTACATTGGGGGTAAACTACTTTAAAGGGGGATTTTACTGCACATTTTAGGCATCAGAACAAACTCCGAGCCGGAAGTTGTTTATGTGTTGTAATTTAAACGAAAATCATATGAACACACGATTCTGTCAAAATGGCGATTGTTTTGAAACCTCAAATTTTGTATGGCGCATGGAATCGGCGAGTCTTGATGTTGACCTTGAAAGTTATTTACACAATATTCATGTTTCTAAAATTATGTTTTCAGTTAAAGGGGTATTTCATTCTCATTTTTTTTAAAAGTATAGGTTTTTGAAGACAAGCAACGGTATGTCTTTTTCAGCTCGCGTGGTCAAAAAACTATCAGGGGCCCCTGAAGAGTATTTAAACGTTCGCGAAAACAAATATGCAGCATACAACTTTCTCTTGTAAATCCATCTCGATAACAGTGTCTTTAAAAACCACGAAAGAAGTTATTTAAGCTGAACCTCTTTACCATAAACCGTTGCAAGTGCGTCGTTGTATATATATCATTTACAATAGATGTTTTTCTCCAACAAGACAATAAAAGGCCGACTTCGATTGGCAATGGCTCGCGCCATCGCTCGCGCCATCGCCCCAACCGAACACCAATAGTGCGAGCTATTGACGTCATTTCTGTAGCTATAGCTCCGATCGAACAACATTGGCGCGAGCTATAGTCCGACCACCGGAAAAAGTATGGTCGGACCATGGCTACCTTACGTCATTCGGAACTCCTCGTATAAACAGCGGACCAATTAGTGTCTAGTAAACAAAGGTTTTGATTGGCTGGCACAAAACGGGGGAGTGAGTATAATAGATAGAATAGCGCTGGTTCCCAACGAAGGCGCGAGCGCGAGCCATTGCCAATCGAAGTCGGCCAAAATGTATATTTTGATAGTGACCCATTAGCGAAAAACGTAGAATAATCACCGTCTATGTAAAGTGTTGGGTTTATTTTAAAGAAGAGACAAGCGATTGACCGAACCAATGTATACGTAGCAGTGAAAAAGAGACTTAATAGGGAACGATTTTAAACAGTTTACCATGACGTAATATCGGACAAACAAATATTATTTCGTGTGTGTTGTTATCAAATCTCTTGATACAAGCCGAAGTTACGAAATTTTATAACAACATCGACGGTTTATCAAACGATAATGTGTAACCAAGTCTATTTTTAGCACAAAATGTATTGCTATTCAAAACCAGAGAACACATATATACAGACATATAAGATACTATGAGATAGCTATAAAAGTCTCCTGTCCTACAAAATTGTCTGAGATGTAATAAAAGTTTCGACAGCAATAGAGGCAATATCAATTCACGAGAGAGCTTTTATGGGGTTTCTATCTCAACAAGCGTTGTAAGATTGTCTGGTAAAATGTATAAAAATGATGATTAACCCATCGTATACTGCTCATAAACTATCAAATGTGTATCACATTTTTTCATAGGCCCGAACATATATACAATATCATGCAAAAAAGATCTACGACACTGTTGTATTGAGAGTTCTTAGTGATATAATACAAATTACTAAAAATATATACATGGTTATCAGAGCCCAATATCCACTGTGATGTAAGTTGTACGTTAGGTTTGTGTAGTCATTCAAAGATGGCAACAACAATACAGCATGAGAGGTAGGTGTCTTTTCATTGATAAATTTCTTAAACGGTCGTATCTTGCCTTGATACTGATATCATTATACAGGGAAAATGTATACCTATCAACGGTTCTATATATCAAAATACCAGTGTTGTCCTATCGTACTCAGTCGTTGTGCAAAGACAGCCCAACACGGAAAACTTTTTTCGAAGCGAGAAAGTTGCCCTTTTAAGGATGATTACATAGTAATCAGCGAACTAGGGAACAAACTATTGCTCTTACTTGGATGTCTTTAACATACTCTTTTCTATGGTTACTGTTATTTTACACAAAAATGTCTAGAATGACCACAAACACCGTGTTTATGAAATGGCCAGACAACGGTGTAGTCAGAGTGAAAATATGCAGACACAACGGTGCAGTTTCTGTGTTTTATGTACGGTGTGGTTATATTTTCATAACAAATTGTGAACGGTGTAGACATAATGCAATTGTGAACGGTGTAGACTTGAAGTAATACAGAACTTATCATTTCTGGAATGATAATATTTTTATGTTTAATGGTAACGTTTTCACGGCTGAGAATCATGTTTTACAATTACTTCTTCAACAATTAAGTTACTAATTTTTTATGTGACTGACTTGTAAATGCTTTGCAGCAAAGAAGGTGACAATATGTCTACAAAATATACTTTAATCAAAATATATCAGAATCTAGTTTCCTTGCTATTTGTCAAAGCAATTCCGTAAGGGTCAAATAGTAGAAATTACCAAGAATCTGCTGGCGTCCGTTTTATTTTTTTCTTTATTTTCAGTTCCATGCTGTTCACCTATTACTACTGTCATTTCGAAGGGAGTTTCGAAAATGTTGTAAAGCATTCGGAACAGGACCATTCCAGTCAGATATTAAAAGTGCGCAGGGCGGGGGAGATCAATGATCAGACAGGTCAAAAAGATTTGAAAACTCTGAACTTTAGTATTATTCCTGATATTATCAAGAAGTCAGACTAGGACATCATCCCCATTTGCGAGCATAGAATACACAAGATAGACCTCATCGACGTAGAAAAAAGGATTTTGGAGTTAACAAGATTCTTTCTATCGATGATATCCCCGGTTTTGAATGCATGAGTCCTGAACATAAAAGATGACGAAGTTCAACACCCCATAAAGTCGTTCAAAAAGCCCCGACCTTAATTCCTGATATTTCCATTGGACGTGCTAAAACAGATGAAACGGATAGGGTCTCTTCTCTTTCCCCACGAGAACATGAAAACAATGGCTGAAATGAACAGTTTGTTCCCAGATGTGATTAAGTCATTGAGAACTTGGTATTTGTTTATTTTGGTCAATGAAGGTCGGCTCTCGATGGAAAACATTGCATTTCATTTATTTATGGATGTGTGTAAGTTACACTGTCTTGGTAGTACTTCAATGCGTTTTACTCCAATAGTCAAACGGTTTTGGCGAATAGAATATTGTCTTTTTCATTGCAAATGGTTACATTTTATGAGTGAGCCCAAAAAATCTTGGTCAGAAAAATGTCAGTCCTGAAGAAGAAGTTCATTACGTATGAAATTCCAAAATGAATTTTGCAGTTCCAGAATTCTATTTTCAAGACTTATTTACTTAAGTCGAACAAGACGAAAAAAAGGCCCAAATGTTTATGACACAAATTTATAATTTATGTTTTGTTATTTATAATTTATGTTTTGTTGATTGAATCCTTTATTTTGGGTAAAATCAGACTTTTCAATGAGGGGTCAATTTGAAAACAAGATACATTTCGATCAATAATTATCATACTCCATGAGTTGAAATCATTTCATTAATTACAATAATTGATTGTAATAACCAATTAAAACAGTTACAAAGAAAAATTCAAAGCCAGAGCCAAAATTTCGAATCTACAAATCAAATGAACGGATGAACAAGAAATTTGCCGTTGCACTTAACATGGCTTCAAAATGACGGTTATCGTATGTCTTATTTGATATTTTGTGATGGTATTCCTTTTGATTATCATTTCCGTCAGATGTCAATCACAAATAACAAAAATGTCTCCCGAAAATTAAATCAAACATACATTGAACTGTTTAAGGCTTAGGAGAATGAAGAAAAGAGAAAACATATTTTCTTAACTTTTGTTTTCATTTACTTTGAGGATGGCGGCATTTTCATCTGAGTTTTCTAAGACCAAAGTATTTGAGGGAGATAAAACAGATGATCTGCTATCTGTTAGAGCTAGTTCGCCCTATACAACATACCAAGTCTACACCGTTCACAATTTGTTGTGAAAATAATAACTACACCGTACAGATAACACAGAAACTGCACCGTTGTGTCTGCATATTTTCACTGTGACTACACCGTTGTTTGGCCATTTAGTAAACACAGCGTTTGTGGTCATTCTAGACATTTGTGTGTAAAATAACGGTAACCATAGAAAAGAGCATGTTAAAAACATCCAAGTTAGAGCAATAGTTTGTTCCCTAGTTCGCTGTTTACTATGTAATCATCCTTAAAAGGGCAACTTTCTCGCTTCAAAAAAAGTTTTCCGTGTTGGGCTGTCTTTGCACAACGACTGAGTACGATAGGACAACACTGGTACTTGGCTATATAGCACCGTGAATAGGTATACATTTCTCCTGTACAATGATATCAGTATCAAGACAAGATACGGCCATTTAAGGAAATTATCGACGAAAAACTAAGACACCTACCTCTAACGATTTTCCCCCGACGCCATCTTTGATTGACCACTCAAAACTTCCGTACAAACTACACAAATCTAACGTACAACTTACAACACAGTGATATCAATCTGATTACAATCGATGGTATCGTTATCTATATTAATCTAAAAAAAAAAACGAGAAAAAAAGAGAAGATGAGAATTTCACAAGAATGATGAAATCCGATCTTAACATATCCTGGACGGAACATCCGAAAAGAAATCTACTAAATGGGGATCTACCACCAATCTCACAAATAATAAGAGAAAGAAAAATGCGTTTTGTAGGCTAATGGTGAAGAAGTAAACAAGAATTCATCAGTGGCATACTATCATGGACACCGAAGTAAGGGCACTGCATTGTAGGGAGGCCTTCCAAAGCACATCTTGATCAGCTGATTGAAGATGCCAGCTGTCCAATTGAACATCTGCCTACATCAATGCGCGACAGAAAAACGTTGAGAGAAATGGTTGCGAGATTCCATGCAAACCAGCATGCCGGATGATGATGCTAATGAAATATTTTTATCATTGTGTATATCAATCCGTTGATACATCATAGGCTCGTTTTCAAACGCAAAAAATGAATATTACAGAAACACACAAAAGGGTGAACAAAAACATACATTACAACATAAGAAAGGTGAATTACCTATACTGCAAAGGCAAAACATTTTATGAATTGTTGCGTTACAATTGTCTTACTTAAATTGAAAATCCGTCTACTTATCCCTAAGGAATAGTTATTTCTGAGTTTTCTGACATTTATGTGTCGGAATTTCCCCACATATGCAGGAAAAGAATTATTCTTTAATTACAAATTAACCAACGCTACTACATTCTAAGTAAAACGTGTCAATGTTGTTATCATATTAGCTAATTCAGACTTGCGACAGTGTCCCTAAATACAAAGCCTTTATAATTTTGCAACGTTTACGAACATAGAAATGTAGAAGATTGCCCTGTAGAAACACCTTAAGAAAATAATTATATCTTAATTGAGCTTTCCAGTGCTGATCTCGGCATTGATTCATGTGTTTAACTGTTGTAACAGTAGACAATACATCGTCTGTACATAAATGGTTGCGGGCTGATGCTTCGGTGAAAAAGTTTTCCATGACCGTCCTTCGACAAAGAACCAGAGAATATATTTGTGACCCGTCGCGCTAAAAGGGACCTTATCCACGGGTGGTAAACAGAGAAACTAGCTCCAAAAAGAGGTAGTTGCATAGAGCGAAAATTTGTAGGTCACGAACACATTTTCTAAAATTGTTTCCTTTAAAGCGAGTTTTTGAGAAATCCGGCGATGCTGTAATATGAAGAAATGGTCGAAGTTTGTTGTGCACGAGAGTATACGGTATTAGTAGCAGGGTTTTAATACAATCGTTGAAAAACATTTCAAAATCGAAAGTAAAGAAGTTTTTACTTTCGATCTTGAAATGTTTTTCAACGATTGTATTCAAACTCTGCTCACTAACACCGTATATCCTCGTGCACAACAAACTTCGACCATTTCTTCATATTACAGCATCGCCGGATTTTTCAAAAACTCGTTGTAAAAGAAATAATTGTGGAAAAAAATGTGTTCGTGACCTACCTTTGTTTACAGATTTTCGCTCTATGCAACTACCTCGGTAGAGGCCGGATGTCACGAGGAAACGAAATACCGTTGACTCTTTTTGGAGCTAGTTTCTCTGTTTACCACCCGTGTTATCGGGTGTGTGAAAAATATCGACCCTACTCAGTCTGCACAGTCCGCGCAGCCAGACTAGGGCCGACACTTTTCACTTGTATGTGCTTTTTTATATTTTGAATGTTTTCCCTATCTTACTTTACGTTCATTTTTCGAATACAGTATCTGAATGGCATGTGGTGAGTCTGACAAGTTTGTCAAAATTTGGATTTGTGGAGTTCGGATAAGGTCCCTTTTAGCATGACGGGTCACATTTATCAAAATTTCAAATTTGTATTCGTCCGTAAACGTAGAATAATGCTCTTCAATGTAAACCATTAAACATGCATTCTTACTTATTTTCGGGGTAGTTTTCAATAATAATAATTGTATATAATTAAAATATGACCTTAAATTGATCTCTGTGCAAACTTTCGGCTTTGTCTGACCTGTATTGGCTTACATTACGACGGATATAAAAACCCATATAACATCATTTAGTAAATAATAGCAGACCGCTGAACATTTACTCAGTTCCGAAAGAAAGTATTCACTTTCACGAAAGTTGTATGACTTTGATTGATAAGGAGATGCAAGTCCATGTTCACTTAGCGAGATCGCAGCTTGTCGCAGAATCGCATAGTTTTATTGATCTTGTGTAAAATTAAAGATTTTATTAATTTTATCACGCACTTAAACAAAAGGTTATTTTTATTTACATATTAGAATCGAAATAATCGAATCTCAACCGTGGTCTACCGTTGTTGAACCAGGGTTCTGATATAGGCTTCTCAATGAATAATCCATTCTGGATGTCGCCCTCATGGATTATTTATTGTGCCGCCTAAATCAGAACCGTGGTCAAATAACGATAGACCACGATAGAAATTCGATTATTTCTTAATTAGAATTAAAGACGTCTGTACTCTTTTTTTTTTTTTTAAAGAGAAATAATTTTGTTGGCACATAGACGACAACTGTTTATAGCTATAAAAGTCTATGAAAATGTAATAAAATCTCAGACGTAATAAAAATTTCGACAGCAATATAGACAAAACAAATTCACAAGAGAGTTGCTATAGTTTTTTCATCTCAACAAATATAGTTGAATTTTCTGGTAAAATGTATAAAAATGATGATTAAGTCTATCATATTCTCCTCATAATCCATGAAAACATCTTGTAAAAATAAGATACCGGTATACGAATCAATGTTATGTTAAATTTCTAAATAATAGACTACGAGTGTATGGTTAACGCCGATAAATATCAACCGGCCATTATTTAGATTCCTTTTATTTAATTTGATGTTTTCACAAAACGATATGTTCTTTGTAATTTTCTCACGAGTACAGAAACTCAATCCAAATTAGTCGTCTTTTTACGATGATTTAGAAGTTCTACAGATACGTCTTCCATTGGCGAGGGACAAATGACTTTCGTCAGCTGCCAGTCTTCACACCGTTCATCCAGATACAAAATACACGGATTGGTCTTCCAAACGCGGATGTAAACAATTCTATTTTGAACGGCGGGAAACAAGAGTGAGTATTTATTATTTTTAATTACAACGAATTTCGGCTGAGTTGATTTTTGTGTTACATACGATGAAAACGTACATAACTTTGCCAATGTTTGCCTAAAATCCTGTCTCATAAAATCTGTTAGTAAGAGAAATATATGTTACTGAATCTGACTTTGATGCACGAAAAGAGAAAAATCTTGGTAAGAATGTCTGTAAATTATTATTAAAGCACATAATTATTGTAAAATTGATGTTTCACGGAGGATCGGGGATCGCTTCAAGTGTTTTCTTTACAAGAACCCATAAAAAAGTACAGAAAAAGAACAAGAACTATTTGAAATTGGGTACTGTCAGTTACTATGGTGCAACATACCACGGTGCAAATTCTCCAGCAGGTAAAACAAACTCGGACCCATCGATACAACCGACACGGATAATAAAAAAACAAATTCCGGTCTTTTTTTAAGGAAAGTTGGCTGCATCCTTGTTAAAACCAATTTTATATCGTTTAGAGCCAATAGATGTTTGGTTTAAGACCAATTATGGCTTATTTTGGCTTACTAAAACTAAAAGGCTTGTGGATGAGCACTTTCGAAGGCAAAGGCATTAGTAAACCATGTTTACATGTTTTATAAAGAGATATGCGAATATCAGCTGCATATTAACAGATAAATTGTCCGTGTCTTTGTTTTCAATCTTTAAATTCTAGGATTAAAACCCTCATTATCATCTTGTTTCATTGCAGTTTGATAGTGAGCTCCAAAAGGTTTTCATCTTCGATATTCAAACACCAACTCTATTACGCATGTCTGTCAATCATTACATGTAAGCATACGGTATATGGGTGCATTTCTTTCATGAAGATATTGCCAAGAATATTGATCATGATTGTCTCTCTTACTCTTTAGTGTGGGTTAAAGTGAAAGTCTTTATGAAAGGCCCTCTACGACAGCATGTAAAACAAACTACATAGGCGTAAGAAGAGGGGGGCCAGGAGGGACTGGCCTCCCTAATAATTTAAAAAAGGGGTCTGCCCTCCCTCTATGGCCCCCATAATACACCCATATTTCCATTTACATGAATGTTTGCCCCCCCCCCCATATTATAAACCTTACTACGCCACTGAACTATGAATAGAAATGAACATAAATTGCGTAGATTCAAGAACTAGTTAACTTACCATGCCTCTTGAAGACTTTGGTTGTGAAAATAAGGACTTACATTGATTGTTGATCCTGCACGTAAAAATAACAAAAACTAATACAGTGCTGTCCGGCAAGTCTGCGCATTTGAGAAACAAGATCGAATTCGCCCTTGAAAATATGATTGTAAGCTCACCAATGGCAAGCATAAATCAAATTAGTATCTGTTTAAACATGTCAATCTAAAATTTCTGCAAAATTCCCCCCCCCCCCCAAACAACTGAAATGATCGATTGTTGTTTCAAGGTCGCAAAACTTCAAGGGGCAGTAGTAACAACGAAAATCCATAGCTCTGAAATAAACGAATGATAAAACGGCCACTTAACCCTTTCCCAAACTGTTAAAAGACCTGGTTCTGACGTGTCTATTAGAAACTCAATTGGAACAGCATTGAGACAAAAGAAGAAAATGCTGATAATCAGCATTTATTTCCGTTTCTCTCATTATTTTCTATGCAATACAATGCACATTTTCTGCATTTGATATCATTTGTTTTGTCGTCTGCAGAAGTTCTCAAAATGAAAAACCCTAAAATTTTGCCATTTGGGAAAGGGTTTATTATGACTTTTTGCTCCCAACAAGCTCGTACATTTACACGTTCATAAAAGTATCACAGTTGCGGATTTAAAAATATAGCAAGCGTTAAATCCAAAAAATTATTTCGAAAGTGCTTCGTAAACAATTATGATAAGCATTTAATTAATCGCGAACGGTGACTGATCATCTAGGTTAAACTTCATATTTAAAGTTTCTGATCAAGTAGATCTTTCTTCTTCTTTTTTATTCAATGTTACGTCCCTTTTAAGATTATTTCAACCCGAATGAGACGGGACAGTCAGTAGGTGGTGCGAAAGCAGGAGAACCCCAAGAAAAATCACCTGGTACACCCGCAAGCAGAACTTGGCTTCTCTCATATGTGCCTCGTATAGGTCTCAACCACACACAAGACACAGCGGTAACATGATCAAGTGATTGAGGCCGGTAATGAAATATCATCGCTCTGAACTACTTCTTTAGGAAGGCTTTTGTCTCTGGAATAAATAGAACAAAGACAATTCCAAAACACAGTTTGGTACATAAATAAAATTCTCAAGCGTGTCATGCAAAGTAAATAACCGACTATAAAAGTCAACGGGATGCGGTTATAGCACGTGTACTTTATAAAAATCAAGCATTTGTCATTGTATTTTAATTAGAAACGTCATTTTAAGTGTTCTGCCCTATAACACCCGATTTTCGCATCCGAGTTTGTTTTACCCAAATTATGTGGATCATCCGTGGTGTGTGGTATCAACATCCGTGGTAAGTTGTACCTTGAAGCAAACTAGGCCCATTTTAAACATGGCTTTAGACACCCAAAACTTATTTTTCCAGTTTGATGAATGGTATAGATTTGTTCCATAGATGTCGAAAACTTATTTTGAAGAGATATTTGCTCGAAACCAGTTAAATAATTTCTGTAAATATAAAACAAAACGGGAAGTAGGCGAGAAAATATTGATTTACGATTTACAATCGCTTGTATCTATAGTTTACTCAAATCTTTTGTTATGAAACTGCAGCACCCTCAAGATAAACCATTTTGCATCACCTCTGCACAAACACTTTTTATATTGCGACAATTAAAAGGCTATATGTTGATGTTTTCTTACCTTGTGTATTCCCATGCTGTTGATTTTCAAATCCGCGTTTGGAAGACCAATCCGTGTATTTTGTATCTGGATGAACGGTGTGGTCTTAGCTTACGGTCAATGTAATGGCAGACTTTGATGTTACAGACTGAGCTAGCCGGAATCTTTCTCTTGTCTAAAGAACATGAAAGAAACATAGCCAATATGCACATACTGTCCGACTAACCAGAATCGAAAAGTCTGATTTTATGGACCCGAATACCAATACTTATCTATATAAACGAGTTTATTCAAATTTAACTGGAAAGGATTTATTCTCAACCATTCAATCTATTTGTAATTATTCCATTAATTTTGCATCTTACATGTATGATACGAGACATCTTTATGATAAATTCAACTGTCGAAATTACAGTTCATCAAACCCATTCCCATATATGGACCTTTTCTGACGCCTTACGAGATAAACGCTTGGAAAATTATTTTCAAAATTTCATCAAATTGATATCGTCGTCTACTGCATCTTTAAAGTTGGAATTGTCTAAAATATTGCCGTTTGGAAAGGGTTTAGTTCTTCGAGGACAAATGTAATTTGTACATAAGCTGTGATAGGGTCCTTCATTTCTTTTTTCGAGAAGAGGCAGTAAGTTGTAGCTCACAGATACCCACTCCATACAGCTGGGTAGACTGGGGCTGACAAATAAGTGTATTGCCCAAAGACACACCTTACCCGAGTGGAGTTTGAACTTTTAACCACCTGGCTTATAAGTCGACTGCGCTAGCCACTTTGCCACTCCGGCTTTCGAGTTCATTTTGAGTAAGACGTGGGTGGATTCGTGTTATGAAAAAGCATCTCAATTATTGTTAAGACCAACCATTTTCATTCTTTTTGGCATTTTCGTCATTTGTACAACAGCCTTCCAATACTTCACAATCATTTTTATACACTCCAATCATTAAAATAGACTTCTAACGACAAATTGAATTTACATCTTCATGTAAAAAGCAAAGCAAAAATGTATCTGCAAATATATCCATTTATGCGTCTCCTTCCTGAAAATTGACACAAGAAAATAAAATAATAATGGGGAAAATTCCGGAAAAAGGAGTCACTAATGGCATTTTGAAATAAAACAAAAACTCGAGACGCATATATCATACAAGGTGTTATTCAAATCTCATTAAAAATTCAAATGGGAGAAAACTGCCGTACTAAGTACTTTACTGAAAACACAATTAGATAAACGATATGTTGTATTGGAACATGGCAAAGAAATACTTATGGCAGTACAGAGCTGTTACACTCCGTTTGGTAATAAGTACCGCCCGTTGTATAAACATTGGCAATGCTAAGTTTCCACTGCCCATGAAATCAACTCGACCAAACTCGATCGAGCGAGTACCGATCGAGATCCATTCATGGGTGATCGGGATTAGTCGAAATGACCGAGTTTGGGTTTGCATCGATCGGTAATCTTTCCAATTTGTTTTGACACGTCAAAAATACTCGTTTAGCGATCAATCAGATAACACATCGGTAAGTACTTCAGTATAGATCGTGTAGAAAATCGAGCTGATCGAGAATCGATCGTGTAGAGATTGGGTCGATCGGATAGGTATCTTTAATCGGCACTTGGTTGGATGAATAGATGGAGCAGAAATCGAGTTGATCCGGATGAGGTTAGGAATTATTCGTACAAGTCGTGGTGATCGAGTGCTTCAAACTGCAGTAGCTTAACTCGATCTACTCGATCAAACCCGACAAAATGATATCTTTTTCGGTCTCTAGTCGATCGAATCTGACCTATATACCCGATTTGATCAGGTGAACAGATGAAGCAGAGGTCGAGTTGATCGAGTGTTCGGAAATCACTCGAGTACAATTCGAAGTAATCGAGTGCACGTTCAGTAAACAAGACAACGGTAACTAGTCTCGTTTAATTGTGAATCTATTATAGCTTAAGCCAACAAAAACAAGATCTTGAGTAACTAATATTTCCGCCCAGTCCTCATTGTAAGCTATTTTTGGAAGCTCTTACAATTATGTATTCTGCTTACTTAGTTTATATCAAATTCTTCGACAAGTATCAAAGACAACAGCAAAAAAAAAATCAACAAGTCTGTATCTTTTGCTTTCCATCTTCAGTTATTTAGACGTAAAGCGTCAATGGTCATTTTAGTTAAACCATTCTACAGCTGATTCATTTCTGTAAATTTGATACCATATCTGATATTGTTTGGCTTGCATAGCTATACAACATGTCCTTGTAACAAATCGTGTAAACATCCTTGTAAATGACCAGTTCTTATTTTATTACCAATTCGTCGTTGTTATTGCAAAACCTCGTATCTCGTTTCTAGAGAATTTTAAAGGGAACAAGTTAAAAGTGTAATAACTTTTCCCAAACTGAAAGGTTTTACTTGAAATTTTGATATATTGTTCACAAATAATGTGTCCTTAATACTGATCAGTAGAAATTTCTTAAAACATGCCATGATTGTTTCAACTGGACACACACGATTTTACTTTGAAATTCGCAAAAAAAACGACATACGAGGTTTTGCATTTACATGTACACCAACATCTTCGCAAGCCAAGGGTTACTACCTCCACTTTGTTCCTTACGAACCCTTGGCCGCTCGCCTCTATGGAAATCGAAAGTACAACCGTGCGATTTCATTGGACGCGATAACTTTCCCATTATCCAATCAAAACACACTAAACAAGCCCTCTTTGTCAAAACGAAAACGTCACGGCTGACGTCAAAATCGATATCCGTATTTGATGCATCGCCTAACACGTTTTAGTACGAGGCTTTTGATTGGCCAGAAATAGCAACTGCAAAGGGCCGCGACTCTTTATCGCCGAAAGGTGGCATGGTGGTACTTTCGATTTCAATAGAAGCGAGCGGCCAAGGGTTCGTAAGGAACAAAGTGGAGGTAGTAACCCTTGGCTTGCGAAGATGGTACACCAACGAAATGCCCAATTTCGTTTCTATGCCATTTTGTTGAAAGGCCTAATGGTAAGAAGGACAATAATGTGCACGGACATATACATAAGAACTAGGTAGTGCATGATGCCCACATTTTATATCAATTTCAACAAGAGCAACGCTGGGCGTGGCATTATACGCCCGAAGCTCAGAAATAAATGGGTGATGTTTTGAACTTTTAATTGATCCTTAGGATGTATTTTCTAGCAAACACTATTGTATATTGTATTTATTATGATAGTAGTGTTTGTTTTGTTTTGTTTTCCTATTTGTCTTTAGGAATGCGCTCTGCACATGCTAGCTATGAGATATATACACCTGTGAAGTTTCAAGACCACAGGCCTTATAGTTTCAAAGTTATGGACCGGACACAAATTTGCTCACTGAATCAAACAAAATCAAACAAAGGGCAATAACTCAAATATTACAAATGGTAGAGTTGTTGTTCTTGCGCTCTGCACACCCTAGCGAAGAGATCTATACACCTGTGAAGTTATAAGACCATAGGCGTGGACCAGACACGAATTTGCTAAATGAATCAAACAAAGGGCAATAGCTCAAAATTACAAATGGTAGAGTTGTGGTTCTTGCGCTCTGCACACCCTAGATATGAGATCTATACACCTATGAAGTTTCAAGACCATATGCCTTATACAAATGTAGTTTGAAACTTATGGACCAGACACGAATTTGCTAACGGACAGACAGACAGACAGACAGACAGACGGACAGACAGACGATGCAGACAATAACATAATACGACCCTTCGGGCGTATAAAAATACGGTGGTCACATTTCTGGATCGTGGCCTTTCGTACATATTCTTATTATCAGCCAAGAA
Source organism: Fragum sueziense (assembly GCA_963680895.1). Taxonomy (NCBI): domain Eukaryota; kingdom Metazoa; phylum Mollusca; class Bivalvia; order Cardiida; family Cardiidae; genus Fragum; species Fragum sueziense. The sequence continues at coordinate 11,863,314 of OY804596.1, forward strand.
TGGGGTAGCATGTATTGGGTGTATTTCATCATATTTGTGCTAATGTTTCTTACACGACGCCAAACGTGAATTTGTTAAAATAGTTATCAGTGAAACAGAATCGTATTTAAACAAATGTTTTGTTTCGAAAATAAGTTATTATTATAATTATTATAATTATTATTATCATTAGTAGTAGTAGTAGTAGTAGTAGTAGTAGTAGTAGTAGTAGTAGTAGTAGTAGTAGTAGTTTTATTATATACCAAACTTATACAGCGCTTTTATCATACAGGAGTACACGCAAAAGCGCAAGCTATGAATGCTCTATGTTTTGAAAATAGTCCATGAATTCTATCATTCTGCATTGCGTATTAACTCATTGCCACATAATGACTCTTTTTGATAACCCACAAGACAAAGGCTTTTCAAGACAATGCTGATAATACAATACAGCTTCAGACCATACCAAAAGACATCACAAAGCATCGTATACATTAAGTCAGAGGACAAGCCATAACAATCCGTCTTCACCGAGTCTATCACATTACAGAAGGTTTTTGCGTACGTTTCTACATTAAGACGGAATCCCCCGCATTAGGTGTGACTGTAATTAATCTATTTTTGGAAACGAAACAGTTTCACGTGTCTAATTGGTAAGCTCACCATTTGTTATGTAGCAGCAATATACAGGGGCAGATAATTTTTGAACTTATGTAAACATCATTGTAAATTATCAATTTTTCTTTTATTATTCATTACTACAGCAACGCCCATGTTGAATTGGTAAAAAGGAAATATTTTGGAAAGAAAAGCAGAATTGTTCTGCTGGCCAACTTGCATCTAGAATTAGAAACAGAACACGGCTCAAACAAAGAACGACCCGAAAATAGAAGAGTAAATACCGAATTTTAAGTAGATACCTGGTTGAAAATGAAAAAGTGTTTGTTGACACTTAAACATCAATTTTGATTTTTAGCACATGCGCATTCAGGACCACGGTTTCTCGAGAAATAATTTAAAGAGGGACCAGCTAGGCTGTCGAAAATGCAAATGGCACAATAATTACAAACCAGAAATAATGTATGAAATTACCATCCTGAAGGGGTAGATTACTAATTTCCATTGTTAGCACTCATCAAGCTTTATTTAAAAGTATTAAAATCCAAGTCAATTAATAACGTGCGGGTTGGTTCATATTGTTCTTGTTTTTGTTTTGTAACGGTTACATGTGCCAAACCTTCAAAAATCAATTACGTCAGAGGTACGTCATCTGTGCTCAGCGAGATTCAACACACCGTACAACCGGCTGCGTCGAAAGTTTGCGAAGACAGATTCGGCATCTGATGTCATGTGCATGGTAGGTCGAATGAATTTACTTTTATAGATAAAAGAAAGGACATTTGGTATTGTAAAGTTGATAAATACGTGTATAAATATTCATTGCTTGTACAAAATACACCTTTCCACGTATCCCTCGCAAATAAGGTCACAATCATCGACACTGCCGGTTGTACGGTGTGTTAATACCGATGAGGTGTGTCTCGTTGTTGACTTTGACCTTGTCTCGTTTTGAAATAAAAATAGAATGTGTATACACGCTTGTAAAGAATTTATCTATAGCAAAGGAAAGATGGTTATTTGCCAAGATTGAGGTTTTTATGCATTTCAAATTGTTTTTCCATGCACAATTATGAGTTACCTAAAAGTTCGGAAGCATAAAAATCTAGCATGGGCCTCTTTAAAGACTGACTAGTATTAATTACCTCGACTCGTTTGCATTCGACTAAAATGTACCTACATACGTTTGCAGCGATGTTGCCCAAATAATGTAAATAATTGACAACATACTGATAATGGCCCTTAACATGGACGTTTGATACAGAACAAAATAGTTGGGAAACATGTTTCATTGTTTTAGTAATAGTATTTATACTATCGGTTCATTTTTCAACAATGTCAATTTCATATGACAGATTATTCATTGGAACTGACATAAGGCAAGTGGTAAACTTCACGTACTTTTCAATCATTCTTAAACAGCAGTTGTAGACTTTACTGGCACATTATATTGTCTTGATAATTACGCCTGTCTTTCTGAATGTCAAAACAAGCGACGATAATAATACCACTGCGTGTACAATCACAGAATATTTACATTTCGTCGATTTTCAAGCTGCAGTTACGAGATTTTCGAAGAAAAACAGCGATATATGTTTGGATTAATTGAAAGATTAATTGAAAATTGATGGAAGCGACATGATGACACTTTTCCTTGGTTTCATGAGCCTTAATCATTACTCAGGGATTTCTTGTCCAATCACAATTATGACAACGGGGAGAGCAAAAAACACTGCTGTGAACAGAAGGTCGAAGCAAGCAAATCTGCCAGCAGGGAGCGACCGCCGTCGTCAAATGAAGGCTCTATGCCCTCTTCTGCAGCCTCTGTGACTTTCAAGCCGCCGGCAGCGACAGCTAAAACACAGAAGCCGCGATCAACTTTCACATTGACCCAACAGCAGCAGGTTGTGATGGTGGAGTTTGTGTGAGAGGATCCCATGCTTTTGAACACTTGGTTGACTGATTATCGCAGGACAGATAAAATACTGCTAAGTAGTCTGTGCAGGCTGCCAGCAAGAATGTTGAATCCGAAGCATTCAGGGGTTGGTTCCGGTCCACGACGGACACATACACACAACTAATCGTCTATGACAAGCATCCCTTACTTCTTTTGAAATGGTTTTATGTGGAACTCGCCATACTAATTTCATAAAAATTAACTGTTGCTGGATGTAAGGCTGTGCAATGTTATAGCCAACGTCAAACCCTACTCAAGGGCAGGTCTGTAGAATGTGTGTTGTTTTGTGATCCTTGGTCCAACCCTTTGCAACAATTCATCAAACATTGTTGGTGGCATATGCAAGAAGTTGTAGAATGCAACAGTGTGTTCGTTCCTCAATTCTACCATCAGTTTGCCGTATATTCCAAAGTTGACTTTTCACTGTATACAAGGGCGGACCAAGTGTTTTCGTCTTCTTTTTTAACCTTTTCGTCTTCCTCTATCATTTAAACATCATCTATTGCCTTTTAAAATATTTTATTTTGGTGGTGTTGGGGGCTATTGCCAACTGTAATTCATCCTTTCTAGGAAACAGAACAGTTATACATGTGTAATTGGTAAGTACACCAAAACCACCTTTTGTGTCAGCCTAAACATAAATAGGTATTGCCACATTAAGACTCTTCTTGATAACCCACAAGATAAAGTCTTCAGAAAACATTGTTGAATACAAAATGCAGCTTCAGACCATAGCAAAAATAATGACAGTAACGTCGTATACATTAAGGATAGAGGACAATCCATAACAATACGTCTTCACCGAGTCTATCACATTACAGAATGGTGTTTGCTTACGTTTCTACAATAAGACGAAATCCCTCGCATGCGGTGTTACTGTAATTAATCTATTTTTGAGATGAAACAGTTTCACGTGCTTAATTGATAAGACCACCATTTGTTATGTAGGAGCCGTATACAGGGATCGATGTTGTTCTTTGAGTCTAAACTTCTTCCCTAGCATTAAGTTTTTCCACACCGAATAGAAATCAAACAGATTATGCAATGTTACGTCAGGTTTTTTGTACTTTTGAGTCACTATACAAATCGATGTTCAGTATTTCGGAAGCAAGACGCGACTAAATTGGTAAGGATACCACAAGCTATGTATTTGTAATTAGAACGCTTCGATTGAAACCATTTTGATTTCATACACGTAATATTTCATCCTGCTTTGGGGTTTAGCCACAAATTCATGATTCCAGTAAATCGACACAGATACAATATCAACGAATAGGTTCTGTTAGGAACATGACATCGATTGCATTATTGAAAAGTAATTCCATATGTCACATCTTGCTGTTTAGATATGAAATGGCCTTAATTGTGTCGCCAAAATAGTTTAGAAAGACTAACAAAATATAAAAATAAACTTGCTCTGTATTCTGTAAAAATGCCGAATGTCTTTGAACCAAAAAGAGATAAACAAAGGCTCAAGGTTAGATAGAAACTGCGAAAGTATTTTACGAAATTATTTTACTCTGCGATTTGATGATAATAATCAATAGCGTTAGACATCATCTACTCATTGCTTGGCAATTGTTTCCTCTGCACTATCAGTGCTTATTGGCATTGTTTCAATTTGATATGATGACGTATTTAGATAACAAAGCTGAACGATACATATCGTCAAACAGGGAGGATTTTAAGTTTGTGGATTTGGATGGAGAGATCAGCTAGAAAGTGGTTATTCATCTTATGTCAAGAAAATGGTATGCTTTGTTTGACATGCCAGGTTTATCATTGGCTTGAAATTTGAATATATTTGCCACAAACAACACTCGTTTTGTTCAAGTTGTTGGAGACTGAAAGGTGTTTTAAAATGGACGACCTCGAAAAGGGCAACGCTCTACAATTGGGGAAGTTGTAGTTGGAGGGAATAAGAGAACAAACGAATATTCTGGTATGTGCTCACGCTCTTGTTAAATTTGCTACGTTTTTTCTCCCTTTCTGTATTCAAGTTAACTTTGTTCTGTGTTCATTGTTCAAACGGACCCACCCGATCGGAAACCACACTCGTACATGCACACAATCACATTCGCACGAGTTTAACCCTGAATAAAGAGATGAGTTGCATTCCTTGCTGTTTGAGCCGATTTTTCTGTTACAATATCGGATTAATGAAATTTTATGTAGACTAGTTAACATGTTTGTTTTCATGTGTTTTGCCCATCATGGCCCATGGCAAAAGAAATATTTCAGCTGGTAGCTGACCTTTGAGATGTTATATAATTTAGACTAGCGTTTGGAATGCTAGAGAGGTTAAAATTTTATTCAGCTCGTTTTTTATCCTTTCTTTGAGGTCTTATTTGATGATTTTTGGGCCAAATAATATGCTTATTTTTTCTCGCTTCAAAATTCAAACAAAATGGCGGCCTGTTTTTTAAAGTTCACAAAGAACATTTATTTATACGCGTTGTAAAGAAGACAGGAATCAAATGGGAAATAAGAAGGATTTTTTGTTTTTACCTTAAAAATGGGGGTGAAATTTCCGAAAAAGGTATGTAATAAATAGATTAACTAATTGAATAAATGTGATATGATAATTATTTCACTCGAATGGGGTGATATGCGGTTAAAAAAACTCGTCCTTTCGGACTCGTTTTTTCAACCGCATCTCACCCCATACTCGTGAAATAATTTTCATATCACATTTATTCAGTTAGTTAATCTCTATATAGCTTAGAATAATAACAACATGAATACCGTTTGAAAGATATCAGTCATTGTCAAAATGTGGTTGTATTATCTTACCGTGATGACTTTTAAACTTCATTGTGACAATGTGCTTTTACAAATATAACACTATTGTATACATGTAAGTAACTAAAAGTGATTTTCAGATGGCACCATGAGTTAAAGTTTGAATTTTTAAATTACTACAGTGATATGAATATTTGTCTTGAAGATTGTTTGGACGAGCTATTACAACTGGCCAGACATCTTGGCGCTAAGACTGTCTCTCTTTATATCTTTTACCGAACTAGACGTCAATTAAACACTATCTGTAAGTTTTCAAGTAGCTTAACTCATTCAAAATGATAATAATGGCAATCTATAGTGATAATGTTTAAAAAGAATCTTTGATGATTTTGCAGCTTATGAGAACACTCCGCAACAGGTTAATGTTGTTTATCTCAATTTCTTCCATTTCAAGTACTAATGATAATTTGCCTTGCACATATTATGTAGCAAGGTGATCATACAAATGAACAGATGCCTAAATTGCAGAGAACAGTAGGCAATGAACGTGACCTGATACTCATACTGTGACTATTATAAGTTCGATATCAAAGAAATATTGTTCCCTTAGACTAAAAACTTAAATTAATATGTTTCAAAACCACACCGTCTGACTGATCGCTTCTTTCAGTAGAATTATCCATGACAGCATTATTTAACCCTTTCCCAAACGGCAATATTTTATGGTGATCCACTTCAAAAACTGCCAAAAATTACAAAATAGATGTTATTAAAGATAGGATTTGTGTAAAATATGGCACAGAAAATATTGAGACAAAAGTAGAAACTGATGGTTATCAGCAGTTTCTTCTTTTGTTTCAATGTTTTCCCAAGCCTACTCTCTTAGGGACGTCAAAACCAGGTCTTGTTTGGGAGAGGGTTAAAACTTTAGTAAAGATACTTTTAAAAGAAGAGTATTAATATAATCCATGTTATTCAACCAATGGAAATAATCGTCAATTTGCATTTTGACTGATGCTCAAACTCAAGACAAAAACGTTCAACGCGTGAACATTGACGGTTAACTCCCTGTCTTTCACGACTCCCTCGCTTATTACGAAGACGGATGTGTGGCATAAAACGTCAAAATTAGTTTGTGTCTAATTCATCAATGATGGAAGGAAAAAGCTTGTTACCCATGATGTCTGATTTAGTATTTAATTAGGTTTAAACGCAGAACGCATTACTGCCACATGGTTTGTCTCACCTCGTACATTCTGGAAATGGTGTGTAGGGTGTAATTGATAGACGTTCATATTAACCCTTTCCCAAACAAACTTGGTTTTGACGTCCCTGATTAAAAGGCTTGGGAAAACATTGAGACAAAAGAAGAAACTGCTGATAACCAGCAGTTTCTCCTTTTGTCTCATTATTTTCTATGCCAAATTCGACACAAATTTTATCTTTATAAACACCCATTTTGTCGTCTGGAGCAGCTTTTGAATTAGATCAGCCTAAAATTTTGCCGTTTGGGAAAGGGTTACAGATTGTTACTCACTCCTCTTGGTCCTTTGCAAAAAAACACAAAACTATGCACATTTGTTTCCCTATATTTGATTGCTTTTAAAATTTTAGTATGTCTAATTTTATCATATCAACCATTTTCTTATTATCATACGAGGGTTGATTGATAAGTATCAGAAAGGATTGAATTGTAACTGTCACACGATTTTATTTTTCAACATTATCCCCTTCTTTGTCTATATACTTTTGCCAGCGATGTTTTAAGGTCTCAATGCCACTTTAGTAGAACTCCTTCTCGCGATTGTTGAGAAAGGCCTCCACTGCATGCATGACGTCATTATTTTACTGAAAGTGGGTAACAGCAATAGCTCTTTTCAACTGCGGAAACGGGTGAAAGTCTGATGGAGTAAGATCAGGTGAATAAGGCGGGTGTTCTACTAGTTCAAACCTACAGTCATTGACGGCAGTCATGGCAATGGCAGATTTGTGAACAGGGTGTTGTCCTGGTGGAACAATACACCCTTGCTGAGTTTTCCACGGCGTTTGAGCTTGATGGTTTCTCTCGGTTTTACTGGCTATATATCTCCCTGTAACCCGCCTGTCAATCATTAATAATATCATGAACTTTATTGACCATTTCTGGTGTTGCAACAGTGACAGTCCTTCCCGTGCCGACGTCGTCCTCAAGACTCTGCCTACCATGCTTGAACTCCCCTACCCATCTCTTAACTGTAGCATACGAAGGGACATCATCCCCTAGTGTTGAAACCATATCTGCATGGATGGCCTTTCAAGTTAGACACTTTTTATACAGATATTGAATCATTGCTCCTTCAGCAACCTTGTCCATTTTGCAAAAGCCACTTGCCCGGTTTACTTTAGAGTGCTACCTCTTCAACATAAACTGACTAAATGACACCAGTTTTCGGCTGCACACTTTTTTATATCCAGAGAGTACAGAGGCTGAAAATGGACATACATGTACTTGCTTGGCTACTTCTATGAGAGGCTTACTACTTACCAATCAACCTTCGCATGTTTAATACCTTTTCGTTTGTCGTAGGAATTACATAATAGATTAGGAGATCGAGATTCATTGTAGAATTTTATCACTCTTTGTTTAAAGGTAGTTTATTACATTAAAGTGGTAGGATACTCTTTGTCTTAAAAGGCAATGCTATGATGAATTTCATTTAAAGACAATTGCCAACAGATGTTTGGAATAAGTGTCATTTGGTGAAAGAACCTACAATATACATTGTATGTACAAATTACAATAAATGGCATGGCAGAGCATCGCTAGCTTTTAGCTACTGATGCTCTTCCATGTCATTTATCCTGGGCTATACATGAAATTACCGGAAAATTATTATTGAAATCACATCAATTGCAGAGCCAACTGCAGACATTACGATATATAGAGAAATATCCGAAATTATACATGTGTAATGAACATAGCAAAACGAAAACCTCGCAATTTAAAAAGGAAGCGGAAAATGGAGATTATGCCCGTAAGAAGAACAACAAAACATACAAGAGAAACGTATAATAGGGAATGATTTAATTAAGTAAACAATGACGTAATTAAGGACAAAACAACCGTTTTTCGTAGGTATTGTTATGAAGTCTCTTATCTACGGCTTGATTCAAGTCGTATTTACGAGATGTTATAACAACACCGACGGGCTATCAAAACATAACATATAATCCAGTCTATTTTAGCACAAAATTCAATGCTATTGAGTGTTATCTCGACATCATTAAACTTGTATCATTGCTTACACTGGGGTAGAAATCTTGACCAATGCTATCAATTGGAACAATAAAGTTATTTCATTGAAGGTATATTTGAACTTTAGATAAACGAAGGAAAATACTCATTTTGATTAAAGATTCTTTGTTAGTAATATTTTTATAAAATAAGTCAGTGCAGAAAGATTTTTTTTCATAATTGATAAATAAATGCAGAATCAAACATCGAACGTTATAGTCATTTGGCTCCCGCCTTGACCCCCAAATATTCTCTGAAAAAGAAGTGTATGAATTAAGAAGCGGTCCATATGAAAATAGGCAAAATTTGTATTTGTGTGCTACATCTGCAATCTCAGATTTTGATGAATCTTTGTGAGAACCGTACTGTGTATAAAGGATCAACTAATCATGGTGCGTTTGTCCGAACATACCTGCTTACTTATGTTGCAACTAATATTCTCGGGATTTACAGTTGAATAAGCAAAAACAAATTAGGAAATGTGTCATATAGTTTTTATCATTAGCTTATGTGTGATAAATAAGATCAGATAATTATATCCCAGTAAAAGAACAGTCTCTTATACGTAAGATCATTTCTTTTACTGACTTCTATAGACAGAATAAGACGGGAAAGAACAAGTCACGATTGATTTACGACCAATCAATCAGGACGGTGACATCCTTGAAGACATTATCTATACGATGTTCCTAAGATTATTGAAGAAACCGGAATTATTTCGTTACATGTAGAGATGGTATAAGTTCTTTAACCTTTTCATGTACAATTTGAGCATGGGTTACTTTAATATTTCGGCAAGGTCTATTTGCGACATGATTAATATACAAGAAAACACAATTTCCGGAAATTTCAATTAGTTTTATGGATATTAGTTGATTGATAAAGTCATATTTGAATGAGTTTTCTTCGGTTCCTTGGGTGTGTAAATACATTTAGCCTTTTCTCTTAAGCAATGCGTTTCCAGTCAGGCCCTTGGAAAAATCAGAGAAAACAAGAAATTGCTGATGGTCAACAATTTTCCCTTTTCATTCAACAATTTCTATGCAATGGCATACACATTTTGTACTATTCACACCCTATTACCGGCTATCACTACAGCAGTTGCTAACCATGGGCAGTATCATCTATAAATAGCGGGTGTACTGGGTAGGTCATACTTTTTCCGTCTTTGCTTTTGTGTTAAAGCGTTTCTCAGCTATATTTGTAGTGCACTTGGCTGGCCATACATTTGAGCACCTACATGATAAATATTAGCCCAAAGAATCCCTAAACAACAAAATTATTCAGCGACAAAGTCGTAACTTCACAATTTTTTACGTAAAATCCAACTTTCAGTCCATATAATGAGAAAATGATAAGACGATCATTAGAATTGATATAACTATTAAAATAGTCAATCAATTTTCTGACACTGTGTAAATTTAGAGAACTGTCTGAATTGAATTAACTTCAGACTGACCGATTAAAACTAAACACTGATGCCGATTTGGCTATCACGAACAGCATATTGAAAATTTGAATAGAAAACCTGGACATTAAGTTGATGGCAACACAGAACAATATGTCTTGTTGGAAAAGCGGCATCTCTTTCAACAAGAAGTTGCCTGAAAGGAGCATAAATAATGAATTAACACCATTTCTTGATAGACTAGCCAATTTCTGAATTATAGACATAGAAATCATCTAGATATGGTTGAAGCTGAGTAACACAAAATTGAAGGACGTATGCAACCATTAGTTGTAGATGATAGTTTGTCGGTTAAGGTTAAGGTCATCCCATCATTAAAAACACCACTTTTTAGCGTAAATATTACTTTACTCTATATTCATATGCAGCGGAGGTAATTTTGAACATTTCTGTCAAATATTTCCGTAAGTATGCATTGATTCAAAATTCTAAACCGTTCAAAATGTTTATGTTTAGAATGTAAATGTAACACAGTTTAGGAATTACTGGCACTTATCAAATTCACCTCTGGCTCTTTAGTGCTAATGATGGGTTGTAAACCTTAAAAAAACTACACATAGTTTACAGTGAAAATTGTAGATTTTACATCATGTCGTTGTTGTTTTAGGCACACAATATGACTGTAATATTTTTAATGGGGTTAAATTTCATTTAGTCAGACTTAACTTAAATAGATGGAACCCATGCAAATATATGTATATGAATCCTGCTATTTCAAAGTCGGTCAATGAATCTTCAAACATTTCGATCGAATGTTTTGCGCGGTGCAAATTTGTATTTTTCATTGCGAAACGATTTGGTTTATTGTGGTTTTACGCCGTTTTCAACTGCCATGGTTATATCGCGGCACCTTGAGCGCCTAACCATGGATTCCCGTTGTTGCTCATACAAGTACTAACACAATAGACTAACCGAGCCTCCAGCTGCTCGCCCGCATGGGTTAACAATATCAAACCATTGGTGGGTAACATTAGTTAGAAAAGATATTTGCCACGGCCGGGGATCGAACTCGGGTTCTCTCGAATGAGAGACAGATGCGCTATCAATATTCAGCGTTTTGGCCTCATTGCGAAACGAAGCAGAGATATCGGTGATAACGGATTATCAAGCAAGAATCTGTTGATATCGATAAAACATCATGGTTGTCTACATAAAGCACATGGTTGCAACTAGCCTAGGTAAGTGAATACAGAAACTAGTGAAGGATAAAGATCAGTCAGCTAGGTAAGGATCTCTATGGATAAGGCGAGAAATCTCCCTAAACGTCTGAAATGGAAAACTCAATTTCCAAAACATGAAAATTAATAAATATCTCGAGCTGTATTGTTAGATCTATACCTAAATCATATGAAAATTGATTTTGTACAATCAAAACGATCCGACATGTACAGATAACTCCGTAAAAAGAGGCATTTTTTTGGAAATGGTTAAAAATGTTTATTTCTTTATTCTGTGTTATGTTTCACCTTGCATGATGAAGTAAAGCCGAGTGGTCATTGGACAAATAGACCTCTCAATAAAAGTACCCAGCCTCCAGCTGCGCTCTCACATAGATGATTCACGCCCATTGGTGAGAGACAAATGACTTTTGTCAAATGTAAGAATGGATACTGGTCGGCCTGGGGTTCGAACTCGCGACCCCTGGATTGACAGACTCGGCTTAAACAGATACATGTTGCAGCAAATACTCTTTATAAAGTAAACCGCACGGAATCTCGGACAAACAAAAGAGCTTTGTCCGTATGATTCTAAAACCACACAACTGCAGCTTGAATGAAGCCGTGGTTACGAGATTTTTAACAGCTAAAACCGCTTGGACCATTCTATTTTTAGAGTAAGATTTAACCCTATTAACCATAAGATTCCATTTCCCATATTATCAATAGCAATGAACTCTGTGCTAAAAGTACACTAGATTTACCGTTATAAGTATTGACAAACCGTCAGTGTAGGCCTAGTTATAAAGTCTCGCAACTATGGCCACATACGAGATTTTATAACAATACATACGATACACTATTGTTTCGCCAAAATTGCGCCACGGTTAATTGGATAAAAACATTCTCCGTTTATCTGATTTTAATATCAAAAAAATAACAACGACATCGCTGTATTGTCCACCCAAATTAACCCGGGACAACTTAATTTTCGTGTGCAAAGTCCGTTAGTTGAGTGCCTTGACCTTAACAAGTGGGGTCATTACATAATTATGCAGATGTCTCGGGTTAATCTTACTGGACAATATAAATGACCATTCTGATATTTGGCTAGTATAATAACCCGGTCAAGGTCAGTAATTATCCTCCAAATAGTGTTCATAATCAAAACTCTTATTAAATTCCCCTGCAAATAAGCAGTAATTAGATAAAGCTCGGAAACTCACAATTTTAAAACTTACATTTATATTGCTATAATAGACGAATAACGCAATGGTATTTTTGAGCATAGGATCTAATGTTGAAGGTATTTTTTTAAAGTGGGCCCGATTTTATAAACGCCGGCTAGAGTTAACCAAATGGCCAAGTATCTGTTTCGGTTATTTTTCGATCATTCACATCGGAAAATTTGAACAAATCAGTGAAATATTTTGTTTGTGCTAAACAGCGTTGATACAATCGGGCCTATGATTTGATTTCATGAGATGTAACGCCGTTTTAAACCGCTATGGCCATATTACAGTGACTGGAGCACCTAACCGTGGATTCTTGGGAAGTTCTTGCTTCATATATAGCTTATTCTTATCTGATGCTCTTTTATCAAACAAAAGTACCAGCATTCATGTATTGTTATAATGATATTATCATCAGCAAATTTTAAATATTTCACACCATGATCACTTGGATAATGAAAAAGAATTGTACATAGACAAGCAAAATAGTATCATTTATGCTGTCTGTGATTGCCTATTTCAAGTACGAATCTCCTGTCGGTGATCCCCCTACGTGCTGTTCGTGATTGCATAAATTTGTAGCTCACCAAACTTTGTTTGACTATAACGACATAACGGAATAGTTGATTGTCTGCACAAGCAATTAGTTGGTAGATAATATACTAGATATCCATTTTGTAATAACATTTCTAACATTTGCTTCAGTGTTTTTCTGCTATTTGCATGGAAAGATGAATTTTATATGCAAATATGTGAAGTTTCGACTTTGTTAGTGAATTATTTTTTTGTTTGAGGACTCTCTGTGCTAATATTTGACATGTAGGTGCTCAAATGTATGGCCAGCCAAGGGCACTACAAATTATAGCTGAGAAACGCTTTTACACAAAACAAATATGGAAAAAGTATGACCTACCCAGTTCACGCGCTATTTATAGATGATACTGCCCAAGGTTAGCAACTGCTAACAGTACAGTACTGGAACAGTACATTTATTTTCCGTTTGTGAAATGTTTAACTTTTCCCCAAACCATTTTTGACTTCCATGTCGAATTATACTGTAACCTTGATATAGAAATATAAAATGTAGACTGCTCTTTCATTAATGTTCTTCGTGTAAAGTACATTTTTTCGGTTTATATAAAATTCAATGTGTTATCGGAAACACTATTACAATTTTGGAAGTCTAAAATGTGTTAATTGGGATAGTGTTAAAATGATGAGGGCCATAATGAATATTTTATTATCAAATTCAATAAATTACTTGGTAACAACATTTTATCGGTCTAAATTCACTTAGTCCTGAAAAGGCACGAGTTTCTTTCAAGGGTTTCCGACCTTGGCATCAGTGATATATGTCTATTCAGGATGTAGGTCGAGTAAACAAATACAACTCAAAGCAGGCTGCATCGCGTCTACATATAAATCTTATCAAATGATTTCAAGATTTATGTAAAAGCTGATTGACTACGTGCTCTGATGAAAAACATTTGGTGCCACCTCAAAACATTCGTAATGAAAAAAAAACATTAAGGGATCTAATTGAATCTGTACAAATGAAAACGGATCCAACATATTCATAAGAAATCCAATATTAACCTTCTCACAAACAAGACCTGGTTTTGACGACCCTAATAGAAAAGGCTTGGGAAAACATTGAAACAAAAGAAGAAACTGCTGATAACCAGCAGTTTCTCCTTTTGTCTCAATATTTTCTGTGCCATATTTTACACAAATCCTACGTTTAATGACATCCATATGTTATTTGTGGCAGTTTTTGAAGTGGATTACCCTAAAATTTTGACGTTTGAGAAAGGGTTAAAATAATGGTCAACGTCATGCAACGGCATAATTATATCATATCTGTCCAGTGCCAATGGGTGTCAACTTCATCTCGTCTGTCTAATCCTTTCTAGTTATGGTTATGGAAACCTAGTTCTCAAAAGAAAGTGAAAGCTTAAAGTGTTACCGGTGATATTTTGTAAGATAATGTGGTGCACCACATATTGTAAGATAATGTGATTGCCCCTCCACGTTGTGCCAAGAATATCAAGTACGAGGGTTGATTGGTAAGAAGTGAGTCTCTCATAGAAGGGGCCAAGCAAGGATGTCCATTTTCAGCCCCTGTATTCTCTGGCTATATAAAGGTGTGCAGCCGAAAACTGGTGTCATTTGGTCAGTTTATGTTGAAGTAGTAGCACTCTAAAGTAAACCGGCAAAGTGGCTTTTGCAAAATGGACAAGGTTGCTGAAAGAGCAGTGATTCAATATCTGTATAATAAGGGTCTAACTTCGAAGGACATCCATGCAGATATGGTTTCAACACTAGGGGTTGATGTCTACAGTAAAGAGATGGGTAGGGGAGTTCAAGCGTAGTAGGCAGAGTCTTGAGGAGGACGATGTCCGCCCTGGAAGGCCTGTCACCGTTGCAACACCAGAAATGGTCAATAAAGTCAATGATATTGTAATGACTGACAGGCGGGAGAAATACAGAGATGAAAAGGCTCTCTGCCCGCTGGTATGGGTACAAAGGCTTCTGACAGTTGACCAGAAGCTCGCTAGGCTCTTTTTGTTACGTGCTAATCTGAGTCTTTTAGAGGCAGACACAGATAACTTTCTGCAGAGGTTTGTGACTATGAATGAAACTTGGGTCTATCACTTGACCCTAGTGTCAAAACAACAGTCCAAACAATGGAAGCACCCTGGGTCACCCCCACCCAAAAAGGCAAAGGCTGTCCCATCAGCAGGAAAGGTTATGGCTTCGGTTTTCTGGGATGCTGATGGCATCTTGATGGTAGATTTTCTACGAAAGGGCCAGAAAATTAATGGACAGTATTATGCATCACTTTTTAGGCAACTAAGAGAAACCATCAAGCTCAAACGCCGTGGAAAACTCAGCAAAAATGTACTGTTCTATTAGAGCAATGCCCCTGTTCACAAATCTACCATTGCCATGGCTGCCATCAATGACTGTTGGATTGAACTAGTAGAACACCCGCCTTATTCACCTGATCTTGCTCCACCAGACTTTCACCTGATACCCATTTCAGTCAAAGGATGACGCCATACATGCAGTGGAGGCCTTTCTAAACGATCATGAGAAGGAGTTCTACAAAAGTGGCATTGATGCCTTAAAACATCGCTGGCAAAGGTGTATAGACAAAGAAGGGGATTATGTTGAAAGATAAAATCGCTTGACAATTACAATTGAAACCTTTCTATGTGAGGCTCACTACTTATCAATCATCCTCGTATGTGCTGCTTTAACCCATTCCCACATGGCGATTTTTGACGCAATACAAAATTTAAGCTTTGGAAGTCAAAGTGGCAAATGAAGAAATTGCTTCCGACAAGCGATTTCTTCATTTCCATATTGTTTCCAATCCACAAAAACCGAATAAAGTAAATTTCTATTCACTTTAAATTGTCCTCTGTAACATCTTTGAATTTAGACCCAACAATAATTTTGCTATCTGGTAATTCGTTAAAACATGACCCGTTTCTAAATAAAAAACTCATTTAATAAATAATAATTCCGGTTTTTATTCATGATATACATGAGACTGTAAGATGTAGACATATTAGTCTAGGAGGTAGATGAGGTTTAATTGCGGTAAAAGCACCATACAACTTTTAGACTGTTTCTTGTAGCAAATTGTCTCAGGAGTTCGGAAATGCGCGTCTGACGCGCATCCGCCTAGATATAAGGGGAGAAAATTGAGGTTAAAGTTGTCTGCCCTTGGATTTTTAAGCCAAAAATTGAATATTACAAGGTATTTCTTTTAAGGCATTGATTTATTTAAAATGGTTTAAAATTGGTAAATATATGCACATATCATCTCCACGCATATTTTAATGATGTTTGATGAATGTTTTTTATCCATAAAAATCCAAGATGGCCGCCAGAATGTCTATTTTTAGTAACAAAAAGGTGTTTTTCTTTGAAATAATATTTTTTTGGGGATGCATATTCGCTGATTTGAAATTTTATGCATGTATTTAATATATAAAAATTAGGAAATTGTCTCAGAAGTTCGGAAATGCGCGTCTGACGCGCATCCGCCTAGATACAAGGGGAGAAAATTGAAGTCAAAGTTGTCTGCCCTTGGATTTTAAGCCAAAATGGAAATCTTACAAGGCATTATTTTTAAGACATTGAGTCACTACAAATGGTTTTTAATTGGCAAATATATGCACAATTCATCTCCATACATATTTTAAAGACAATTTATGAAAGTTATTGATCCATAAAAATCCAAGATGGCCGCCAGAATGTCTATTTTTAGTAACAAAAGTGTCTTTTTTTAAATAAGCTTTTTTTCTGGGATGCATGTATGTTGATATGAATTTTATGCACATATCTAATAAATATAAACCAATTGGAACTTAGAAAATTCGGAAAAATAAGTTTTGGATAGTATTTGAAATGAATTTCTATGCTTAAATTGCATTTTCATATCCTGAGAATTTTGCGAAAAGCGTTTCGATGCATTTCTGTTAGGATATTCATTCATTCAAAATGGTTTTAATTGGCAAATATATGCATAATTCATCTCCATACATATTTTAGTGATGTTTAATGAAAGTTTTTGATCCATAAAAATCCAAGATGGCCGCCATAATTTCTATTTTTAGTATCAAAAACGTATTTTTTTAAATATAATTTTTTTTCTGGACGAATATATATTATGCTTATATGAATCTGTAAGAATATACATGTATTTAATAAATATTAACTTATTGGAACATAAAAAGTAGGGAAAATAAGTTTTGGATAGTATTCTAAACAAATTTTTAAGCTCAAATTGTATTTTCATAATCCTGAGAATTTTGCCAAAAGCTTTTCGATCCGTAGATTAAACGCATATTCAAACATATTTATTCTTTTCATTATGCTTGTGTATTTAACATTGAATATGCATTTCGCATAATCAGTTAGTACGGATATTTATAACCACCCGAAAAAAATTCTATAGCCAATATGGATGACAAGATGGCCGTCATTTTGATTAATTTAGAATTACATAATGAATTCTGTTGTAGAATGGACTAACTCTTAGGAAGTTTTCCTGATCATACAAAATGACTTTTTGTTGATTCAATTTAAGTCTGCATGTTATTGCTTCATATCTGGCTGAATCACAATCATAAATTACATGTTACAAATTTGAAAAGCAATGAATTGAATGGAATTCTGTTTTTGTTACATAGAAACTTAATGACTATTACCTTTTTGCAGAATGTGGCCCTTGTAAAGTTTTAAAACGTACGAGTTTCGTACACTGTATCCTGTAACATTTATAATATTATATCTTTCTGTTTCCCAGGTACACAAATTAATTGATATAATGCTGCAAAATTTAAAGACAAAAAGGAGGTCAACATGTCAAGGAATTGTTCTTTATGCATTGGCCAAAACGTCTGGCTTGGGAAGTGAAACCATTTGACGAAAATACCTGGTTAAAAGCACAAACATGTGCGCCTGTTAGACTGTCCAGAGGTAGTTCCTCCAAATATACCTCGATTATTCTCCCAGACTCGTTTGATGATACCACGGTATATAACATCAGTTGTTACAGCAACTTCACTGCCATAAGGAATTCTACAGGGCAACCGAACACTGTAGATGAGTCGAAATCATACACAGTGCGCTATTATGTGCCAGAGAAAGCTATTTTGATCACAACTCAATTATTGAGACAACCTACTACTTAGGAGGTTTAGTCTTAAAGCATCCCTTTTATTTACCTCTTTCCTAAATGATAAAATTGTAGGTTGGTTAGGCTCTAGCAATCTTAAACTGCAAGGGTACCCTTTGACCATGTGTAAAGCACATTGAAGAATCTAATTAAATTTCCTATGGGCTCTGCTTGGCATTTGGCAAGGGCTTCCACTGTTACAGGTTCAGGCAGGTCCTTGAGGTATTTCTTTAAATCCTTCACTAAACCTCTCAAGCAGTAAATCAGGGCAACACTTACTGATTGTTTTCTCCAAGACTGCTAACTTGTATTTGTTGAGCTTCATCTTCCAAGAAGCTAGTGTTAAGTGTGTGCAGGAATGCCAAGAATTCAGCTCCATAGCACTCTACTGCTGATTCCTGAATGAGATTCTTTAGTAAATTACCATTATGATCATCGGCTGAAGGTGATTTGTCCATTAGATAGGCTTCCTCAACCAGACCATTGCCATGATGCAGGTGTCCTTGCAGCTTTGGTGATACTTGACTTCTTTTGCTATCATGCCAATGCCACTGATTTTTGCTAATAGTTTTTAGCTCGACTTTTCGAAGAAAATGAGAGCTTATACTGTCACCCGGGCGTCGGCGTTGGCGTCGGCGTCGGCGTTGCAACCAAGGTTAAAGTTTTTTCAAACATCAATTATTTCTATACTATCAAATGTTTTCGACCCAAACTTGGAATACTGATTCACCATCACACCCACTACCTTACTACCAGGGCCCATGACCCTGGCTCCACTATATTTGGAGTTATGCCCCCTTTATACTAAGCAACTTAGAAAGTCGAGCGCGCTGTCTTCGGACAGCTCTTGTTATTATTTTTTCTCACGCCTAATTCATATATGATGACATTTGCTGCACCTCCAGTTTCACATTTCCTCGGATATTCCTTTTTGAACTGGCTTTTCTATTTCGCAGGACAGTCACAAAATACACAATCATGTTGTAGAGAATATACTAGATGTACTCAATGGATCAGATATCCCTTGCTCATGAGAGCAAATTGTGTATGATTTCGACTCATCTACAGTATAAGGTTGTCCTGTAGAACCCCTTATGGCAGTAAAGTTGCTGTAACAACTGATGTGATATCCCATGGTATCATCAAACAAGTCTGGGAATTGAGAATTGAGACATGCTTAGACGAACTACAAGCTGTAAACCAAGTTTTCTTAAAAAAGGGTTGTAATAGGAATATTTTCCAATGAGCTTTTAGCCCATTTTGAGTTATAATATGGGAGTTAAAGTAAAGTATTTTTGTCTCAAGCATTCACAGGGGCTTTCATGCTATTATTGAAAGTGGTACAGCATTGAAAATGCAGATTCAAACAAGCGCAAAAGATACAAGTGGGGGAGAGCACATGTAAGACAACATCTCTGAACAAAGGGGGGATGACTGTTCTCCCCCCAAAATTTTGACAATCTAAATATCCTCAGAATCAATTTGAATGCGCTCTGAGAGGTCCATTTTGGCTTTGAATCTCATAAAACATATATATAATACATTAAGCCAAAGAAATATTACAGCCATGGCCATAATTCCACTGACAGCTTTGTGTTATACCAACAGTTCTTACCCAGTCTAGTGTGTTGTATGTTGATGCATTTGTGTTTAATCTAGACAAGAAAGTCGTGATGGCCATATATCGCACAACACTGAGGTTTAGAGGAGATTGTATTTATCAGATACCTTCTGCCTCATCCCAGACCAACAACTTCCAGCCAATTTTCATTTCAGGCAAACATTTGTCAGAAGATTGTACAAGATTTCATTCTTGCCCTCCATATGTAATACAATATCCCATAACAAAGGGCCAATTTTCATTGCAGCACAAAACTTTCAAGTATTTTGATAGAAGATCATAAGACAATTATACGAACCAAATTTCAAAGCTGTAGGTCAAACATGGGGAGTAGAAGATTGTCGAGGATTTGCTCCTCCGTCTCTATCTAGAATATGATATTTCACAACATAGGACCCAATTTAATTGTAGCACAATAATTAAAAGCATTTTGACAGAGGGCTTTTAGACAATTCAACACGTCAAATTTGAAAGCCCTTGAAAGCCGGAGTAGAAATAAGCCTTTTTTTGTCTCATTATGTAGTCTAATACTAACAACACAGGGCCAATCTTCATTATAACATTATGATTTTAGTTCTTTAGGGGGTGCTATAAGACAATTCCATAGACCAAATTTCAAAGCCCTAGGCCAAACGATTTAAGTGTAGTAGATTGTACATGATTTCCTTCTTTGTCTATATGAAGTTTGATACAGGTCCCACAACATATGGTTAGGTTTCATTGTACCACAATCACCTGAAACATTTTCGTAGAGGACCTTCATACAATGAGATTCTACATACAAAATTTCAAAACTCTAGGCCTTATGGTATGGGAGGAGAGTATTTTTTACGTGTGAACAGACAGGCGGACTACGGATGGCGAGTGATCACTATACTTCACCCTCAGCACTTTATGCTAAGGTGAGCTAATAAAGTAATCACTTTACACATCCACAGCATAACAATCCAGAATATGCTACTATACAGCATATCATGATCCTTGTCATATGTATTGGCACCTTAAAGGTATGTGTCCTATTCAATAACCTTGTAGGTAACCAAATTAGTGATGATGAACAGACGAAAACACCATAACATTATACAGTATGTTAATGCTATAATGGAAGACAGAAATTCTCTTACCTGAAAATTAAACAGACAAATATCATCTTTTCATTCATCAATAATAATTTTACCAAAAAATGTAGGAAATGTTTTAAAAATATAGAAGAATTGCACATAGGAGTTTATGAGGTACTTAAAAATAAATAATTTGTGCCCAAAATTTAGGAGTTTTAGAGGAAAAAAGGAATTGGTTGACAGCCTTAAACTAGCTTTGGACTGTCTAAGTGACACACATGTTTAGGCTTTTAATCAGGTATTTTCATCAAAGGATGCCACTTCCCCAGGTCATGATTTTTGGAGAAGATGTAAAGTATTGTTCCTTGACATATTGACCTCCTTTAATGTCTTTCAAAGTTTACAGCATTATATCAGTTATCGTGTTTTCCTGGGAAACAGAAAGAAATGATGTTATAAAGGTTATAGGATACATTGTACATTTTAAAACTTCATAAGGGCCACATCCTGGAAAAGGTAATATTCCAATTTAAGGTTCTGTGTAACAAATACAGAATTTTATCGGATTCATTGCTTCTCGAATTTGTAGGTTCTAATTGTGATTCAGCCAGATATGAAGCAATAACATGCAGACCTGCATCAACAAAATGCGATTTTGCATGATTAGGAAAACTTCCCGTGAGTAAGCCCATTTATACAACAGAATTCATAAAATGGTGGCCATCTTGGCATTCATGTTGGCTTTACATAATTCTTGATGGTTATAAGTATTCATTCTAAGTGAGTATGTGAAATGCATATACGCATGTATATTGAAAAGAATAATTCTGTAAATGTGTTTAATTTATGACTTGAAAATCTTTTGGCAAACTCCTAAGGATTATGTAGATGCAATTTCAGCTTAAAACTTTGTTTAGAACACTATCCGAAATTTATTTTCCTACTATGCAAAACTTATTTTCCTTTCTTTTCTATGTTACTATAAG
The DNA here is from genome assembly GCA_963680895.1 of Fragum sueziense. Lineage (NCBI taxonomy): Eukaryota > Metazoa > Mollusca > Bivalvia > Cardiida > Cardiidae > Fragum > Fragum sueziense. The sequence goes on from OY804596.1 coordinate 11,885,104, forward strand.
TCAATATTCATCAAATACATTCATAAAAAAATCATATTAGCATTCATATATATATGCGTCTCAGCAAAAAAGGCCTTTTTGTTGCTAAAAATAGATATTATGGCGGCCATCTTGGATTTTTATGTATCAAAAACTTTCATTAAACATCATTGAAATATGAATGGCGATGAATTGTGCATATTTTCGCAATTAAATGACAGTAGTAATGAATCAATGCCTTAAAAGGAATGCATCGAAACGCTTTTCGTAAAATTATGAAAATTCTGATGAAAATGCATTTAAGCTTTAAAATCCGTTCCAAATACTATCAAAAACTTATTTTTCCGAATTTTCTAAGTTCCAATTCGTTAATATTCATTAAATACATGCATAAAAATTCATATCAACATACGTGCGTCCCAGAAAAAAAAAACTCATTAAAAATGGTCCTTTTGTTACTAAAAATAGACATTCTGGCGGCCATCTTGGATCTTTGTGGATCAAAAACATTTATTAAACAACGTTAACATATGTATGGAGATGAATTGTGCATATATTTCCCAATTTAAAACCATTTGTAATGAATCAATGCTGTAAAAGAAATGCCTAGTAAGATTTCCATTTTCGCTTAAAATCCAAGGGCAGACAACTTTGACCTCAATTTTCTTCCCTTATATCTAGACGTATGTGCGTCAGACGCGCATTTCCGAACTCCTGAGACAATTTCCTAATTTTTATGTATTAAATAAGTGCATAAAATTTCAAATCAGCGAATATGCATCCCCAAAAGAATCTTATTTCAAAGAAAAACACCTTTTTGTTACTAAAAATAGACATTCTGGCGGCCATCTTGGATTTTTATGGATAAAAGACATTCATTAAACATCATTAAAATATGCGTGGAGATGATATGTACATATATTTACCAATTTTAAACCATTTTAAATAAATCAATGCCTTAAAAGAAATGCCTTGTAATATTCAATTTTTGGCTTAAAAATCCAAGGGCAGACAACTTTAATCTCAATTTTCTCCCCTTATATCTAGGCGGATGCGCGTCAGACGCGCATTTCCGAACTCCTGAGACAATTTGCTTTTACCGCAATTAAACCTCATCTACCTCCTAGACTATATGTTTCTTTCGGATCAGATAACACTCTATACTAATAAATTTGAAAATAAATAAATATACTGAGTATTTATAGCTATACAGTACCCAACAGATGAACACTGTTTAAAAACCTGACATAACAGAATTGCAGTAGGGCCTACATATATTGGTGCTGCTGAAGCCATTCTTACGTTGTTATTTAAAACCCTATGTTGTAGGTCCTCATTTGAATCGTCTCGACAAGACGATTCCAGTGAGTACCCACAATACTCAAATAAATATGGAAAAATGATTTTGGGTAAATATTAAAAAGAAAACTGTGAATACTTTCGTGTTTGTGTCGACATTTTTAATCGTAATGGGAGGAATACAGGAAAAATTGTATTTTGAAAACCCTTTACCCATCTTATACACATGTATATAGCTCTATGATCAATTAATTTATCGCTGCACTACCCACCTTTGATTATCTTTACATAGACATAGACAATTTTATTTGACGTAAGCTGTTTCCAGCTTCTAGTCATAGAAAGTGTACAATTTCTACAATGTACAATTATAGAATTACATCTTTCATTCAAATAGTTATTTTAAAGGGACATAACATTCCCATTTCCTTTTTAAAGTATGTCTTGATGAAAAGATTGGTTATTCCCATGCGTATAAATGTTATCGGTTTTTTGAAGTTGTTGTTTATAAGCGAAAAATACGCCTGTAAAGTTGAGACAGAAATGACAAATTCCATATAAATCTGAAATGTTGTGGATAACAAATTGTTTAATTTTAGCACAAAAATATATAATTCACGTACACGGCGCAATATTTTGGCTTGAAATTTTCAAAATTTTCGTAAGAAAATATGCTCTTTCAGATAAAAATAAAAGTACAATTTATGAAAAAATACCTGAAATGTCACTTTAAAGGAAATTTAAATAGACCGTTATAATATTATTATGTTTGCGTTTTTCTCTTCTTTTAAATCTGATTTTCTAAGCAGTTGGGCCCATGCATACATGCGTTCTTTAGGCATTTGTGAAAATAGATGATTAAGGCTGTTCGCCATGACGATAAATAGATTGTGATCTCCTCATATCTGAGGGATGACATATTTAGCTGATAGTCTAGTTGAAATGTTGCATGCATAGAAATATGCTGAACACTTAACCAGGCGTTTATATTTCATTATGTCAAGCCAATGAGAAATAACATAGTTTTACATACGAATGGGTGTCTTGAAAAGAGGACATTTTTGTATCTGAGAACAACATGGATCTAGCTTAGTCTATGCATTCGCACATTCTGATCAAGTTCCATACTGGTCTCATAGATCTATATCGTCACTTTTCAACGCTTTTCAACGAAAACCTCGTAACTGCAGCTTATTTTAAGCTGTAGTTCCGAGGTTTTCGTTGAAAAGCAACGATATCTTCTTCAGCATTAGCAATTACGACTAATACGGAGTATGACTAGATTTTACTTTGGCACAATCTGACCTGGTCATATGGGAGCCCAAACAGCTACAAGGGTGTTACTTACATCCCGGCACATATAAAGACCGGGACATGATTCTGGGTTGTCGACGTTCTCTTCAAAATGAATTACGAATGCGGCAACAAAATCTAAAAAAAGTATAATACATGTACCATATATCGATGCACCATACGGGGGACGTCCATACGCCTTATCAAGCGTCCAAACGAGACATCGACATCCCCAAACAAGATCTTGCAGCGTTTAAAAATGTGATAAAGACTGGCACATGATGTTCCACCCTGAACAATTTACGTACTACAATAAATATACTCAAGAAGCGACAACCAAATTCCAAATTAGTTGCGTTGTGCAGCACAGACAGGCTAATTTTGTTTGAAGACTAAAATTTAATGTGTTTTAAAAGTGCTACTTTCCTATGAATTTAAATAGAAAAGTGCATTGTAAAACCTCCGTCGCACGCAACACAAGTCTGTATTTTATTGTATATTGCTTGGCTCTGACTGGAATAAAGACAGGTATTAACCCTTTCCCACACTAAAAAGTTAGAATGCACATGGTCTAATTTGAAAACGGCTTTACTCTTAATAAAAGTCATTTGATGGTGGCATTGTAAGAACGTATACACATTACAGCCAAGAAAATAACTGTACTGAAGGAAAAAAATGTTGTTGTTTTTTATATTTCCTCGATTTTCTTCACATATTCCAAGAATTACAAGTTTTGAATTCGGAGAATTTCCTGACAGGTCTATGGTATAAACAACAGAAATATGTTCGTTTTTTATTATATTTTATTCATTTACACCAAAACATGGAGGTTTTAATTTAAACTCTGTCTTTTATTAGATTTATGATGAATAATTATATGCTCAGATTTTATAAACTAGTATCTGCGCTTTTCAACAAAAACCTCGTAACTGCAGTTTTTAAGCTGCAGTTACCACGTGTTCGTTGAAAAGCAGCGATAAACTGTAAAGTTAAAGATCTTGTCCAAACATGTGTCCTTCATTTCCTGCTTTCCTACAACACGGTGGGGATTGTGCATGATGGGATGGATAACGAATACGGACAAAATAATCTCGATTCTGGTAAGATTTTTTGCAATAACTTCCTTATTTGTGCCTCAATTTTCAAAAGGTTTGTTGCATGTACTCCGTCTTACCGAGCTCTTTCATCGGATGTATGACATATTAGATAACTCGTGGTACTTTTTTTCAAAATATTGTCCCAACCGACCAGAAAGCGAAATGGTAACGACTACGGCCAAATTAACCACGCTTCAGGTAAGCATTTGTGCAATAACTTTCTTATTTAAGCGTCAATTTTCATGCAGTTTGTTGCATGTACTCCGTCTTACTGAGCACTTTTCTCAGATGTATTACTTATCGGGAAACTCATTGTACTTTTCTCAAAAATCGATCCCAACCGACTAAAAAAAGACCTGGATTTTTTGTCGTTTTTCTGATCGGTTGGGATCAATTTTTGGACAAAGTACAAAGATTCTACAAAATAGATAAGTCATATATCTGAGGAAAGAGCTCGGTAATGCGGGGTACATGCAACAAATCGCTTGAAAATTGACGCAGAAATAATAAAATTATTGCACAATTTCTTACCTGAAGCGAGGCAAATTTGTCCGTATTCGTTATCCATCCCATCATGTACAATCCCCACCGTGTACAATCGGTATTTGAAAGATTAATATAGGAGAAGAAAATTTTGGATTTTCTATCTATGTACACGGTATATCCCGTCTCGTATATACAAAATGTACATTACTCCCTGCTCCTGTTACTTTTCAGTATACCTTTCTTAAAGGTACATTTGTATCCCCAGGCCTAAATCTCTAATGGTCCACAAAATTTGGCTTTTAGCATGTTGTCACATCGTTTATATACTTTATATGACATAATACAAGATTTATACAGTAAAGGACATAAATCGATAATCATGCAGCGGTGTAAAACTATGGATATGAAATATTTACAGCTGGTTGATCGTGTTTACGAAATGATGTGATATGGGGTTTTATATCCGTCGTTATCTTAGCCAATACAGATCAGACGAAGCTGAAATTTTGCACAGAGAAATATTTTAAAGGTCATATTTTAATTATGTTATTATTTAATTATGTCATATTTTAATTATGTTATTTATACAGACAAATTCCCCGAAAAAAAGCAAGTAACTGTAATGAACCTTTAAACAAACTCCAGTTTGACGGATAGATTGAACGAAAAAATGGATGATACATGTCGTCGAATGAAAGAGTATTTGTGACATTGCATTATATTTAACAATGGGTTCAATATCTAACAACCTGATTTCCGATAAATCACCCCTCAAAACTATCTAAAACTCTTTAAAACAACCCTTAGGGACACACCACATCGAGAGAGTTAAACGAGCTGTGCAATTCGGTTATCAAAAACATAATTATTCTCTTTTGACTGAATATGAATAACCTTATCCCTCACAAGACATTGTTTTGACACCCAGTTAGAAGAAACCCTTATCAACATGCAAGGAACCATTCAGACAAAGGAAGAAAAAAAAACATAACCAACATTTTCTTATTTTGTCTAAATAGTATCCGTGTTATATTGTTCACGAGTCATATTCTTTTCTACTTCGTTTTTTCGGCTGTATCAGCTTGCGAGCAGTTTGATGTTTGATGTTTTAGATAGACACCCCTTTCTATTACATAACGGAAGTTTTAAATAAGCATCTGGTTAAACGGGGTACGGACAAAACCCCACCAGGACAAAACCCCACCAGGACAAAACCCCCTCGGACAAAACCCCCTCGGACAAAACCCCACCACTAAAATTGGCAAGGCGGACAAAACCCCACCAGTCTTATATTTATTCATTTTCAAATCATTCAACAATAAATTTTTATTGAAACAAATAAATTTGCATTTGATCAAGTAGATCTATTGTTAAATAGTTATGCTTTGATAATTTATTTTCTATTTTTCTCATTTTTGATGTTTGATGAATAAGAATTACAGAAAAGAAATAACACTCATATAATGTAGGACTAATGGTTTTTTTTCCATGGTAATCATATACCATGGTATATTATCAATGATTTATTTTTATAATATTTTTAGATTTATGATTTTTTGAAGTTTTTTTATGAAGCCTAAAAATTTGTTTTTGGAACCAAAAAGTATTTATTGCTTAATCATAAATTGATAATGAATGAAGAATTTATCCCTGAATATGAAATTATTTTTTCCCAAAAAAGTTTTAATTGAATAATACGTTTGATAAATATTAGTAAGCATGGTTTAGGGGAATAAACTTATGTAAAATTAGAATTGTTACTTTCTTCTGAGGTGTTAAGTCTTCTGATGTCACCTATTGTCCTGATTATGATAGGTGATAACTGATTTAGCAGATAAGGGAATGATAATTATAATGCATGCCAAATGACTTATTTAGGTGACAAAAATTTGATGTCAAGATAATATTTGGCTTCATCTTATTCCCAGTTACCCCTCCTTTTCCCACAATTGTTTCCTTTTTAAAGCAAAATTGTCTTATTTGGATATTGCAATAAATACAGAATGGGAAATAAGTATGAAAAAACAATGCTTTTAAAATACAATAAATACACAAAATTCCACAAAAACAATCTATCTAGATCAATTTTTTGAAGTTTCAAATAAATAATTAAATTTTATAGTAATAAATTGTGAAACATAATCAAATTTCTCATATTTAAAAATATTTTCCTTACCAAATATTTTTTTCTATGTCATAAATTTGTTATACTATATTTTATATATTGGTGGGGTTTTGTCCTGGTGGGGTTTTGTCCTGATGGGGTTTTGTCCTGGTGGGGTTTTGTCCGAGGGGGTTTTGTCCTGGTGGGGTTTTGTCCTGGTGGGGTTTTGTCCTACACTCGGTTAAACAGTGGTATTTTCCATTAACCCTTTCCCAAACAATAAGTTTTTAGGTAGTCCAAATTGAAAGCTGCTGCAGACAACAAAATTGTTAATTGAAATAGTATTTGTGTACAATATAGCTAAAATGATTATGCAAAAGGAGAAATTGCTGATTAACAACAATTTCTTCTTTTGTCTCAATGTTTTCTCTAGTCTTTTCTAATAGGAACGTCAAAACTATGTCTTCTTTGGAAAAGGGTCAGATCTAAATATGCTCTCTTTTGCGATCTCTTTCAAATCAAATTGTCAAGATGTTCATAACATGGCAAGTTTTAACGACTTAAACGGAAAAAAGACGATAACATTAGAACTGAAGTGCGCTATGTTACTCATGATAACAGAATAATTTATAGACACTAATAATTATAAAAGTAATCACTGATTAGTCATGAAAACATTCACTTTCATTATTCTTATCAGTTTCGAGGCCTACAAGTATTTACATGTATCTACTTTACCCCCCGGTCCCACTGAGCCCGATTTCCAAAATAGTCGTAGTGCTTCGGGAGGGCACATTGTCTGCGATTTACTACGAATTTGAGCCGATTTTCACCGCTGATCCCATCTTTAGCGGTAAGTTCCCGATGGACAGCGAAATGCTACGATGCAATACGATTAACTACGATTTCCTCCCGATTTTGTTCCGAAGTACCACGAGATTAGGAGCCGAGTTACTACGAAACAGTACGAACTAGACCGACTGTCCCGATTTCTAACTACGATGTACTGCGACGCATACAGAGTTACTGCGACATACGCCGACAGATCCGATCTACTACGAATTTTGAAAATTTTCGTCGCGATTTTGTCCCGATTTCGTAAACTTGGTATATAAATTATGATTAATTCAACAGAAAAATCAGGTTGGAATTTGTTTATTAGAGTAGCCACATGCCAACAACAGAAAGCGACATTAGAATAACTGTTGTTTGTCCGAAATTACGTCACGGTTTACTTGATAAAATTGACCCCATTGACAATTCAGATCAAAGTGTAGTACTGGTGAGTTTGCGGGTGTATTGCATAGAGTTTATGCATTGTTAATAGTATGAGAAAGCCAGGAAAATATAGATAGATGCCCTATAGGCTGCAAAACAGTCAAAAGTATTGTCAGATAAAACCCCTATTCAAAAAGGCAAGATTAAATGAGCTGTTGACACGATATAAATGGATACTATCGAAAGTGGCTTAAGCATTTCCCAAACCAGACCTTGTTTGTAGGGCTATGTCCTTATTAGAAAATATCTGAGAAAACATTAAGACAAAAGAAACAAATGCTAATAACCACCAATTTTATAATCAATTAGCCTTAATAATTTCTTCGATATCGCAAAACCTATGTTAACCTACAATCAAGTCATCTTCTGTCAGATCAACATGTTTGAATGGTTTCTTTTTCTTAATGATGGTGCCCTGAGCATCGATTCCATCTTCAAGTTCGTGGTCAGGATCCTGATAAGGATCAGGTTGGTTGATCAATGACTCATTAGGAATATAAATTCTGTCAAGCGTCCGCTTTTATGGTCACAGTGCATCGAATGGTTTTGTTTAAAGGTTTAGAACTGAATGAATAGCAATTAAGTTTATGCCAAAAACAGACTCAAGCTGTAGTTGCGGGATTTCAGAACCACAACGGCGAAATACTTTTATTTGTCCGAAATTACGTCATATATAGTTGATAAAATTTAACCCTATGTTTTCAAAGTTGATTTACCTTTTTATACTTTCCGAAATTCGGGGTACCTCGCAGTACTTCGGGATAATATCCTAGTAGCCCGTAGTTATTCGTTGTAGATCGGTGTACCTCGGGTACGATTCGTGTAACTCATCGTAGTTCATCGGCGTGTATCGGAATTTGCTCGTAGTACATCGGCGTTATTCGGTGTTCATCGCCGAGATGTATATCCCGAATAAGTACGATATAGTCGCCGAATAACGCCGATTTACCTACTACGAAGAACGCCGATTTAATACGACGTACACCGAGGTGCGCCGACTTGGCCACGATTTTCGAAATCGGGAGAAAAATTTGCGCATGTTGAAATTTTTGTCCCGATTTATTTTTGATCCCGAATTGGTGCCGATTTGAATCAGGATGCACTACGACTCTCCCGAAGTACGCCGATTTCGTGCCGATTTTGAAATTTTTGAAATCGGGATTAAATCGGGCTCAGTGGGACCGGGGGTTAGCTTCACCAATATGGTAACTACGAGATATAAAATGGGTCCTTGTTTACAGATCAACCTTTTCCAAAACAACACCTTGTTTTGATATTTCTAGTTGGCAAAAAAGGAAAACAACGAGACAGTGAGAACATCGAGGCAATTGAGAAGATCCTGTAAATCTTCAAGGTCCTCTTTTCTTTCAATATAACTTTTTGTAATAGATCTACATTGTGTATGACACACATGTCAAAACTGTTTTGTCTTATTTTGCTCTAACGGATGAGTGTCAATAAAACCCTTTCCGTGACCCAGCCCGATTTTCTTCATTTTCGCCACACATGACCAGTAACATATTGACCTTATGTAGTTAAAGTATCAACTTGAACAGAGCCTTGATTTGGAAGATATATTAAATCAAAGTGGGTGGGGTAAGTCACTCACTATGCCACGAGATGGTAATCAATTTCTCATAAAGTTTTACTAACAATTCATATCTTAAAAACTGGTAATGCAGTTAAATGTATGTTTCATGCACTTTGAATACATGTTGTTGTTTATTCCATTGCATGCCATGTGCAAGAGAAAAGGGGCATTTAACACGTTTGTGAATTTTTATGATTTTTGGATGGACTAACTTTACGAAAAACCACAACAGGCTTATATTTCCCATTTCATTTGATTTATCTTTCTGGTGGTGAATGAAGATATATAACCATAATTTGTAATATGAAAATTTTCAAAATTGCTTTTGTATATTCTGAATTACATGCCCTTGATTTCTTGATAAAAATGCCAAAAATGATAAGAAGTACTATTTCGTTTCTGAACCAAATATTTCTTTATATATCACCATAAAATACCTATAAGAGGACGATTGAGACTTGTGTACACAAAAACATCAGATAATGAAGTTGCGATTGCTCCAAAATTAGCGTGAAACAGACATGAATTTTTCATAGTCAGAATTGCTTGTATAGCATCTTAAATGTATGCTAACGCTTTTTAAGCTTATCTGAGCACAAAATGCTCAGGTTGAGCTATTTTGGTCGCTTTTCGTCCGTCGTCTGTCTCTCTATCTACCAATCTGTCTGAAGGCCGCGGCCTTAGCGCAGTTGGTAGCGCATCTGACCCTCATTCGAGAAGGCCCGGGTTCGATACCCGGCCGCGGCTAATACCCTTTCTGACAAAATTGTCACCCACCAATGGGTTTGACATCGTTAACCTAAGTGGGCGAGCAGCTGGAGGCTCGGTAAGGGTGTTGTGGTAGTACTGGTTTGAGAAACAACAGGAATCCATGGGTAAGTGCTCCAGCCGCCGCGATATGACCCTGTTAGTTGAAAACGGCGTAAAACCCCAATAAACTCAAAACCAATCTGTCTGTTTTTAATTTGGTGTTTACATTCTAGCATCCGCAAATATTTAAGTAAATCTTGACCGAACTTTGTCAAAACAAATATGGCCATAAGTTCTCTTAGTAGTTCGATTTTGGGTCGGATCGATATAGAAAGGTCCAGAGTTATCAGCCCTTAAACATCAAAAATAGTAAGTTTTGACATTGTTTCCACTCTAGCATGTACATTTAATGACCAATCAAGATGAAAATTATACACTAGGTTGGTTACTATATATGCTCGAATTGCTCAGATTTTCAGTCTGATCGAACCCGAAAATCATGAGTTTTGTGCCCTTGAATTTGACCAAATTGCCGTTTTCAACTTTGTTTCACTCAAACAAACACAAATACCGACCAATCAAAACAAATCTTCGACACAATGTTGGTCATTATAAGATATTGAATGAGTTCAAATTTCACAACAATCGGACAACAATTTGCGAAGTTGTCTGCCCTTGAATTTGATAAAATTGCAGTTTTTGACTTTGTTTTCACATCAAAAACCACAAATATCGACCAATCAAAATGAAACTTGGAGACAATGTTTGTGACTATAAGTACTTGGAGCAGTGTGAATTTCAACATAATTATGGTAAAACTTGCTCAATAATCCGCCCTTGTATAAGAAAAATTAGTTTGAAGACAAAGTTGAAAATTTTCTGATCCAATCAGACTGAAAATCTGAGTAATTCGAGCAAATATGGTAACCAACATTGTGTCTAATTTTCATCTTGGTTGGACAATAAATGTAGATGCTAGAGTATAAACAATGTCAAAACTTACTATTTTTGACGTTTAAGGGCAGATAACTCTGGACTTTTTTGTTTGATCCGGCCCATAACCGAATTCCTAAGAGAACTTATGATCATACTTGTTTTGACAAAGTTCGGTCAAGATTTGCTTAAATTTTCGGATGCTTAAGAATGTAAACACCAAATTAAGAACAGACAGATGAACAGATTAAGAGAAAGACGACTGACGAAAAGCTATCAAAATAGCTCAACTTGAGCATTTTGTGCTCAGATGAGCTAATAAAAGCGTTACCATACATTCAAGATGCTAAACAAGCAATTCTGACAATGAAAAATTCATGTCTGTTTCACGCTTATTTTTGTAGTATATTACCCCACCCACTCTGTTAAGATAACAATTGCAACCTCTTTACCTGGTGATTTTGTGTACATAAGACTGTTATCGTCCTCCTATATGTATTTTATGGCAATTTATAAAGAAATGTTTGATTCAGAAACGAAATAGTACTTCTTATAATTTTTGGCATTTTTACCAAAGAAATCAAGGGCATGTAATCCAAAATATACAAAAAGCAAAGGATGAGTGTCAATAAGGCTCTTTCCGTGACCCAGCCCGATTTTCTCCATTTTCGCCACACATGACCACTAACATATCGACCTTATGTAGGCAAAATATTAAGTTGAACGGAGCCTTGATTTGAAAGATATATTAAATCAAAATGGGTGGGGTAAGTCACTGACTATACCAATAGATGATAATCAATGTCTTATAGAGTTTTACTAACAATTCATATCTTAAAAACTGGTAATGCAGTGAAATGTATGTGTCATGCACTTTGAAAACACGTTGTTGGTTATTCCATTGGATGCCATGTACAGGAGAAAAGGGGCATTAAACATGTTTATGATTTTTTCGATTTTTTGATGGGATAACTTTACAAAAAACCACAACAGGCTTTTATTTCTCATTTTATTTGATTTGTCTTTCTGGTGATGAATGAAGATATATAACCATAATTTGTAATATGAAAATTTTCAAAATGGCTTTTGTATATTTTGAATTACTTGCCCTTGATTTCTTGGTAAAAATGCCAAAAATTAAAAAAAGTACTATTTCGTTTCTGAACCAAATATTTCTGTATAAATCACCATAAAATACCATTAGGAGGACAAAATGAGCCTTGTATACACAAAAACGTCAGGTAAAGAGGTTGCAATTGCTATCTTAAAAGAGTGGGTGGGGTAATATACTCCAAAATTAAGCATGGAACAGACATGACTTTTTCATAGTCTGAATTGCTTGTATAGCATTTAAAATGTATGGTAACGTTTTTATTAGCTCATCTGAACACAAAATGCTCAAGTTGAGCTATTTTGATCACTTTTCGTCCATGACCGAACTTTGTCAAAACAAGTATGGTAATAAGTTCTCTTAGGAGTTTGATTATGGGCCGGATCGAAATAGAAAGGTCAGAGTTATTTGCCCTTAAACGTCAAAAATAGTAAGTTTTGACATTGTTTCTACTTTAGCATCTACAATTATTGACCAACAAAGATGAAAATTACACACAATGTTGGTTACCATATTTGCTCGAATTACTCAGATTTTTAATCGGATTGGCTCAGAAAATTACCGCTTTTGACATTGTTTTCACCCTAATTTTATCTAATACAAGGGCGGATAACTGAGCAAGTCTTACCATAATTATGTTGAAATTCACACTGCTCCAAGTTCTTATAGTCACAAACATTGTGTCCAAGTTTCATTGAGATTGGTCTATATTTGTGGTTTTTGGGGTGAAAACGAAGACGAAAACTGCAATTTTGTCAAATTCAAGGGCAGACAACTTCGCAAATTGTTGTCCGATTGTAGAGAAATTTGAACTCATTCAAGATCTCATAGTGACCAACATTGTGTCGAAGATTTGTCTTGATTAGGCAGTATTTGTGTTTGTTAGAGTAAAGCAAAGTTGAAAACGGCAATTTTGTCGAATTCTAGGGTACATAACTCACGATTTTCTGGTTCGATCAGACTGAAAATCCGATTAATTTGAGCAAATACAATAACCAACCTAATGTATAATTTTCATCTTGATTGGTCAATAATTGTACATGCTAGAGTGGAAACAATGTCAAAAATACTATTTTTGACGTTTAAGGGCAGATAACTCTGGACCTTTCTATTTCGATCCGGCTTATAATCGAACTCCTAAGAGAACTAATTACCATACTTGTTTTGACAAAGTTCGGTCAAGATTGGCTTATATTTGCGGATGCTAGGATATAAACACCAAATTAAGAACAGACAGATGGGCAGATAGATAGACAGACGACGGACGAAAAGTAATCAAAATAGCTTAACTTGAGCATTTTCTGCTCAGATGAGCTGACAAAAACGTTACCATACATTTTAGATGCTATACAATCAATTTTGACTATGAAAAAATCATGTCTGTTTCACGCTTAATTTTGGAGTATATTACCCTACCCACTCTGTTAAGATAGCAATTGCAACCTCTTTACCTGATGTTTTTGTGTACATAAGGCTCATCTCGTCCTCCTAATGGTATTTTATGGGGATTTATAAAGAAATGTTTGGTTCAGACACGAAATAGTACTTTTTTTTTTAATTTTTGGCATTTTTATGAAGAATTATAACACGTTTACGTAAAATCCATATATAGCGAAAGAATAACTGCATCGGGTTTTATTTGACCAATAATGACTCTATGTAATTATGCTTTGTGTATGCGCCAAAACGTCACGTAACGTCAAGGCAACGTCAAATGACGTCATCAATGACGTCACTTAACCACCAAATCGTTTCCTACGCCAAAAACTAGATCATACAGAATTTCCACAAAAAAACACATTTAGAATGTGCGTTTTGTTTTTTAGAGTGTTATAATGGAGATAATAACAAGTTTAGAGGTCTTTATTTGCCAAATAAAACCTCTGTGCTCTGAACTACATGTTAAGGCAAATACCTCGGCGCTGTGCGCCTCGGTTTTTACCTACACATGTAGTCCGTCGCACATCGGGTTTTATTTGGCAAATAAAGACCTCTAAACTTGTTATTATTTCATAAATCAAGGGCAAGTAATTCAAAATATACACAAGCAATTTTGAAAATTTTCATATTACAAATTATGGTTATATATCTTCATTCATCACCAGAAACGTAAATTTAATAAAATGAGAAATAAAAGCCTGTTGTGGTTTTTCGTAAAGTTATCCCATCAAAAAATCCTAAAAATTCATAAACATGATTAATGCCCTTTTTCTCCTGTACATTGCATCCAATGGAAAAAACAGCAACGTGTATTCAAAGTGCATGACACATACATTTCACTGCATCGCCAGTTTTTAAGATATGAATTGTTAGTAAGACTGTACAAGACATTGATTACCATCTATTGGCATGGTGAGTAACTTACCCCACCCACTTTGATTTAATATATCTTCCAAACTAAGGCTCCGTTCAAGTTGATACTTTGCCTACATAAGGTCAATGTGTTAGTGGTCATGTTAGGCGAAAATGAAGAAAATCGGGCTGGGTCACGGAAAGTGCCTTATTGACACTCATCCTTTGAAAATGTTCATATTACAAATTTTGGTTATATATCTTCATTCACCATCCGAAAGATAAATCAAATGAAATGGGAAATAAAAGCCTGTTGTGGTTTTTCGTAAAGTTAGTCCATCCAAAAATCATAAAAATCCATAAACATTTTTAATGCCCCTTTTCTCCTGTACATGGCATCCAATGGAATAAACAACAACATGTATTTAAAGTGCATGACATATACATTCCACTGCATCACCAGTTTTTAAGATATAAATTGTTAGTTAAACTTTATAAGAAATTGATTACCATCTCGTGGCATAGTGAGTGACTTACCCCACCGACTTTGATTTAATATATCTTCCTAACCAAGACTCTTCAAGTTGATACTTTGCCTACATAATGCCAATATGTTAGTGGTCATGTGTGGCGAAACTGGAGAAAATCGGGTTGGGTCACGGAAAGGGTTTTATTGACACTCATCCTTTGTAGAGGTTTTATAGGTCCCAATCATTGCAGACATGATCAGCGTCATAAAAACTTTCAAAAACAATACAAAATATTATTTACATGACATGTTTGTATTGTATTATATATTATGGAAAAAAATAAAAACGCTGCTCACAGGTTGTTTTTTTATATTTGATTTTTTCCTCGATGTTTCTCAATTGTTTCTCGTATCTTTTTCTAAAACGTTAAAACACGGATATGACATGAGGAATCACTGTTCACACTATATAGGATACAAGAGCATTATTATTACATTTGCCGATTGTATGATCAAGCTAAATTATAATGTTATCATTTAAAATGCCAGTCTGCGTGTCGACTACATCACTTAATATGTCAAACAAGTGTAAGAATTAATAGCACCAAATGATTTATTATTTCTATGATTAACAGCAATACAATCTGCTTAATCACCCCATCACAATTGTACAGAAACACGACACAATCATGAATGGTTGATAATTAAACTTTTTGCGGTAGCACACATGTCTGTCATGGCCCTTGGGCGAAATACTCTTTCTGGTTTGCGCACTCTACTTGATACATGTATTTGATAGTCATAATATCGCACGCCAGCGGCGGATCCATGATTTCTGTGAGGGGGGGGGGTCGAACATACAAAAATGGAATTTTGATGTCTGCATATAAATGAAATAATAGGGCAACAGAGTTGGGTTTGTTTGACCCCTCCCACGAACCCCCTTCGGATCCGCCACTGCACCTGCAGGGTGTGGTCTTCGTAAAGACAATAAAAACACAAAATAAGTTCGTCCAATTGTTTAAAGTAGAAAAGAGTCAATTAGTAAATAGTGCACTGTCTCTTTCTCTTGCAAATAGAAAAACGCTGATCAACTCAGAGTATACAAGACAAAATGACGGAAAATTAGCATATCAATAGATGATACAGAATTCTGAACTTTGTGTGTTCTCTATCGTAGAAAGACATGGGGTGATGATATAATATTGGATATATTTTAGTACTGTTTGATATGTTTTATGGCGTTATATCGCTGCTTTTCAACGAAAACCTCGTAACTGCAGCTTAAAACAAGCTGCAGTTACGAGGTTTGCAATGAAAAGCAGCGATATGTGATATCACAAGGAACCATTTTAACGGAATCATAATCATTATGTTAAAATGAAAGTTAAAATAAAAGTCAAGTGCAAAATAATCATAGATTTTTATTAGTTCATCGACGTACTTAAATAAGAAATTAACTGAATATTATATTATGTTTTATCACTTTTTTGGATTAGAAATAAGCCTTTGTTTTAAAGTAAGGGAAAAGATACGCAGCGTCAGGTGACTAAATGGTATCTTTGAAATTCGAAGGGTAATATGACATAGTGAGGTTGATAAATGCACCACTGGAAACGCATGGAAATATATTTCGGACAATACCTAGGTATCTACACTTAAAGAAACTTCTAACGCAACACTTACATTTTCCGTCATAATTAAATATAAATAATGCAGTATATTTTATGAAATTTTCTGAAAATATAAATCAATGACGTATACATGTTTGCTGTAAATCCCATTAAAATCGATTGATCCAAACATGAAAAATATTTAGGTTTTTTATCAGAACCCAAATATGAAAAGTCAACGAAACCCCAGGCGATTGCAGAATTCAATAGCACCAAAGCAGCGTCACCGAACCATGCTCATTTGTCCAACCACAGCTTCATAAGGTTAGATAACATGCTTTCGCGTGCGAAGCAATACTAGAGTTCATGTGCACCTATTTTGTATAAGAAATAATGTTTTGCACGTGTCAGCATTGCGCGGAATCATCATTTGTTACCAGAGATTAGTGTTTCTCCTTTTTGTTCCAAGAAATTTTCAACAACTGGAACAGGCACATAATAGGGACGAGTGAAGAACTATCCCGCAAAGATTCATCATAAATCATGCTTTGTCAATAAGAAGGGATGTCTTTGTGTCATCTAGGTCCATGGCGGACACACAGAATGTTAGATTAATGCCATAAACTTTACTGCTGTTACATGAATGATATTAATGTACGTAATCAAGTCGCACGGTTTTCTTTCGACTTTTTGTTTTCTGGTCATATTAAATGAACTGCAAGTTAAATAATTTCTACTCAATATTTCTTTATGAAAATTACAGATATTCAGCAAAAATGGATGAATTGATTTTGTTGAAAATATGATGAAAATGGTTTATTTAATTTCGAGTTTTTCCAAAAAGGTAAGTGTTGCGTTAGAAATGTATTTAAGTGTAGATATTATAATAAGACAATTCGATTGATTCATCCGACCGAGAACAAAAAGCATTAACCCAGGTTATGCTGAACGAAATGTTCGTTTTATCCAGGTTGTGCATTTCACTCTTTCTATATGCCCATTTTTTAAAATGCCGAAAAGCGTTTTGTATTGGCGCTTTTAGTAGAAGACTTTGGAAAATACTGAAAGCAGAGACGAAAATGCTGATCATTGGCATTTCCTCCTTTTGTGTCATTAATTTTTGTGTCACATGTCACAATTTGGTTACACTCTTTTAACTGATGTATCATCTGCAACAGCTTTAACCCTTTCCCAAACATGACCTCGTTTTTACACTCCTAGTAGAAAAATGTTTGGACAATGTTGAGGAAAAAGAAGAAATGCTGATAACCAGCATTTTCTCCTGTTGTCTCAATATTTTCAGTACTATACTATACATCAATATCATTCTGTTTTATACATATTCTCTTGTCTGAAACAGCTTTGAAATAGCCAACCCTTAAATTTTGGGTGTTTGGAAAGTGTTGAACCAGGACCAATATACTAGTAATTTTTCGTTTGGAAAAGAGCTACATGTATGATGTTTCGATAGAAAAAAACATCGTGCTTTGGAGGTCAAAACCTCGTTACTCAATGTTTCTCAAACTGTAGTTACAATAGTTCGACCTCTCACTAACAACATATCGCTGCTTTTCAACAAAAACATCGTAACTGCAGCTTTAAACAAGCTGCAGTTACGATATTTTTGTTGAAAAACGACGATTTATGCCTACTACAGCAGCTGCGATTCCTCAACCGTCCATAATGAATGTGTTTCGAGATTCTCGGATCATTTGAATGGCAGACTGATATAAGATATATCTAATCACGTACATACATACTATCAGGTTACTGGATGTCAGCATATTTCTACGATAATCATCAATATCCAATTATATAACTGCAAAAACTGCATTTCTTTAACGCTGAATATCATTTAGGTCTGGTCGTGTACCACCAATGTCAAATATTTCTCTCTTTCTCTCTTTTATTACTTACGGAAGTTTAAACTGACCCCCTTAAATATTTTATATAACTCTAAAAATACATGGAGTTATAAGAAATATAAATACTAAAATTGATTGAGTTATATATATAGACATTTATATAAGTATACATTATTTGCTGCTTTGTATTTTATCAAAATATATAATTGTTCGGTTTTTTTGTGTAATCCTAACAATTTAACTGATCCATTATTCATACAAGAGGGCCACGATGGCCCTGCATCGCTCACCTGAGAGGACTTTGAGACAAACAACTTGCAAACTTCAAACTTACATGACCCACTT
This sequence comes from Fragum sueziense, assembly GCA_963680895.1. Lineage (NCBI taxonomy): Eukaryota > Metazoa > Mollusca > Bivalvia > Cardiida > Cardiidae > Fragum > Fragum sueziense. Next base: position 11,903,609 of record OY804596.1, read on the forward strand.
TTTACATGACCTAGATATCATCAAGATAGACATTCTGAACAATTTTCACAACGATGAGTAAATATTGAGATTCTTAGAGCAAAAACAAGATTTGACCTTTTGACCTAGTTTTTGACCTAACATTAGCCACTTTCTACATGACCCATTTATCATCAAGATAAGCAATTCTGAACTATTTTAGCAATGATGAATAAATATTTTGATTTTTTAAAGCAAAATCAAAATTTGACCTAGGTTTTGACCTCCCATGACCCACTTTATACATGCCCCAGGTATCATCAAGATAAATATTCTGAATAATTTTCACAACGATAAAGTAAATATTTTGGTTCTTTGAGCAAAAACAAGATTTGACCTAGTGACCTAGTTTTAGACCTCGCATGACCCACTTTTCACATCACCAAGATATCATCAAGAAAATATTCTGTACATTTTTCACAATGATAAAGTAAATATATTGGTTCTTAGAGCAAAAACAAGATTTGACCTGGTGACCTAGTTTTTAACCTCAAATGACCTGCTGTTCATATCACCAAGATATCACAAAGATAAACATTCTAGATATCCACAATGATTGAGTAAATATTTTGGTTTCTAGAGGAAAAACAAGATTTGACCTAGTTTCTGACCTCACATGACCCACTTTTGAAATGACCATGATTTCGTCAAGATAAACATTCTGAACAATGTTCACAATCTTTAAGTATATATTTCCGTTCGTAAAGCAAAACCAAGATTTGACCCAATGGCATAGTTTTTGACCTTACATGACCCACACTTTGTACATAACCTAGATATCAAGATAAGTATTAAGGATAGTTTTGACAAAGTTTTGGGACAAACTTGGCATCTAGTAGAGCAAAGGGAAGGATTCTGTAATATTTTACCTTGTGACTTACTTTTTGACCTTGCATTACCCACCATTAATCATGACCAAGATATCATCAAGATAAACAGTAAGGACAATTTTGACAAAGTTTGGACCAAAATTGGCACTTCCAGAGCAAAAGGGAGGATTCTTCAAGATTTGGCCTCGTGACCTAGTTTATGACATGGCATGATCCACTTCTTGACATGACCTAGATATCATAATTATAAATATTCAGGACAATTTTGAAAAAAGATTTGGCCAAAACTGACACGTCCAGAACAAAATGAAGGATTCTAAAAGATTTGACCTTGTGACCTAGTTTTTGACCAGGTATGACCAACTTTTGATCATTTCATAGATCAAGATATACATTGAGGACAATTTTGACAAAGTTTGGACAAGAATTGGCACTTCCAGAGCAAAAGAAATGATTTTGTAAGATTTGAACTCTTGACATAGTTCATGACCTAGCATGATCCACTTCTTATCTTGACCTTGATATCATCAAAATAAACATTCATGACAATTTCTACAAAGTTTGGACCAAAATTGACACTTCCAGTGTAAAAAGATGGATTTTACAATATTTGACCAAGTGACCCAGTTTATGACCTGGCTTGACCTATTTCTTATCATGACCTGAATATCACCAAGACGAATATTCTGATCAATTTTTACAATGATTGAGCAACAAATGTGGCCCCTAGAGCAGAAAGAAGATTTGACCTAGTGACCTACTTTTTGACCTCATTATGGCCCCGATTCAAATTCTTTGAATTATTTTGAAAAAAACATAGATCATATGTGTGAAATATGGTTGAATTCTGCCAAGTACTTTAGGAGGAGAAGATTTTTTTGTTAAAAGTTGACGGACGGACAGATAGACAGATAGACAGACGCCGGACAACAGGCCGATGACAATACCTCACCTAGAGCACTACGTGCTCAGGTGAGCTAAAAAAGGAAATAGTTAATTTTATATAAACTGTATACAAAATAATTGAATTATAAATAAATGGTATATATAACACCAAATAAACAATTATTTATATACATTCCATATTTGTAAATGAAATAAAAATTGGATTTATATATATTTTCTTTATTTAAGTCCTTGTAAAATTTCAACTTATCTATCTGAGATATATATAAATCTATGAATTAATCGAGATGACTTGACAAATAAGGGGGTCAGTTTAAACTTCCGTAATTACTATCCCTGTCCTTTATCTTTTTTAAGAAATATTCAACTTTTTTCCATACAATATTTTTTTGTTTCTTTGTTTAATTCTTACATAATATATGTTCTGATTATATTTCCTGAACAAAATATATAAAAAGGCGTACCATTCCGCGCACGTTTTAATGTCAGAATTATATTCCCTTGGCTGGTAATGGCTATTTTTCGAGAAAATTACCCTTATATTTAAAAGTCATATAAGAAATAGTCAGAGTCGTTAATTTCGATAGTTATGTCGTTTTAGAGACTATACAAATGTACAAAAGTGATGGTATGATTGAAAGAAATAGTCTTAAACCATTTTGTGTCAAAATGATTAAAGAAGTTGAAAAAAATGAACACACTTTTCTGGTTTGTAAATTGTTAAGTTAAACCAATGAATTATTTTGTCTTTGGATATTTTGAAGATGATACCCAGAGGTCTTTTTACACAAAATAACCAATACATGTACAATGTATACCCTTCAATGCATATGAACACGTTTCACTTCTATCTTACCCCGTCACCCTGTTTTAGTTTAATTATGACAAAATGTCTATATATACAAAATATATCTCATTTTTAAGCAGAAAAAGTCTTCATCGGATATTAATCATCACAAAAGAGTGAATATGGATGGTCTACTGAAGTACCAGCCTTACTTGGAGACCAAGGCCACCGTCCGATTTCGGGCCAATGGCGAGATTGCAAGTTAAAAATGCGTTCTTTTTGAAAAGTTTTGTCGTATATCATGATATATTTTCCACATTGCATGAATTCTTACAAATGTTTTCAGCGCTAAGAAGGGGTTGTATATAAAGAACGAAGAGTAAGACGCGCACTTTGATAGGTCATTCAAAATCTTGAATGTGGTGTTTAAACAAAGAGAAGGCATTCTTACTGGCCTCGATAAATGACCTGCCAGAGCACCTCTAGCTATACCTATTTGTTTGTTGACAAAAGTTATAAAAATGTATAATAACAAAGTCACGTTATAATCTCACGTGAGAATTGAAAACGGTGTTATTACAATTTTTCTTAGTCGTTGAAAGTTGAAGTGAATACATCATTGGTAAAGAGTTACACATCAACGTTGCCAAAGTTAAAATCTCTTTTGGCACGTGTGCAAATTATTAATCTCGCATCTTTAAAAATCATATAAAGAAAATTTCACCGGGAATTTTAAAGGTATTCAAACATTAATTTAGAAAGGTATGCCAGTTAATTGCATCGTTACCTTTGCCGTAAAGTGCGTCATGAGCCACTTTTCGAATGAAAATCATTGGATGAGTTACATGTACATGTACATTGTACATGTATATTTAATCCGAGTTTTCTCTGATGACTTTTCAATGTGCGACATCAACATATCAAAGAGCGAATTTCATCAGAGAAAACTCGGATCCAAAGTACATTTTCGAACAAAGAAAATCGCAGAAAAATAATGTATCCCAACTTTACGGATTTCGTTCTAATGCAATGAAAGAATGTCTAAGTCTTTTTTCAAGCATTACACGAACATGCATGTGTTAGAGTGCAGTTTCACGTAATGCAAAAAAATCGTGCAAAGCTCCCCATAAATTACTTTTTCTGTCACAGAATATTCATGTAGAATACGCGTTATGTCGCCATTTTTAGATTCATAAAACATTGGCTTTTTTTCGAGCGTCGTCGTTCCGTATCCGAACCTATTCGGGCGCAGTCGTAAACATTCAGCGGTGGAGAGTTCCACCGCCGAAGGTTTTCGAACGCGCCCGAATAATTTCGACGTTGTGCTAATCTCATTAGAGTTTTACGTCTTACGTGGACTTCGACTATGGACATCGGACGTGGACTTTTTATTAGGGGCTGTCTCAGCATTTTCATATAACGGTACAACACATGTATACTGGTTACGCTTTTAATGCCAAACAAAGCAAATGTTAGTTAAATGCATAATTTATAACCCGTTTCGCTCGAATCTACATCTAGCTTAGAAGTTATTTTGTACTTGATAAATATGTTACATTTTTAGCGAGTCGGGGCTTTATGTCCGTGGAGCTAATGTCACAGCCTTTATATTGCATACATAAAATTATATACCTTCCGCCAAGATCTTTCATTTGGGACAATGATCTTTGATATGTTGACCAGAGGCAAAATTTGAAAAGTGCAAATGATTTCTAAACTGTGTTACATTTCCATTCCAAATACAAACATAAGCATTTTGCACGGTTTAGAATTTTGAATAAATGCATACATATGGAAATATTTGAAAAAAAAAAAATGTTCAAAATTACCTCCCTTGCATATGAATATAGAGTAAAATAATATTTGTAAATTATTTTCTTCTTGAAGCATAGCCTAATCTTGAAATCCGGTACTATGAATCAACTTATATGAAGTGTATTTACAAGTGTGTGTAATTTGATGCATTTCGTACGGCTAGAAAGTGGTGATTTTGTCAGGGTCTGTAAACCGTAAGTGATTATTGCTGTATCGTAGAAAACAGAAAAGTAGTCTGTCGATGTAAGATCAAATACATTGTGCAATGAAACCATGTCAGTTTGCGCAAATTGTATTTTGTTTGAAACTTTCAACAAAGTAACTTGCAACTTTATTGAGTGCACTTTGGGAAAGGTACAAATCAAATCAACTGATTGGTTCTAAAACAATATACACGGGGTTATTCATTTTCAATTATGACGGGTACATTTTTACATGTACCGTTATGTAAAAAGGCTGAGACGGCCCCCACTAAAAAGTCCACGTCCGATGTCCATTGTCGAAGTCCACGTAAGACGCAAAACTCTATTAGGGGTAGATTACCTTAAGCAAACTTATATAATGGTAAGAAACAGTATTGGTAAAATATATGTCTGCATCACTCAAAAGTTGAACAGAATTTTCTATAGAAATGTGGTCAATACGACTTCTCTTAGTGTATGTTCATGTGTTGCTGACAAAGAGAGATAACTCTTTTGGTGCAGTTTACCACGCGAAGCTTCAAACCATTGCCTTTTCATATGGTGGTTATAAAGGGAACGCAATGATGAAAACGTATCAAATATAACTATCAAATCGTGTCATTTTCCCCAATATATATGACTATTTTTGTAGTATTGTACAACAAAATTTTCAACGTTGATTTCTCTTAAGGTAGATCATCAATTGTTAGACAATACGTGAAAAAATGGTAAAATACAAAATGCGTTCAACGACAAACTTAAAAACCATAACCTTGACACTCCTAACTGGGAAAGTATTTTGAAAAAAAATAAGGCAATGTATTTTCCCTCGTTGATTGTCTAATCTTTAACCAACGCACTTCTTTGTTTCATTACAAACAATGTGTAGTCTGCTACAGCTTCAATACAGATCAATTAAAACATGTTGACTTTCGGAAAAGGGTTAATGCAAAGAAAAGTAAAGGTTAAGAATAAAGTAATTTTCTAGTCTCGGCTTCGGGGATCCATCTAATATACAAAACTTTAATCAAACCAAGATGTTTTATAGCTGCGAGCTATATGAAGTTTCAAAACGAAACCTATGTAATATTCGCACATAATCTCCTCGGAATTAGGGCCCAGAAATACATTATAGGAGAAAAGTAATCATTAGTTTTCAGTAGTTTTTGCTTTAAAACAAATAGACAGAAGGTCGACTTAATTCGGTTTATGTGAATGGCATTTTTATTTTAAGTTGTGGTTGAAAAAGAAACAATAACTGATCGTATTTCAAAAAGGAATATCTAAAACGATCCAAGAAAAAATATTATTTACAAAAACTCTTTTGATTATACATTTTATTGCCGCTTGCAATTTCTTCGAACTTAAATCAATCTTATGTTTTGACATCTAGGAGAGAATAAATACTTTCCGATACCAGACTTGGTTTTGGCGTCCCCAAGAGAACTTTCTTGGATAAAAAAATAGGCATTAGAAAAACATATTGAGAACCAGCATGCTCTCCATTTGTCTTAATATTTTGTGCGTTACATGTACATTACAATATATTCTTACTACGTCAACATTAAATATTTTATTTTGTTATCAACAGCTGATGTTCAGATTTTTATTGGTGGCGAAAGAGTTAACTCGACAGCAAAATGGGCATCAAATTACGGATCCCTCGACACTTTAAGCAATCTCGACTACAGTTACTCGAAATGCTGCTTAAATCCGTCTAAATCCCTCTATATTTCATGGATAAACGGAGTTAATTAGGCGAATAGCATAAACGTTTTGGAAATGGGGCTTGAATTATAAACAAATGTAAACCTCGGCATGAGAAATAGCTTAATTTTAAGCTAAGTTAGACCATGTGAGTAGTTTATCCCTTTAGACTGGCTCTTATTCAACGATGTTGCACTTATAATATACGGTCGACACTCGTTATCTCGACATCGGATAAGTCGAAATCCCGCTAAAGTCGAACTGAAAGTCATGCCCCGTCCTCAACATATGGATATCAAAGTGTTTAATCAAAATAATTTCGAAACAAATACAGCCATTGAAATTTAGTCGGAAAAGGATAGAAATTGCTCGTCTCGAGCAATTTCTTTCATTTTCCTACTATATTTCAATCATGGACACATATGATGCCCATCAAGAATGGTTAAATATTGTTTTCATCGAAAATAATCAAAATTGGATGAGTCGAACTCCGGATATGTCGAGCTATTTTGACGGCCCGTCTGACCTCGACACAAAGAGTGTCGACTGTATAGTACTGAGAACATAGCACATGCTTATGACGCCATAAAGAATGTTCTGAATTTCGTCATGTACTCTTTCTCCTTCACCATTTCCTAAATCAACACCCCCAGAAGTTTCAAGTCATTGTTTGAAAGAATAAAGTCTACTTTTCCTATATTTAGTTAGTCCAGCATTTTAAGTGCGTGAAGTTGGCAGGACATTAGACATTAGACATTCGAACGAATGTCTAATCACCGAATTAGACATTCAAATTTGAATGTCTAATTCACCGAATTAGACGTTAGACATTCGATTAGACATTCGACCAAACCCGTTTTGAATGTCTAATTCGCCCACTTTAAAAAAGTGCGTGAAGTTGGCAGGACATTAGACATTAGACATTAGACATTCGAACGAATGTCTAATCACCGAATTAGACATTCAAATTTGAATGTCTAATTCACCGAATTAGACGTTAGACATTCGATTAGACATTCGACCAAACCCGTTTTGAATGTCTAATTCGCCGCATTAGACGTTAGACATTCGATTAGACATTCGATCAAACCCGTTTTGAATGTCTAATTCACCGAATTAGACGTTAGACATTCGATTAGACATTCGATCAAACCCGTTTTGAATGTCTAACTCACCGAATTAGACGTTAGACATTCGATTAGACATTCGACCAAACTCGTTTTGAATGTCTAACTCACCGAATTAGACGTTAGACATTCGATTAGACATTCGACAAAACTCGTTTTGAATGTCTAATTCACCGAATTAGACGTTAGACATTCGATTAGACATCCGATCAAACCCGTTTTGAATGTCTAATTCACCGAATTAGACGTTAGACATTCGATTAGACATTCGATCAAACCCGTTTTGAATGTCTAATTCACCGAATTAGACGTTAGACATTCGATTAGACATTCGATCAAACCCGTTTTGAATGTCTAATTCACCGAATTAGACGTTAGACATTCGATTAGACATTCGATCAATCCCATTTTGAATGTCTAATTCACCGAATTAGACGTTAGACATTCGATTAGACATTCGACCAATCCCGTTTTGAATGTCTAATTCACCGAATTAGACGTTAGACATTCGATTAGACAGTCGACCAAACCCGTTTTGAATGTCTTATTCACCGAATTAGACGTTAGACATTCGATTAGACATTCAATCAAACCCGTTTTGAATGTCTAATTCACCGAATTAGACGTTAGACATTCGATTAGACATTCGACCAAACTCGTTTTGAATGTCTAACTCACCGAATTAGACGTTAGACATTCGAATAGACATTCGATCAAACCCGTTTTGAATGTCTAATTCACCGAATTAGACGTTAGACATTCGGTTAGACATTCGACCAAACCCGTTTTGAATGTCTAATTCACCGAATTAGACGTTAGACATTCGATTAGGCATTCGATCAAACCCGTTTTGAATGTCTAATTCACCGAATTAGACGTTAGACATTCGGTTAAACATTCGACCAAACCCGTTTTGAATGTCTAATTCACCGAATTAGACGTTAGACATTCGATTAGACATTCGATCAAACCCGTTTAAAATGTCTATTTCACTGAATTAGACGTTGGACATTCGATTAGACATTCGACCAAACCCGTTTTGAATGTCTAATTCACCGAATTAGACGTTAGACATTCAATTAAACATTCGATCAAACCCGTTTTGAATGTCTAATTCACCAAATTAGACGTTAGACATTCGATTAGACATTCGACCAAACTCGTTTTGAATGTCTTACTCACCGAATTAGACGTTAGACATTCGATTAGACATTCGACCAAACCCGTTTTGAATGTCTAACTCACCGAATTAGACGTTAGACATTCGATTAGACATTCGACAAAACGCGTTTTGAATGTCTAATTCCCCGAATTAGACGTTAGACATTCGATTAGACATTCGATCAAACCCGTTTTGAATGTCTAATTCCCTGAATTAGACGTTAGATATTCGATTAGACATTCGATCAAACCCGTTTTGAATGTCTAATTCTCCGAATTAGACGTTAGACATTCGAATAGACATTCGATCAAACCCGTTTTGAATGTCTAATTCACCGAATTAGACGTTAGACATTCGATTAGACATTCGACCAAACCCGTTTTGAATGTCTAATTCACCGAATTAGACGTTAGACATTCGATTAGACATTCGATCAAACCCGTTTTGAATGTCTAATTCACCGAATTAGACGTTAGACATTCGGTTAGACATTCGACCAAACCCGTTTTGAATGTCTAATTCACCGAATTAGACGTTAGACATTCGATTAGGCATTCGATCAAACCCGTTTTGAATGTCTAATTCACCGAATTAGACGTTAGACATTCGGTTAAACATTCGACCAAACCCGTTTTGAATGTCTAATTCACCGAATTAGACGTTAGACATTCGATTAGACATTCGATCAAACCCGTTTTGAATGTCTAATTCACCAAATTAGACGTTAGACATTCGATTAGACATTCGATCAAACCCGTTTTGAATGTCTATTTCACTGAATTAGACGTTGGACATTCGATTAGACATTCGACCAAACCCGTTTTGAATGTCTAATTCACCGAAATAGACGTTAGACATTCAATTAAACATTCGATCAAACCCGTTTTGAATGTCTAATTCACCAAATTAGACGTTAGACATTCGATTAGACATTCGACCAAACTCGTTTTGAATGTCTAACTCACCGAATTAGACGTTAGACATTCGATTAGACATTTGACCAAACCCGTTTTGAATGTCTAACTCACCGAATTAGACGTTAGACATTCGATTAGACATTCGACAAAACGCGTTTTGAATGTCTAATTCCCCGAATTAGACGTTAGACATTCGATTAGACATTCGATCAAACCCGTTTTGAATGTCTAATTCCCTGAATTAGACGTTAGATATTCGATTAGACATTCGATCAAACCCGTTTTGAATGTCTAATTCTCCGAATTAGACGTTAGACATTCGAATAGACATTCGATCAAACCCGTTTTGAATGTCTAATTCACCGAATTAGACGTTAGACATTCGATTAGACATTCGACCAAACCCGTTTTGAATGTCTAATTCACCGAATTAGACGTTAGACATTCGATTAGACATTCGATCAAACCCGTTTTGAATGTCTAATTTACCGAATTAGACGTTAGACATTCGATTAGACATTCGACCAAATCCGTTTGGAATGTCTAATCCACCGAATCAGACGTTAGACATTCGATTAGACATTCGGCCAAACTCGTTTTGAATGTCTAATTCACCGAATTAGACGTTAGACATTGAATTTGACATTCGGCCAAACACTGAAATAGATCGTAACAAGCGACTCGTTTTCCTGAAATTAATGCTTAACATAGCAAAAGCTTTATTGTAACACTACCACTAATCAGCATTCCAACTCTTACCCCAGTACCGCCGCTAGTCCTTATGTCAAGAGAGTGGAACAGCCTCAAACGCTTATGTCAACTGAGTGGAACAGGCGCCTGAATTGACAATTACGCACAATTTCTTGCTAAAATAAATCTAAAACAGAGCAGAAGCCATACCCGTCCCCCTGTCACTAACACTTACCCCAACCCTTAACCAAGTATTACCGCATATCCTTATGTCAAGGGAGTGGAACAGCCTCAAATACTTATGTCAAGGGAGTGGAACAAGCGCTGCAATCTTGACCCATACAACTAAAAATATTTTTTTTGAAGTAGTAATGGCAAATTATAACAGTACAGTTAAACCTCGAAACGCATGCATGTTTATGCAAATGAATAAAAACATAATGAGAAAAGAAGAAATTGCTCATTCTGATCATTTTTGTTTTTTCCATACTATTTTAAACTAATTATTACATTTCCATTTTCCAATGATAATAATGTATAAGCGTTTGTTATAAAATGCCTAATAATCCTTTTATTTCGTGACCATTTTCAATAACTTCAGCTGTGGGTACTTTTGAATGTTCATCACACTGACGTACATGAAGCTATATAGTAGGGCCGATGCAGTTTATTGTGCTGGCGAGTTCACGATTTTACAACTTTTTGACCACGGAATTTTTGTCCAGGAATTTTTGGCCATGAACGTTTTGGTGGTCATCCTTTTGGGAAAAATGCGTTTTGTCCAAAGTAAACTTTTGTGGTGTTATTGTACATTACTTTCCACATAAGTATTGTTTTTAACCAATTCAATTAATGTATTCTATAATGTTTATAAATACGATTATGATATTTGAATTTGGTAAACACATTTGAAGTTGAGAGTTTTAATTAGCATCATCTTTGATGATGTTAAACAATAAGATCGTAAAGAAATACTAGGATGAAAATTTATATTTTAAAAATATCTTAGCTTTTACCATTGACGTAACGTTAAATGTTGGAGTTAAAAGAACTTCACGCCAGAATGAACAGCGAACGTCGTTGTTTTAAGTGTTTTGCGAGAGGACGTAAAACATTAAAGGCTACCAAGCTTGGCAGTTTATTGCACCGTATATTGGAAGAAAATCATTAAATTAACGTGTTTTATGAAAGATCCGCCAAACTCGGTTGTTTTAAAAGTTTTATTTGCTTTTCTTTACATCGTTGAAAAACTGATTTTCGAGAAAATAAAGATCGGCAATTTCCGTAAAATTGCCACGGATTGACGTCATCAATGGCTTGACTCCGCCCCCAATCTAAAGCATGAGGTGTTTGACAAAGATAATGTGTTCGACTTTTGTGTCATATAGCGAAGTCTCAGTTTTTATCCATTTCTCGATCGTAAGAGTAATACAGACAAACTTAAACCGTTCTTTGGCACATTCCTTAATTCACTAACGACCTATTCTTTGACTGTTTTAACATTTTTTTCTAACATTTACTGAGGACGAATTCCGTGTTTTGAGTATCGATTGGGGAAGTCGCTTTAAGACAGAAAAGTCGGACATTTAACTTTTTCAGAAATTTCAGACTTTCCGGGAAATGACCCATGACTGCCCGTTTTTCCCGCCATGACGTCATTCAGTGGCCAGTATGACGTCATAATTTCAAGTTGGATGTGTAGCGTATTTTCTTCGGCAAAGATCGGAAAAGACCAAAATATCCAATTTAAAAGACGAAATAAAAACACTTCTAATTTTGGAAAATTGTAGAAACTTTGATAATTGGTTAATAGTAAGGTGTTCTTTCGGCACAAGACTTTAATTTTGCCAATCATCGGACACTTTAAGTATCTCTAGCCTTTATCTATCAGCTATCTTTTAACAAACATATAATTACACCTTAAAACATCAACTAAGAAGATTCTGTTGTTAATTTTTTAAGAATAAAAACATTTGGCATTATTAAACCTTTTTATCTATTCAAACATATTTTTACGACACCAAATCGTCTCATGTTACATGAAACAACAAATCGTCGGTGGAAAGTCAAAACCTCGTAACTTTAGCTTATCTAAGCTGTAGTTACGAGGTTTTGACTTCCCGCCAACGAAATATTATAACATTTATCCAACAAACGCAATTTTACACTAATTGTCTTTTTCCACAAAAGTTTTACATGTTTAGAATTTGAGATTGAAAAGTGTTTCGTGTTTTTCACATTTATTGTTTATCGTATGTGTAAATGCAAAACCTCGTATGTCGACTTAAGCGATTTTCAAAGTAAAACATTGAAACGTAAAACAACACTTGCGGGTTTTAAGATATATCTTTATTGATCAGTAATAATGACACATTATTTTTGAACAATATGTCCAAATTTCAAGTAAAACTTTTTAGTTTGGGAAAAGTTATTACACTTTTTTCCTTCCGCTTTAAAATCTGCCAAACAAGAGATACGAGGTTTGCATTTACAAAGACGATATGGAAGGTTAAATATGGAAACTTTGGCATTCGCGTGTTAACAGAATTACCAAATCCGATTATGAGAAACATGTTTGTCCATTTTTGCCATTCTTCCTCTGTTTCTCTGTTTGACTATCTGTGGATAAGACAATTTGCGGCGATAGAAAATGTAGAATCCACGGTGCCGTTATACGTCGGTTTTTTTGTCTACGTTTCCCAAAAACGTTATATAGAGCAACATGGGACATTTGTGTGGACAAAGTGGAATTTCGATTATTACGGCATTCTTCGATCGATCCTAAAACTTAAGAATGAAAATATTGCTTCTATAAGCTTATACAAAAATATGTTCAACAGTGTATTTGCATGCGAGAAGAGAACATTCAAATCATTTTAATTTGACTTAACTTTGTTATCATGGGACATTTTTGTGAACAAGGCATTTTTTTTAAATCAACATTTACGAAATGTAACGAGTTTCTTGATAAATAAAACAGAAAGATATTTTTCGAGTGTTTCTTTCTGTAATAAATGTTGAAACACAAAAGATAATTATATAGGCTTTTAATATTTAGTTTTCTTCATTTTTGTAAAGCAAATCCACCCACTTTTTTTAATTTATGACGAAAAATATCACATTTAATATTGAGTTAGATCATTCACCTGAACTGAAAGTTTTGCACATAAATGATAATAATTTGATCATTCGCGTTTTTCATATTGCACTTAAAAGGATGGGTTGCAACAAGGGCTCAAAATTGCTCAAACAATAGATTTTCTTTAAATTCTGTAAATTGATACGGTTACATAATATCTTTAATTTGTACGCGTAAAATATGATGAAGGCTTACTTTTGGAGAAAATGGCTAACAAAGTGGGTGGGGTAAATTGACACGAGAAGCAAATTATAACTTTGAAGCTGAATAACTTTTTCTGTATAGATCCGATCGAATTCAAAATTTTGCATGTACTTTCAATATACCTAGGACATAACATGTTAGGTATCATTAATTATATCCATGTATATCAGTTTGATGATTTTCTGTATTTGTTCTTCTGTCAATCTCAGATTATGCTTATTTTTTATGCACTAACTTTACGAAACTATCTCTACGACTTTTACTTTTGTATGAGTTAACACGATATTTAGTGAAATTCAAGGTCTGCTGTGAAATTAGCATTGAACAAATTTAGTACAGCAAGAATATTATATCTGTGACTTTATTTATTGAAATATATTTTATAATCCCATTTTTATATCAAGATATAGCTTGAAATTATTATTTAATTTTCACGACAACATCAAAAACCAAATTAGCTCCAACTTTTGACAACATTTTATTTACTGTCGATGATTTTCATACTTTTTATGTTTTTATATATTTTGAAAATAAAAAATGAAGGTAGTATAATATATGATATTTCAATCATATTTTACCAATTGTTAAAATGTCACATGAATGAACATACTCGTTTCATTTCAGTATACAAAATAAAGGTAGATAAATCAAATTTTCAGAAATTCAACAATCTTTTTCAACTGTTAACAATAATTACATACGATTTATGGAGATAAATTTATTTAGTTTTGCCAAAAGGTCCGCTTTCCCCATACGACTGGCCATCACTGCCATGGCCAAAACGCCATGGACAAGGTGTTCGTCCATATTGCGGTAAAGGGTTTGTCAAGGGAGTGAAACAGACCAAGAACGGTAATGGAATTGGTCGCAGAATGGACAGCGTGCTGGACATTTACTCCAGAAGGCCTATCCGAACAAGAGCCTTACTTCCGGCTCTACCTCCAAGAGCTGTGTACATGTGTAAGGCGTTTGCCAATGAAGTGGCACAGTTGAAAAACTGTTTGTAAATGGATTAAAACAGGCCCCAGAATGAACAACGAGCCCGACCCATACTCACAAAGTCTAACGCCAACACGAACCTCAGCCCAGGCTCTACCGTTACCGTTGAACCTTGTCCTGACACATACTCCAAGATCGCTGTAAATTGTTTGTTAAATGAATGGCACAGCCGAAAAAATGTTTGTCAATGGAAAGCAGTAACAAATGTTGATTGATCAATGAATCTCGATTGAAGGGCGGTTTGGTCAATATTTAAGGTTTACAGACCCTAAAAAATCCCCCCTTTCTAGCCATATGAAATGCATCAAATTACCCACACTTGTACATACACTTCAAACAAGTTGATTCACCGTCACGGTGCCGGATATCAAGATTATGCTTCAAGAAGAAAATAATTTACAAATATTATCGTTTTCTACATTCATATGCAATGGAGAAAATTTTGAACATTTTTGTAAAATATTTCCATAATTATACATTTATTCAAAATTCGGAACCGTTCAAAATCCATTTGTTTGTATTTGAATTGGAAATGTATCACAGTTTAGGAACTACTGGCACTATTCAAATTTCGCATGTGTCTCTTTAGTGCTTATGAGGGATTGGATACCTTAAAGGGACATTTCATTCCAATTTCAATTTTTTAAAGTATGTCTTGATGCCAAGATTGGTTATTCTAATGAGTAAAAATACTATTGGTTTTTTGAAGTTGTTGCCTATAAGCTAGAAACTTGCATTTAAAGTAGAGACATAATCGATAAATTGCATATAAATCCGAACTGTTGTCCACAACAATTTGTTCAATTTTAACACAAAAATATAAATTTCTCGTAAACGGCGCAAAATTTTCACTTGAAATTTTCAGAATTTTCATAAGGAAATATGCTCTTTCAGTTGAAATAAAAGTAAAATTTATGACAAAAAATTCTGAAATGTCACTTTAACAAGCACAGAAGCCTATAATGTTAATCTTTCAGAGTTACATACAATTTGAACATTATGCATATCTAAAACACCATTATTTCAATTTGTCTACTCCTAGTATGTCTACTGTTCCAATTCATCTACACCCAATATGTCTACTACTCGTTTATATTTCCTATATGTTTTTTGTATGAAAATTTTAACTTTATGTCAAACCATAGATTACTAAAATATTAAAGGAACATGGAAACTGTGGAAGTGCGAAAACAAAGATTATTCTATTTCTCTATTAATCCTATCCGGAACGACAAATTTCAAGTATTCCAATTTTAAATTTGCTAAAGACAACATATTGAATGTTGCCAGAGATCTGCTTTATGTTGCACAGAAAACATTAGGACAATCGAGAAATTTGCGATTGCTAAAGCAGTTTCTATTAATCCTTTCCCAAACAAGACCACTTTTTGATGACCTTATTAGAAAAGGCTCGTGAAAACGTTGAGTCAAAAGAAGGAAATGCTGATCATCAGCATTTTCTCCCTTCGTCTCAATGTTTTCTGTGGTAAATTATATAGAAATTCTCTTTCTGGTTACTTTAATGATGTCGTGTGTAGCATCTTTAAATTTGGACCACTTTGTACTTTTACCGTTTGGGAAAGGGATAATGGCGTCAGAAGCAGGTCTTATTTTATTTTTCTTTAACAAAAACATTTGAGAAGATATTGAGGCAAAATAACAATTCTGAATACCAGCATACAAGCCCGCCGCGTGGTTTTGGAGATTTTGGGGGCGGATGGGAAGGCTTTGGAGGTGTGTCCCCTCCCTGTACGTAAGAATTTTTTATCATTCATAGTAATGATTAAAAGAAATGACGCAATTTCCTGAATTACAAAACCCACTATTCAACGGTATAGAATCAGTGAAAAATATCTATAAATGTCTATAATTTCAGACGGAATACAAGTGTGTATGTTACTTATTGTACCAGATTGTGACAATATAGGGTATGAATTATACTGTCAGAACGACTATTTTTATAACAAAAAAAAAAAAAAAAAAAAAAAAAAAACCAGAAACATTGTTAGATATGTTATTTCATGCGCCCCCCCTCCCCGAAAAAAGAAGATACCTGGTTCAAACGCCTCTAAACGTGAATGGCATTGGAATAATCAGGAGTCACAAGAAAAAAAGAAAAGGGTGATTAAATGCGTTTTCTTCTATTTTTTTTTAATATGTGATGTAACAGAATTTGAATTTACCAGAATAATATCGTCGTCTGTGACTGCTTTAACCCTTTGCCAACGGTGCAAAATGGGACTATTTTTATTTTTAAAGTTTGTAAACAACATAACGGACGTTGATTAAGTTTAATTTAATCTATTCTGTAGCATATGCATTTTTTAGGGAAAAGGAGAAAATACTGGTCATTAGTCTCCCTTCTTTCATCTCGATGTTTTCCCAAGCTTTATTGCACACATGAATACCATGTCTTGTTTGTCAAAGTATTGAAATTCACTGGCTAACACTGTAATCATTTTGGCACAGATGTGAAAATATCAAGATTTTCGAAAAAGGCATAATTATATTGAAACTTTTTTCAATAAATTCATGTAATTATTTTTGATACAAAGGTTCTGTTTAACTATTACGCAATCAAATGAATCAGTTTGCCTTCGAGTACATTATTTAATAAGCTAGCCAATTTAATGAAATATAAGTCAAGGTATTCTAGTAAATGGTTAATCATTAATCCAGCTGAGATTAGAATTAATTCAGAGTAACATAATGCCGGTAAATTGTCCATTGCTGTGTCAATTGCGGCATTTGTTCCACTCCCTTGACATAAGTATTTGAGGCTGTACCACGGGTGGTAAACTTTGGAACGACCTCCAAAAAGAGGTAGTGAATTTCTGTTCCCATAGCACATCCGGGAACTCTCGAGGTCGGTCTAATAGATAAAAACGTGTAAACAAAGGTAGGTGTCGGTGGTTCTTTTGATTGTTTTCGAGGTTTCTAGCAAAAAATTGATAATTATGGCAATGCTATGTCGTGTAAAAATGACTTATCGACGCACACGGCCCAAAACTGCGGTCGAAACCGAAGTAATTTCCGCTGGATCGTTTTTAAAAGTCCGAACACGATATTGCTTTTTCACAACAGTTTGTCAACAACTGTCACCTTTTTGTATAATTTGTGGTTTTCCGCGAAGCATACAGCCCCGGTACGTTCGTCCTGGGGAAACGAGTACTCTGCATCACATATCCTGTTAAAAACGGCAACGGGGCGCATTATTTAAGAAAATGATTGAGAAAATTCCAGTAGAGGTCGTTCCAATAAGGTAGAGCTTGTTCCAATTTGAATGAGATCGTTCCCAGTGCTCTCCTGTTTTAAAAATGAAATAACACCTGTGATATCAGACCAGCCAAACTAAGACAAAAATTAATGATGGCGTTTGAAATATCAGAATTATCGTCATATCAGAGGCGTCGTTTTGTCTTACAAGTGCGGTGACTTTGTTTTACATGAAAGTCTGTTTCTGATGTTTCTTAAACTCTTCGCATGGATCTCTTGAAATGCACTTTTAGCTCACCTGAGCACGAAGTGCTCGAGGTGCACTATTGTGGTCACTTATTGTCAGTCGTCCATCCGTCTGTCTGTCTGTCCGTCTACATTTTAGCATCCGCAAGCTTTATAGGCCAATCTTAAACAAACTTGGTCAAAATAATGATGGTCACGTAAGTTCTAGGATGAGTTCGAAGAAATAGTGAATGCTGAAGAGTGAAAGTAAAATCGAAAATTGCAGTTTTGTCAAATTCGAGGGCAGATAACTCAAGATGCATCATTCTTATCAGGATGAAAGTTTTACCTATGCAAGATCCTATGGCCAACAATATTCAGTCCAAGTTTATTTTCTTAATTGAAAAAAAATATTTGTAGTAGCTAGACTAGTGAAAACAAAGTCGAAAATGGAAATTTTATCAAAATCAAAAGCAGATAGCTCAAGATGCATTCTGATTAGGCTTAAATTTTCTTTTAAGTAATATCTTATTCTCTTAAGATCTTATTTCTTTGGATATGATTTTGATTGAAAGAAACTGTGAATGCTGAAGAGTGAAAGTAAAGTCGAAAATCGCAATTTTGTCAAATTCGAGGGCAGATAACTCAAGATGTATCTATCTAATCAGGCTGAAAAGTTTACCTATACAAGATCTTATGTTCAACAATATTCTGTCCAAGTTATGTGTTGATTGATAAATATTTGTGAATGCTAGAGCGGAAACAAGGTCGAAAATGGCAATTTTGTCAAAATAAAGGGCAGATAACTCCAGAGGTGCATTTTCAATCAGGCTGAAAATTAAACCTGCCCAAGGTATTATTATCATCAACTTTTCTGTCCAATTCTTGTCTTGATTGATCAATATTTGTAGATGCTAAAGTGTAAACAAAGTCAAAAACAGCCTTTTTGACATTCAAAGGCCGATCACTCAGTACACTCTGGTTCGATCAGGCTCATAATCGAACTCATCCAAGAACTTACGACCATCATTATTTTGACCAAGTTTGTTTAAGATTGGCTTATAAAGCTTGCGGATGCTAAAATGTAGACGGACAGACAGACAGACGGAAGGACGACTGACAAAAAGTGACCACAATAGTGAACCTCGAGCACTTCGTACTCAGGTGAGCTAAAGTGCATTTCAAGATATCCATGCGTAGAGTTTAAGAAACATCAGAAACAGACTTTCATGTAAAACAAAGTCACGTACGCACAAGACAAAACGACGCCTCTGATATGACGATAATTCTGATATTTCAAACGCCATTATTAATTTTTGTCTTAGTTTGGCTGGTCTGATATCACAGGTATTATTTCATTGTATAAAACAGGAGAGCACTGGGAACGATCTCATTCAAATTGGAACAAGCTCTACCTTATTGGAACGACCTCTACTGGAATTTTCTCAATCATTTTCTTAAATAATGCGCCCCGTTGCCGTTTTTAACAGGATATGTGATGCAGAGTACTCGTTTCCCCAGGACGAACGTACCGGGGCTGTATTCTTCGCGGAAAACCACAAATTATACAAAAAGGTGACAGTTGTTGACAAACTGTTGTGAAAAAGCAATATCGTGTTCGGACTTTTAAAAACGATCCAGCGGAAATTACTTCGGTTTCGACCGCAGTTTTGGGCCGTGTGCGTCGATAAGTCATTTTTACACGACATAGCATTGCCATAATTATCAATTTTTTGCTAGAAACCTCGAAAACAATCAAAAGAACCACCGACACCTACCTTTGTTTATACGTTTTTAGCCATTGGACCGACCTCGCGGGTTCCCGGATGTGCTATGGGAACAGAAATTCACTACCTCATTTTGGAGGTCGTTCCAAAGTTTACCACCCGTGTGTACCACTCTCCTGACATAAGGATATATGCGGTAATACTTGGTTAAGGGTTGGGGTAAGTGCTAGTGACAGGGGCACAGGTATGGCTTCTGCTCAGTTTTAAATTCATTTTAGAAAAAATCGTGTGTAATTGTCAATTCAGGCACCAGTTCCACTCAGTTGACATAAGCACTTAAGGCTGTTCCACTCTCTTGACATAAGGATTAGCGGCTGTACTGGGGTAAGAGTTGGAATGCTGATTAGTGGTTGGGGTACAGTAAAGCTTTTGCTAAGTTAAGTATTTATTTCAGGAAAACGAGTCGCTTGTTACGGTCTATTTCAGTGTTTTAGACGTTCAAAACGAGTTTGATCGAATGTCTAATCGAATGTCTAACGTCTAATTCGGTGAATTAGACATTCAAAACGAGTTTGGTCGAATGTCTAATCGAATGTCTAACGTCTAATTCGGTGAATTAGACATTCAAAACGGGTTTGGTCGAATGTCTAATCGAATGTCTAACGTCTAATTCGGTGAATTAGACATTCAAATCGGGTTTGATCGAATGTCTAATCGAATGTCTAACGTCTAATTCGGTGAATTAGACATTAAAACCGAGTTTGGTCGAATGTCTAATCGAATGTCTAACGTCTAATTCGGTGAATTAGACATTCAAAACGGGTTTGATCGAATGTCTAATCGAATGTCTAACGTCTAATTCGGTGAAATAGACATTCAAAACGAGTTTGGTCGAATGTCTTATCGAATGTCTAACGTCTAATTCGGTGAATTAGACATCCAAAACGGGTTTGATCGAATGTCTAATCGAATGTCTAACGTCTAATTCGGGGAATTAGACATTCAAAACGGGTTTGATCGAATGTCTAATCGAATGTCTAACGTCTAATTCGGTGAATTAGACATTCAAAACGAGTTTGGTCGAATGTCTAATCGAATGTCTAACGTCTAATTCGGTGAATTAGACATTCAAAACGCGTTTGGTCGAATGTCTAATCGAATGTCTAACGTCTAATTCGATGAATTAGACATTCAAAACGGGTTTGGTCGAATGTCTAATCGATTGTCTAACGTCTAATTCGGTGAATTAGACATTCAAAACGAGTTTAGTCGAATGTCTAATCGAATGTCTAACGTCTAATTCGGTGAATTAGAAATTCAAAACGGGATTGGTCGAATGTCTAATTGAATGTCTAACGTCTAATTCGGTGAATTAGACATTCAAAACGTGTTTGGTCGAATGTCTAATCGAATGTCTAACGTCTAATTCGGTGAATTAGACATTCAAAACGAGTTTGGTCGAATGTCTAATCGAATGTCTAACGTCTAATTCGGTGAATTAGACATTCAAAACGGATTTGATCGAATGTCTAATCGAATGTCTAACGTCTAATTCGGTGAATTAGACATTCATATTTGAATGTCTAATTCGATGATTAGACATTCGTTCGAATGTCTAATGTCTAATGTCTAATGTCCTGCCAACTTCACGCACAGCATTTTATGGATATTTATCAAGTTATCGTTGTATGCATGATAAAAGTGGACCATGCGTGACGCAGTAATTCGATAAGAGGAGGCCACTGTTCAGGCCCTCGCTTGAAAAGACAGACCCTAAAGAACTTCATCACATTCCTTCAAATAGTTCGTAACCAAGTTTAAGTAGAAAAGAATGGATTTGGTAAAGTTAATTCGACCGCCAAAAACATTATGCATCATTTTTGTAATTTGGGCTGACTTCGTTTCGCACTATAGCTCGCGTGGCCGGGAACCATTATCGGGAACCAGCGCTGTTTTGTCTATAGAATTCCTCCCCGTTCTGAGTCAGCCAATCAAAATCTTTGTTTACCTCGACACTGATTGGTTCACTGTTATCCAAGGTGTTCCGAA
Source organism: Fragum sueziense (assembly GCA_963680895.1). Classification (NCBI taxonomy): domain Eukaryota; kingdom Metazoa; phylum Mollusca; class Bivalvia; order Cardiida; family Cardiidae; genus Fragum; species Fragum sueziense. The sequence goes on from OY804596.1 coordinate 11,925,309, forward strand.
TGACGTAATGGCTCGGATGGCCGGACTAGACTTTTTCCGGTGGTCGGACTATAGCTCGAGCCATTGCTGTTCGATTGGAGCTATAGCTGCGGAAATGACGTCAATAACTCGCACTATCGGTGTTCGGTTGGAGCTATCGTCGAGCTATCGCCTGACTCGAAGTCGGCCTTGGACTAATGATGTAATTTCTATTGAATCCGCCTTGGTGATTATTTATTGACATAATATATAAGATTAATGGACGTATAAAAAATCAGCCATATTCGATACGAATTTCAGACTCAGCTTGAAAGATTTTTCTCGAAGATATACGGATAAGTGAAAACTCATTTCTGTTACTCGCTCTTCTTCGACTACTAATTGGTGGGTAGTTTAATTGGCCATTAGTCTACATTTATGAGCTAGAAAATGTCTTTACCACAAATACACAGGCGCTGTTCATTCTAATTTCGGAGAAAGAGGGAGCAAGACGTCGCTTTTCATCGAAAACCTCGTAACTGCAGCTTTAAACAAGCTGCATTTACGAGGTTTTCGTTGAAAGGCGATGCAGTATTCATTACATCGACATTTTCATTGCTCGATTACAACTCGTTAGCGTTCTAGGTTATTCTGTTGACGATAGTAGTACATCTCATTTCTCTAACGAGAAACGAGAACTGCTAAGGTAAAGTCTAAAAGGCATACAGGTATAATTCAGAATGCAAGTGGGACAAATCCAGGTCGGTCGATAGTTCGCTTTTATTATGTTTTATTTTGACTTTGATTCTGTTGGTGTTGTCGTTGTTTTTTATTCTTAACAAAATTAATAGTTTTGACATCCCTGGTAGAAACAGTTTAAGAAAACATAAGGAAAATCAAAATGAAAAATAAAACTTGTCAAAAATACAGGCTACATTTCAGACGACACCGTAAACTGAACTTTATTCTCACGTGTTCAAAAGCTAAATTTCTCAGTAAACCTTTAAACCTGGAGTATTCAACCAATTACGAATACCTCTGCAAAATGAATTACATACGCGTGGAAATACATACAAGTGTATGCGTAGAATTGTAATTAGGCATGAAGAGAGGTGTTGACAAGCGTGCCTGGAATGAGGCACCAACGAATCGGATAAGCTATAATTGCCAGAACATTTACATACAATGCTACAGATAGGAAGGGATGGTGGCTTTTCAAACTGGGATATTACATTTATTGATCACTAAACCCAATGTTGTAGGTACTCATTAGAATCGTCTCGTCGAGACGATTCAAATGAGTACCCATAACATGGGGTTTAGTTTTGAAATAGCAAATTTAGTATGGTTTTACTCCCTCTTATCCATTGTTTTGCTACAATTGCCAGATTACATAATTACATAAAATTTCAAGGAATGTTTTCGAACTTTATCTTCTACTTTTATACGAAATTATTTAATAGTACAACACACAATTAATATAGGAAGAGTATTAAACATAATTATGTTTCTTCTCTTAGATAAAGTTTAAAAACCAGTATGAAAACGAAGAAAGGGCTTGGGATCAGCATGTATTTTTTTCTCTTTTATCTTTAACGTTTTTACTTTTCAGAAACTGAAATAAACTAAAATATTTTTTTAGAATAATCAACATTCGATTTGGTGCACTATACCATATCTCCAATAACAGGGCGCTCGGCAAAAAGAATTACCTACATGGATGTGTGGAATTCCGTGCAAGTGTAAGCGGTATGCGGAAGAGGTGTTGACGCGCGTCCCAGGAATGAAGCAGCAACGAGCTAGATAAAACCCCACCAATTACAAGAAAATCCACGTGGAATGTTAAGGGAAGTTTTATGATAGATGATCATAATCTTTTGTCATCTCAGTAATCTGAAAGCTACAGAGAATGTATTATCGTCTTGTTTGCAAACGATGAAAACTAGCAGTTAAAATGTTTAGAAGACTCGTGTAAATTCAGCAATGTTGTAAAGCACGACGTATAACGGAAGAAAATGCAGAGGAAAAATTCGTTGATCTTGGAAAGCATTTGGGTAAGATGGTGAAAATGTTGGTCTTTCAGCCACGTCAAAACCATTCTTTATTTGAGGTTTCTGCCACTTGCAAGATTCAAACCAACGCATGCAATACTGTGTTGAGATTTTGAACATTTACCATTGCTTAAACATGAAGAATTTCTGAACATGTTTTTTCTCCATTTATTTTTCAAAAACATAATCTTAGAATTTATTTTGTCATTTGCATATTCTTATAATTTCTTAAGATAATAAAGAAATCAATGGCTTTTATCCGCCAGTTTTTAGGGCGACAGAATAATGCTTATTCCGTTTTTCATAAATGTTTAAAACGACAAATTCAAGTTTACTTAGTGCACTGTAACTTGTATGGTATTTCTGAGCAGTAAACGTTTTGGGAAATGAAGTTGTCATTATCTAAAATGTTTCCCCAGCCTTTACCTTGGTGTGTCAAAAAGCTTCATTAAGTAGGAAAAAAATGATCACATTGTGGATTTATAAATGAACAAATGCAAAACGTCCTTGTAAATGCAAAACCTCGTATCTCGTTTTTAAAAGATTTTAACTGGGAATGACATAATTATTGTTCACAAATTAATACTGATCAGTAAGAATATCTCAAAACCTGCATGAATTGTTTTAACTGGACACACAAGATTTTACTTTGAACATTGCAAAAATCGACATACCAAGTTTTGCATTTACACCGACGAAAAGCGAAATGATTCAAAGTTACCATTTCATGGCCAACGTACATTTGTACATCTCCCATGGTTGGTAGTGGTCGATAAACGAGAAATCACCGCGTTAATAATTTTCCGATAACCTATGTACGGTTATATCCCTTTATCAGTGGTCTTCTTACTCGACCAGTCCGGCTGGCGGCTTAGCGTATTGTTGTGCAGTGACAACAAATGGGCCAGGATCTGGAAAAGGGTCCTTCAAGCTCCGTATACACGCAGTCTGATCATGAACCATGTTGGTCTCGAGAAGGTACTTTTTGACCTGTAGCCACCTTAAGACAGCAGAATGGACCCCAGCCAGACTGCAATTTGGCACAGGCTAATCGTGAAACATATCTTTCTCAATGCTTTTAGGGACCTTTTTTTAGATCCTGGCTTAAATATATTTACCGATGCGCAGAGTATTATCTGGCCTCATGAGACTGCTCGTACTAAAACGTTTAACCCATTACCAGACGGCAAAATTTTAGACTGGTCCAAGTTCTAAATGTTGCAGGCAACAATTTCAATTGACTGAAATTTTACATTTTCAGTCTTTCTTGGAAGACATAGTTGTTTTTTCGCGATTCCCACACTATTTTCAAGACCTTCAACTTTTGGGTTGATATTATGTGGTAATTGGTTAAACTCGTCGAATGCAGTTTAAACAGAGAGTCCTGAAAGTAGTACATGGATAGGGTTTGTTTATTTTGCATACCATGATTATTAATCGACAAAAAATGAAAAATAAATGTAAATTTAATCTAAATATTAAAGTTATATAAATAAATTCTCGGTGTATAAACAGCGAAAAAAAGACAAAAGTGTAATAAGTTCGATTATGAATCTTTTCAATTATTCTTCAAACATAACATAATGTAGCATAATGTTCTCTCATATGGCGTGTTTGTTGTTCAAGTGAGATTGAATACATTTGACGTTTAACCATTTTCCAAAAAAAAGTATTGTTGCAAATGACACAATGGGTGATGATAAAGACTGGACTTCTTCACAACATATTAGTAACACAGATAATTTTGAGGCAAAGGGAGAAATGCTGATAATAAGCATTTTTTACTTTTGCCTCAATGTTTTCCCAAGTATGTTCAACTAGGTACGTCAAAATCATGTTTTGTTTCGGAAAGGATTATATCATCGGCGACCGATGTCTTTTGAAACATATCGGACAATAGCTGGTTTAAGAAATTTCCAATGCAAGAAGGTGCAAAGCGAGCTTGATGGATGGGGGGAAATGCTGATAAGCAGTCTCACACATCACACTGTTTTATTTGCAATACAGATTATATTTGCCTGTCTATATTGGGTTTTCACGAAGAGACAAGATTGACGCTGATTATTATAATTTCCAAAACGGCAGTAAATTAATGATAAGTTAGATTATATTTAAGAATTTTACAAATGTCAGAACATTTATAGCAAACAACATCAAAATACTGTAATCACCATATAAAATACAAGGGCGGATCCAGGATTTTTTTCCAGGGGGTCCAAGCCCAAGATTTTTTTCCAGTGGGGGTCCAAGCTCAAATTATGGCTTAAAATGTAATAAATATGTAACTTGCACAAAATTTATATAGTCAAAATTTAATTTTCCGCCAATGCCAGGGGGGTCCGGACCCCCCGACCCCCCCCCCCCTCTAGATCCGATCCGCCCATGAAATAAATAATGAATAAGAAAAAAATTCTGATCATCATCATCATTTTCATTCTTTCCACTGAAAGTTTAACAAGGTCTTGCTCTCAGAAACGTTAAAACCAATGCTTATTTGGTGGGCAATGTTACAGTCTTTAGAAATTTTAATTCGTACCACCCTAGAATACCAAAATATGTATTCAACATTTCATGCTACCAAGCTACGATTTTTCTATCGATCGTGTCTTCAAAAGGAGAATTTACGTGCAAAACAAATCGGAATATGGTCACTTTTCAATGAAAACCTCGTAACTGCAGCTTGGTTTAAGGTGCAGTTACGAGGTTTTCGTTGAAAAGCAGTGGGTTGTAATCAAATTAGGGCAAATAATACTAATTAAAGATAATTTGGTGCCTTATCATTTGAACAGGAAACATGCATTTACGCAGTTAATGTTGTTTCCTTGTTTAGATATTAGTGATAGAAGATACAAATCTGACCTGTTTAAATTTAACCATAACCTAGACCAACCAAGGTTGTCACGTGTTTAGAAGACATTGCTGCATACTTTTTTTATTTTTTTTTCTTTTATTTTCGTCATTTATTCTATGCCATAGAAAACGCCTTCATTTATTCTATGCCATAGAAAACGCCTTTTGACCAATTGTTAGATATGTAAAGCCCCCTTGCAGCTTATTTGATAGCGGAAAATCTTAGGCCTAAATTTTATTATATACATTAACATTACATGTTTCTTACTTCATGCCTTATGTGATACATTTCCATAATTATGTATCAGACCAAGCCTCACTCAAAGGTATGTATGAAATATATTATATCAAAGTTACTGAACTCCTGTATCCGGAAAATATTGACCAGATTTACCTCCCTTGGAACAAATACTTGCCAACATTATCACTGGTCAGAAAATCAAATCGGTGGTTTTCAACAAGAACCTTGTATCTGCAGCTTTTTTTAAGCTGCAGATACAAGTTTTTCGTTGAAAAGCGACGAAGTAAAGTGTATGTCGTAGCTTTTCAACAGAAACTTCGTGACTGCAGCTTGTAAGCTGCGGTTACAGGGTCTTTGTTGAAAAGCGACGATATTATTATGTTATGTATATGATATGGAAAAGATACTTTGTGAAAAGAAGGACAGACGATAAATGTAGACAACGACTAAGCAGTGCGAAGTCCACTTTCTAATAAACCGTTTTCACGTAGCAGCATTGTATGGCAGATCATTGGTACTGCATCTAATTCTATTCCAGTCAACAAAGTGTTTAATTAATCTAATTTGAAAGATTTTTTTTCAAAAAGGAAAAAAGTAAGTAACTTAAGGTAGATCATCCCTAATGAGATTCACGCGACGTCGGATTGATTCGGTCCACATTCTTGAACATATCCGAAGTTATTCGGGCGACGTCGAAAACATTCGGTGGTGGATTATACCACCGCCAGATGTTTACGACGGCGCCCAAATAATTCCGACGTCGCGCGAATCTCATTAAGTTTTAACTAACTATAACACTTAATTGTATTATCATTTCTTTTATTTCAAGCAATAGCTGAAAACGACGGAAAGGTGAATATTTATTTCAAAAGATACTGCACTATTGATAGGATAGCAGATATTTTTTAAATGGTGGATCAGTATTTTCAAGAAAGCGTTGCACATTTACGTATCTCTCAAACTGACGTCAAACCCTGCATTACCTGCCTTCCTAATGAACCTATCTGCTCATGAATCAAAACATTATACTAGTTTCCACACTTAATCATTTAATGTTTGCTTAATTAAATGCTTAATTGCCTTTCCATGTTCAACCCGTGTAGAATTAAGTTCAATGGACCCCTTCACGTGAAAGAGCGTGTCATATTCCATTCAAGAGGGGTCTGGAAAGGGCCTTTTTAGCTTTTTGTGCGATCTCGTTCCAGGTCATAATGTGCCGTCCGATGGAGTCTAATCAGGGTTTGCGTATAGCTGCTTTACAACGAAAACCTCAAAACTGCAGCTTAAAACAAGCTACAGTTGCGAGGCTTTTGTTGAAAAGCACCGACATGCTGGTCTTTCAAAGTTCAAAGGGATATCGAAAGAGCTATTTGGAACGGTATGGAACTTCATAAGATTACATGTATACACAAGCTCATCTGAACCCATGTATGTATCAAAAGATATAAGAACTGATGTCAGGATCTTCACTTATGATTAACCCATTACCAAACAGTAAAATTTTAGACTAGTCCAAATTCAAAGATGATGCAGACGGCAATTTGAAGTGAATGAAATTTTATATTTTTTGTTCTTTTTACTTAGAAAACATTGTTGGAAATGAAGAAATTGCTTGTCACAAGCAATTTCTTCATTTTCCACGATGTTTTCGAAAGCCATTATCTTGTCAGGAGTCAAAAAGAGTCACTGTGTGGTGATGGGATAAACCATTTCCGCATAATGACACATTGTGTCGCTCCACAAGACAATCGTTTTGTGAAAACATTGTGGGAAGTGAAGAATTGCTTTTGACAAGCAATTCTTCATTTCCCAAATTCTTTTCTGCCAAAGAAATAACAGATAATAAATGTTGAAATTTGTTCATTTGAAATCGTCGTCTGAAACATATTAAAATTATATGACTTTGGACTGGTCTAATACTTTGTAGTTTGATACTTGGTTAAGTTACGTGAGTGTAAATAGAAAGAAGTTTTGAAGAGATCTATACTTTTATCAAAATTATGTAGTACATGTATAGTTTCCAATACCCTGCCAAGTTTCAATCGAAATCATTAACTTTAAATGATTCAGATTACATGTAGTCTTACTTATACGTATGGTTGAACGTATAAAAATACAGTAGAATATAGAATACTTTGAATCTGTTTACTTCTTGTCAAGTTTTGTTATTTATCTAATCTCAGATTTGGCAAGAACACGGTTCTTGTAAAATGTAATTGTTTTATAAACGATGTAATTTTGGATTCAACGATTCGATGTCTTAATTTTGACAACTTTGTCTGTTATGTTTTACAAACTAAATTGTCTCCGATTCTAAGATCTATCGTGCATCTACTGCGTTGTCGCCCGCAGGAAACACCAGAGCTACCTACAGCTACATGTACAATGATTGGAACAGAATAAGCACGTAGTTATGTAATTCATAATTTCTTTGTTCATTGTACTATCTTCGGAGTTGAATCAATATTTTTACAAGTATAGTTAAATACCAACAAAGTTCGTTACGCTCAAAGGCATTTTTACAGCCGCATTTTCTCAAATAAACGAATATGAAAGCCAGATGTTGCTAAGCTTGTTTTACTGAAAGTTTTCAACAGTTCGTTTTTGTTGTATAACATGAAAAATATGGTGATAATACCTAGCTCAACATGCGTGCTGTGTTATGTCTTTAACTAAGTCCTTGAAAAATTGAAAGTTATATTACATTTCGAACCACATGTATTAATCAACATTTTCTTTTTTCTGCACTTTATGAATAATGTACATGTACTTGTAATGCCTGGACTTGAACAATGCTGATTCAAAATAGACGCTTTTTGACGTCTCTCACAAAAAATGCTTGGCATTTTTTTTCTCATTTACCACAATGTTTTCTATCCCAACATATGAAAATTTTGTAATTGTCGTCTACACCGCATTTCATACCGGAACAGTCCAAAATTTTGCCAGCTGGTAATGGATTATTCCATTCTCGATCAATACCTGTTGTTGAAATACAACAATGAAAGAGAAACATCAAAATATCAGGTTTAAATAAAATTTAATATGTATGACATACATGTACGAAAGTTAGCCCTTGCTCTTACAACAAAATAAGGACGGTTCAATGTGAAATAGAAGCTGTTGCAGACGACTTAATTTATATTAACGAAGATATGGTGCATTATAGCCCAAACAAGAAAAAAAGTGTATAATATAGCAGAATTACTCCCAAAGTATTTTATTCTTTTGCATCAATGTATTTGGCATCAAGGATCATGGTCAATGTAACCAATACATGTAAATTGTTCTGTATGGGTTTGACTATCTTTCTCACTGAATTGGTTCGAATCTCTGCTTGATACATAATCGTTTTTACAAATAACAGTTATGTCCTCGGTGTTATTGCAAAACCTCGCAACTCCAGCTTTAACCAAGCTTGAGTTACGATGTTTTGCAATAACAACGACGGTATCTCTCTCGACAATGGACTAAGATTCCTCTGATTTTCTGTGCTGAAAGATGCACGTTGCTCATATGAAGAGTTTTGTTTGCACTACTGTTTTGAAACAAGAAATTGCAGACAACATGATAGGTTACACCAGCCGTCCAAATTAACCGAAATAAAACCAATGCGACCTATTCCCCATTCACACAATCTAGTCGATTACCAGCGGCGGGTCAAGTGGGGGTTCGTGGGATTCATACGAACCCCCTATGTAACCTTATTATTTCATTTTCGTGCAGAAATTCATTCAAGAGTGTGTAATACTTGTGAAACGAATCCCCTTTCTTGTAAAAACGAAACCCCTTCATATAAATCCTGGATCCGACACAGAATCCCCCTTTTCACATGAACGGTAAGTTATTTAGATTCGTCTTCCGGAACGTATTTTAATGGTTTAAAAGAGAAAGACGATTAGAGTGCGCGATACGTTGTCAGCACGTGCAAACTGTCTCGATGACAGGTCTCGTCTGATATACAGATTACACGTATATAGCACAGCGGGTTACGGACGAGCTAAATGAAAGCCGCGGGATGAAAGATGGCGCCCCCGAAACATCGATGTCGTGAGAATTCGGTCTTGTCATGAATTTTCGTAAATGCTTTTACTTGTTACAATGGAGAGTAGAAATAGTGGCTGCATGGTGTGTGTACATGTGTATAAAAAAGAAAAGACTTTTTGGTGAACATCCAAGATTAACCAAACTTATAAGTATCCCGTTTTCTATTATGCGCCAAATTTTCAAAGTAAAAATATCCGAAATCGATATTTTGTTTTTTATACATTGACATTATTACTTGACCGACATCTCTTTCATTTTGCAAATTCTTTGTGCGAAATGGTAATCTCGGGCCAACTAAAGAAAAATCGAAGTATATCTCGTGCGTTTATATTGGATCACTTGCATGAAGGTGTTGCCTTATCATTCGTCATCGACATCGTTTGGCACTATTCCGAACTAATATTTAGCATGTCTGTTCTATTTGTCTTTTTCGTCGCTTTTTGAACGTTCCATCCCCGAATGTTTACGACCGCGCCCGAATAGGTAAGCATACGTAACGACGCCGGTCGAAGTAGCCGATTTTTTATGAATTTCAAAATGGCCACATTACGGGTATTCCACCTTAAATTTATTGACAATAAGTTATAAAACAAGAGCCCCCTAAAATGCAATGTGACATGCTGAGATGGGGTATCTTACAAGTATTTATATTGTTATCTTTTCTGGTAGATTTAAGGTATAAAGTGCCTAATTAAAAACACCACTTTCTAGCCATACGAAATGTATCAAATTACACACACTTGTAAATACACTTCAAATAAGTTGATTCACCGTGCCGGATTTCAAGATTATGCTTCAAGAAAAAAAAATTTACAAATATCATTTTACTCTATATTCATATGCAAGGGAGGTAATTTTGAACATTTTTGTCAAATATTTCCATAAATATGCATTAATTCAAAATTCTAAACCGTACAAAATGCTTATGCTTGTATTTGGAATGGAAATGTAACACAGTTTAGGAATTACTGGCACTTTTCAAATTTTGCCGCTGGTTCTTTGGTGCTAATTAGGCCCTTCTTACCTTAATTCCAGCTTCAAACCATTTCTACGCAATTATATGATCATCATTTTGATATATAAACGTAAAAAGCAAACAAAAATCAACTGTGTGTGTATTTAAGATTCTCGCTGGATAAGACATCTTAATTTAACATGGATAGATATCATGTTTGAATTAAGACAGTTTTCTGACAGATCAAAGTGTTGGTATTAATACAAGCGTAACATTTCTTGGCAGAATCATAATTCGTCTTGTCTAAATTCACGTAGATGACTTCAAAAACAGCTTGTAAGAAAAGAAACAACCTACTTTGAAGTTGTCATTTTCTGACAATATAATTATTTTCCGTGTCAATTTTGAAAGGTTTGGCCGACTGTCAAGCAAAGTTATCGACTGATCTACAATGTAAATTTTCGTATCAATTTATACGTCGGACAAATAGACAAACAGTAGACAAAATATTTGTTTGTAGCATTTGTCAAAAATGTCTTTGACAACCAAAGTTGCGTATGTTCAGTACAGTCGCCACCATTTCCTATCACATTGTATTACATGTACATTGTCTTTATACGGTATACCATTTCAGACATCTTTTGGGTCACCCTCCACAACCTGTTCCATTAATCCCTTCCCAAACAAGACCTGCTTTTGACGATCCTAGTAGAAAAGGCTTGGGAAAACTTTGAGACAAGAGAAGAAACTGCTGATAACCAGCAGTTTCTCCTTTTGTCTCAATATTTTCTATGCAAAATTCCACACAAATCCTATCTTTAATTACATCTATTTTGTCATTTGTTGCGGTTTTTGAAGTGGATGACCCTAAAATATTGCCGTTTGGGAAAGGGTCAAATCAATTTTCGAAAAAACTGATTGAAAAAAAAGTTTCCTTCGTGTCCACAAATGCATTAAAACGATATAAAGACGAAGCTTGGCTCATATACTATGATATATTTCTAATGTTTCACATAAAGCCCCATTATTTGCTATATGAAGCTAACGCCCCTTTTACGCCCATTTCACATCTTGTTTTATTAAACGCATAAATATCCTACCGCGACGTTTGGAATATACAATAAATGTGTGATGTGTGTAGTTTATAGTTCATTACAAGATCATTCCGCTCTGTCCATAAATGTAGCATTAAGGTAGAATATCCATAATTTCACCATTTTTGCAATTCATAACACATTGGAATTTTTCGGGTAGCGTCATATGGTTTCCGAAACTATTCGGGCTCGGTCGTAAACATTTATTGCACTGCAGAGTCATGACCGGGATTTGCCATTATCTGCCTCTATATAAATGCTTCCCTCAGGCATCAAATTGATGCCGGTTCTACCCCCTTGACGTCTGACCGATTGGTAGAAAGTTCCACTGCCGAATGTTTTCAACTGACTGAACTTCACCCGAATAATTCCGAATTCGCACGAATCTCATTAGGGATCGACCATCTTAACACCAGTCTCCCTCGAATGGGGTGATAATCGTTAACCTTAGGGGGATGAGTAGCTGGGTGCTCCGAAAGGCTGCTGTGGCAGTGCTGGTGATTAGCTATGTGTCCCAGCCGCAACGACGAGTCTGACATAGTGCTGAAAGGGGCGTTAACCCATAACCAAACTGCAAAATTTCCGACTGGTCCGAACTCAAAGATGATGCAGACGACAATTTCAAGTGAATAAAATTGTATATTTTTTGGTCTTTATGTACGCAAAATATTGTGGGAAATGAAGAAATTGCTTGTCACAAGCAATTTCTTCATTTGCCACAATGTTTTCCAAAGCCAGTTTCTTGTGGGGAGTCAAAAAGAGTAAGTGTGTGGTAATGGGTTAAACCACGTCCAATCTCTTACTGGCTATTTCTTCTTTGTTTTGGAAGAAGGCAATGACCAAACAAGTCATATGTTTATTTTGATATTGACTTTAAGTTATACTTTTTTTCGAAATGGTGAAGACATAAACTGTTAAAAGATGTGGCTAAGACGAAAATTTTTGTTAGGAAAAGGGTTAAAAGTATTTTATTACTTTTTCTATCTTTAGCTAACCGCTTTATTTTCGAATCGACCATAGTAGGTATTGCAGACAAGACAATAAATTATTGCAAGCAGAAAAAAAACATGATACGTCCATTATGTATGTCATAGAAAATACTGTCATAAAAAGAAAAAAATGCTTCTGATCAGCACGTTCTTTTTTCTTTCAGTGCCTTCCAACATTATATTATTTCCAAATATCAGAACCGAGTAGTGTTCGCGAATGGGTAATCCAATGATCATTTATCCGGCTAATGAGTTCGAATCGATTCATAATCTGACCATTTAACCCTGTCCGGTTAACTCAGTCGATGGTCTTGTAAAGGTTGAGTCCATATGCTCACAGTTGGTGGTCAAATTGTACCCTTTCCTTAGCAAGGTTTGGTTTTGACATACCTAATAAAAACATTGAGACAAAAGAAGAAAATGCTGATTACCAGCATTTTCTTCTTTTGTCTCAATATTTTCTTTGCTACATTATACGCAAATCAATAGTTTGGTAATATCAGTTAACCCTTTGCCAAACGACAAAATTCTAGGGTGATCCACTTAAAAAACTACCACAAATGACAAAATGGAAGGTATTAGATATAGAATTTGTGTAAAATATGGCATAGAAAATATTGAGACTAAAGGAGAAACTGGTGGTTATCAGCAGTTTCTTCTTTTGTCTCAATGTTTTTCCAAACCATTTCTTCCTGGGACGTCAAAACCAGGTCTTGTCTGGGAAATGGTTAAGCCGTCTGCAACAGATTATAGATTTGAACGATTCAAAATTGTGTCTTTTTGGAAAGGGTTAAAACTCAAGTACTGCTCCGACACGAGTATGGGTACGCCCATTTCACGAGTACTTTGAATATCTCAACCATTTCAACATTTTTCTTTGCAAAATAAAACTTTAAACTAGATTTCTATCCCTGCAAAAGGAACATTGCAAGATATTGAATAAAACCAGAAATCGGTCGGTCCCATGCCCGTCATTTACTTTTCCCGAAACAAGACCTGCTTTTCACGTCTCTTATACTATCAGAAGACTTTCCCGAGATGGAATCCTCAAATTTAGGAATAATCAAAATCGTGGTAAATCAGGCACCCTGTCCGGTTTGTCTAATTGATTACACATTAGGGGCAATTTATTACAGGACTGGCTCTGATGACCTCCTAATCACTCACTGTTCTTTGTCCCTTTCCGAAACCACTAAAATTTTGACTGTTCAAACATGTCTGCTGATGCAGATTACTAAATTGATTATGATAAGGATATGATAAATGTACAATACAAAATATTTAGACAACAGAGAAATTGATGTTTATAATAAGCATTTTCTTCTTTTGTTTCAATATTTTGGCTTTGTCATAGACGTTAAAACTAATTCTTGTTCGAAAAAGGTTTGAAAAATAAGAGTTGCAGATTTATCCAAATTTTAAGTTATTACAATAAATAATTAATTCAGGACGCATGACTAAAATTTAGGATTTGATTTTGGTTGAAATAAAGAATGGCGTACATTCATTTCTGTTAATGTTTAATACATTTTGCCATTTCAAAACAAATTTTAGACTGGTGTGCAGGCCTACATGTTTTTTCTGTTAATTACCCCAATCCAAAACAATAGCACTTTTTGACACCCCATTGGATAAAGACTTTGTAATACATTGTGGAAAATGAAGGAATTTCTTGTGGCATGCAATGTTTCCTTTTCTTACGATGCTTTCTACCTGAAAAGATAAAAAATATATAAAATTGCATTCACTGGGAATTGCCATAATTATGCATGAATTTTGACAAGTCTACAATTTTGTTTTCGGTTAATGGCCTAATGTTTAAAACATTACAGTATTCGAAAATAAATTTTAGACTGGTCCCATGGAAAAAATAAAAAACTACATGTTGTTTAATTTTTTCCCATTATTTTCATGCCCTGTGTCGCAAGAAAGAGGATAATTATATTGCTTTACTTGTGTCCGTCTGTCTGTCTATCTGTCCGAAAACGTAACATTGGCCGTTTCAAGGGCATTTCATGATTTGTGTTTCATAAACATAATATATTTTTTTTTATCATTCTTCGATTAGCTGAACTATAGCTGTTTACAAATTCAAAAAAACTACAGGTCAAAATCCAGGGTGTGTTTCTCTGAAAATTATACCTTTCCTGCTCAACGCAATTTTAAAATAAAAAAAATATGTAACATTAATTAGGGTGTTCAGGATTCTAGCTATTAAAATAAATGGGCCTGCTGCACCAGGTCTTAAGATGAAAATAATTCTGAATTGATGTCAATTAGTATCAAGCTGGGCTGGGGAAACATTTATACAGTAAATTCAGAGGTGAAATTTTGGTCAGATAATGGTAAAATCTCAGGAAATCTCGGGAAAGTCGTCAGACAGTATAGAAAGGTTCTATAAAAAAAAAAACCATTGATGGTAAAGAGCATGCTTATAACGAGCATATTGTTTTTATATTTTGCTCAGATTTCCATCAGATTGTCTGAATTTTTTCTGATCTTTAACATACACCAATTCTATTTCAATAGTTCATAGATCTACATTTTGACTTTGAAATTTGCATCAGCTTCCTGCCAGTAAAATTCGAAGGGGGGGGGGGGGGGGGGGGTAGGCAGAATATATACATAGATAAAAAGAATTTGGAGTGGTCCCCGTTTTTCGTAATTCAATTCCGAGTAAAGATTCCTTAGTTTGTAATTCAGGCCCGTAGGAAGCAATTTCATATAGGGGGCTAAAACCCTTATCCTGAATATTGGGGGGGGGGCTAATTTGGATTTTCTCAAATATTTCCGTGTAATATTAAGAAAATTCGGCATTTTTGGCCAACATTGGGGGGCTTAGCCCCCCTAGCCCCACCCCCCCCCCCCCTGTTCCTACGGGCCTGTAATTTATATTTGAATGCCAAAGTCTTTACAGATACAATATAGTCTCTGTGATTCTCACAAAATGTAACACAACTGAGTAAATCTTGCTTCCTTTTCTGCTAGTAATCGATGTATTTATCTCCCATTGATAAGATATCGGGACTACTTCTATTGTTCTCTGCATTTAACGTTGCTGTACTCTAGTGTAGGAAAGCTTGCTATATTCTTGGGTGTAAAACACGCAATTCTAATTAACATAAAGATATTAACATAATTGTGATTGAAAATATTAAGGAAAAGGGAGAAAATGCTGATTGTCAGTATTTTCTTCTTTTGTCTCAATGTTTTCCAAACGCATTTTCTTTCAGGGGTGTCAAATTCAGGTCCCGTTTGGAGACTGTTAATATGTGATTGATCTGCATTATACATGCATATGTACCTGTCCAGACCCCATCCTTTTTCACACAAGAAGGAATACTAGGGAAAACAAACCAAAACGTCAAATAGAAAAAGCTTTAACCCATTACCAAACGGCAAATTTTCAACTTGTCAAAATTCAAAGATGTTGCAGACGACAACTTAAAGTAAAATTATTATTTTTTTTTTTTCCATTTTTTTTTGGTATTTTTGTTTAGAAAATATGGAGGGAAATGACGAAATTGCTTGTCACAAGCAATTTCTTCATTTTCCACAATGTTTTCCAAAGCCAATTTCTTGTTAGGAGTCAAAAAGAGTCACTGTGTGGTAATGGGCATCTTCGCAAGCCAAGGGTTACTACCTCCACTTTGTTCCTTACGAACCCTTGGCCGCTCGCCTCTATGGAAATCGAAAGTACCACCGTGCGATTTCATTGGACGCGATAACTTTCCCATTATCCAATCAAAACACACTAAACAAGCCCTCTTTGTCAAAACGAAAACGTCACGGCTGACGTCAAAATCGATATCCGTATTTGATGCATCGCCTAACACGTTTTAGTACGAGGCTTTTGATTGGCCAGAAATAGCAACTGCAAAGGGCCGCGACTCTTTATCGCCGAAAGGTGGCATGGTGGTACTTTCGATTTCAATAGAAGCGAGCGGCCAAGGGTTCGTAAGGAACAAAGTGGAGGTAGTAACCCTTGGCTTGCGAAGATGGGTAATGGGTTAAGTAGCTTAATATGTACTCAGAGTATATCTGGCCTCAAAAACTCTATATAAACTCTATGAACTAAGAACTCTTGAGTTTCCATGATCATGTTTCGTGGGTCGACTCACAAATAATGATTGGCTAATAAAAGGGTCCTTTCTATCTTTAAAATGTTGAAAGGTGTTTGAATGCACGAAGAGGGAAAGTTAGACATATACCTAAATTAACGATTTTCTTTGTTTTGCAATACAGTGGTCCTTTTTTCACGTAATATTCCTTAGTAACATGCAAAACACATCTCCGCATACTTTCTTTCCACTTTGCGTACTCTATCGCACAGGAATCATAACAATTTATAGTTCAATTCGGTGCAGAAAATCCAAATCAAGCTTTTCCCAGGTGCGCAGACGGAAAATTTATTTTTCAAAAGTTGTAAAGGTCATGACAAATTCGCAATCAATGTTTTGACAAGCAAGGTGTTGCTGCAAGCTGCAGCGTCTCAGGCATAGATGGGAAAATCGCCTCTCTTGCATAGCCATTTTATCATATTGCCAAATTGTACTGTTGTTTTATGTAAAAACGTTGGCAGACAAAAACATTGATCTTCATAGGACTACGATTTTAGAACTGACAGAAATATTTAGGCAAAAGTAAAAAATGATATGTAACAGCTTTTTTCTCGTGTGCTTGTTGTGTTTTTCAAAGTCCTTTCCATTGAGTTCAACTAGAGACATCATTGCTTTGGAAAGGGTTTGAAGAAAAAGTATTATGTATCCCATGCGGAGCAGTTTGAATTATTTGAACCATCTTACAAACGAGGCAATTCTTGTCATGTCCAAATTCGCAGAAATGACAAACAGTTGTAATCGAAATCAGTTTTTTTTCAAACTCAATCAGCATTTTCTTATATCATCTCAATGTTTTCCGTTGACTTTGTATAAGAGACGCTGACCGTCTTATGTAAAGGCAAGCTGTCTCATCTCAACTATGGATGGGGGAAATCTTCCATGTGAACGCCCTTATCAGTAGTCTGGGAGCGGCGATAGGTTATCGCTTGCAATGTTCGAAAATAGAAAAAAAATTCGATTGAAATTTAAAAAGGTCGCGTACCTAATGCAGTACAAGGCGTTCAGTGACTTTCTCATACCCAGGGCAGAAGTCTTTGGGATGTTGATCTGATCCAAAATGTCCCTAGTTCGGTGTCTAATAGCCTTTTAACCAGTCCATACAAACAAAGACATTTTAGAGTGATCAACTCCTAAAAACTTTAAAAAAGAAATACAAAATAGAATCTAATAAAAATCATATTTGTGTAAAATTTAACCCTGAAAATATTGAGACAAAAGAAGAAAATGATGGTCACTTCTTTTGTCTCAATGGTTTCCCCAGCCATTTTATAAGAGGTGTAAAAATGAGGCTGTGCTTGGAAAAAATGCAAGACTTTTCGCTTTACTACATTCTTTGCACGAATAAAGTCCACATGAAGAAAAGAACAGGGACACAAAAAAATCACGACACTGACAGTGTTTAAGATATCTGAGCGGTTTGTCTTCGCGTCAAAAGACATGGACAAACTGAGATATGACACATGTTAAATAAGCTGTTTAAGGTATACAACCCATCATTAGCACTAAAGAGCCAGAGGCGAAATTTGCAAAGTGCCAGTAATTCCTAAACTGTGTTACATTTCCACTCCAAATACAAACATAAGCATTTTGAACGGTTTAGAATTTTAAATCAGTGCATACTTATGGAAATATTTGACAAAACTGTTCAAAATTACATCCCTTGCATATGAATATAGAGTAAAATGATATTTGTAAATTATTTTCTTCTTTAAGTGTAATCTTGAAATCTGGCACGGTGAATCAACTTATGTGAAGTGTATTTACAAGTGTGTGTAATTCGATGCATTTTGTATGGCTAGAATGTGGTGTTTTTAACGATGGGCAGTATACCTTAATGAGACTGAAAATGTAGGAGGATAGAGAACAACTGCTGGTTAACAGCATTTTCCTTCTTTCATTTCAGCCGTTTATCAAATATTCTTCTTATGCCAAAGCCGCGTGCGATTTAGGCCAGAAGAGGAAGACCTAGCCTGGTCCCCGGCTCTGATACACTACGTTCTATCTTTTCTACAACGTAGTGTATCAGAGGCGGGAACCAGACTCTTCCAAAAGAGCTCTACCGGCCTAAATCGCACACGGCTTATTTGAAAAATGACCTCTTTTATTGTTTTGAAAGTAAATGATTATGAACCAGCCACAACTTGAAATGTAATAATTTGTTGTTTACCAATGGCCATTGGGACATATTCAATTATAATTTTGTTCGAATCCCTTTAGGGTTGCATATTTTGTTATACAGTGAATTAAATATTGTTTTTAGATTCAATACATAAGTATAACGGGTCTTTTCTTGTTTCAATAGGCGTGAAACAATTATTTGCATACATTGACATGCCTTATACTGTAATTATTCACACGTTTACAAACTGTATTGTCGCTTTGTCCCGACATTTCTTTGAAAACTTTCCTTTTATGTAATTAACATAAATAATATCCTATCAAACAGTCTGTATATTTGTATTAAAACATAATTGATACCATTAACCCTTTAACAGACAACGACAAATTAATCTTCTCAACACAAAAAGATGATTAAAGATCTATTCGAATTGTCATTATCTTTTCTTTTACAATTTCCTAGCAATCGCTGGTTTCAATGTTTAGATTTTATAAAATTACGAAGAAAAGAGGGAATTCTTTTCATTTTGTGGATTTTAGGAATTGTTTTTCTTTCGTCTTTAGCATATTTCCCTATGTGCAATGAGCATGGGCGAGGATCTTCTGAAAGGGACCTTTAAGGTAGAATACCCGTAATGTCGCCATTTTGAGATTCATACATGAAAAACATCGACTGTTTGGAGCTGTGTAGTTACGTATCCGAACTTATTCGGGCGCGGTCGTAAACATTCGGCGGTGAAGATTTTCACCACCGAATGTTTTCAAACGAGCCCGAATAATTTCGATGGCGTGCGAATTTCATTAGGGGTATACTACCTTAAGTATTTGAGAACAGCCGATCTTGATCAGGCAGCCCTTCCTTCAATATGAACAAAAGCCATGCTGTTTTGTATGTGCTATATAAACAATAATCAAAATATAAGAGAAGGAGATTGATCTAGATCAGACTGTGCGTACGCACAGCCTTGTCTAGATCCATTTAGTTGTTAAATGCTAAAAAAACTTTTTCCCATATCTTGGCTCAAGTGATTTATTGAATAAAAAATGGGCCTTTATTAAGTATATTTACCTAGGTTTTTTTTTGTTGTTGTTCTTTTAGAAATCTTTAAACCTAAAATTGCAACATCAACATGACTGATGTGTGTTTGTGGTAGGATGGGTAGGGGGTATGGAATGTTTTGTATGTCCCCAGGAGACGGATGGTAAATTTCAGTTTGTCAGACAAATAGTGTATATCTTGCGGTGATCATACAAAGTGTTCAAATCTAGTCTAATCGAGACTCTATCTGATCTTATCTCATTGACTCTGGGCTACATATGCGTAAAACGCTAATGAAGTATGAAATAGTAAATTTGTCATATTTAGCCCCAAGACAGTTATATGTATATTTTGTCAATGTTTAGTTCTGTTTTATTGCGATTGTGCTTGTATTTATACAAATTATTACATTTTATTTATTTTTTAAGCGCGATTTCAGGAAATGCCAACTTTTTTGTACGTCTTTTTATTGGTGCCAAAAACTTAGTGATTGTCATTTATTTTTGGTATTAAATATTGCGTACCGTTTAAAAATGAATTTCGTCTATCTTTATTTTTTCTTTTCTTTCAAACCGTTTGCCAATATTTGACAGCATATTTGATAATTCAACTATGGACCACTTTTTCGTCGACTGCAATTCCCTAAATAGGTCTTTAGTTTAGTCCATTCCAACAAGACGTGATTAATAAAAAATATTTTCTTCATAGAATGAATATTTTTGCAATACAACTCATATTTTCATTCCTTTTTGCTTAAATGTACATTTTTGTTGTCTGCAAAGGCGTTAAAGATGAATTTGATATAAAAATGTTAACCATTGGATACAGGCTTAAGGTTAACTATGCAATAGACTTTTCAAAATTGACAGATTCATGAAGATACCGTCATAATCCCTTCCCCAGACGACAAAATTTTAGGGTGTTCCGATTTGAAAGATGCTGAAGACTACTGAATTGATGTAACTAAAGGTATATATCACAGAATACATTAAGACAAAGGGGGAAATTAATGCTGACTACCAGCATTTTCTTCCTTTGTCTCAATGTTGTCTAAAGCCTTTTCCTATTGTCTTGTTTAGGAAAGGGTTAAATGCTATTAGTTCCACCTTTCGAATACAAGTTGAAACATTTTCCTTTTACATTTCTCTCTTATTTCTTTTCCACTGTTTGACAAATTTGCTATCTTCCATCCGTGATATAAGTATGCAGAAAGCTATTTACATTCCATGTATTTTGTTAACGCAGTTCAATAGGGCCTACATTTTCAAGATTTTTCTGTGGAAATGAGGAAAACAACTCTGAATTGAGAAGCACATGACTTTCCCTCTCTAATATCCAGTCTATAAGATATAGAGATAGTTGAAGGGTTAATTGCTGGGAAATTTATTTCACAGATTGCTCCGCTGTGTTTTTCCGATAAAGATCTTTCCGACTGTAAAAAATGCGACGGCTGGACATCTTTAACAAATCGGGGCGGGTCTACAACCCAATCAAAGCATTTCTTTGAATCACCGGCGTTAATTATCACACCGTCTGTGATTGGAAATTACCGATGCATGAAAACCCATCCAGGCGTATCTTACAGCAAGTGCGCACTGGGCAGTTTACTCGTTCATTTCGAATGTACGCGTTAACCAAGACGGACACACGACTAAAGCCAGAGTGTAAATAAAGGCAGCGGAGCGGAACTCCAATATTAAATATCGCGCCTTATGTCAACTTCAGCATTCGCTTTGAGAACTTAAACTAGACAATATCGCTCTCACAGCATCTGACGTATTGGATTAATTGATAGTTTGCGGGGCGGAAATTTAAATGTATAAATAAAGACACGCGTGTTTTACTTCAGAAATCTTATGGAGAATTTGCGGAGAAACTGGCGTAAATATTTGTGTTCTGCACTCCGATCAAGATAGTATCAGTAGTTTAAATCGTTCATGATAGTGTAAATAATAAACGTCAATTAATCGTGAAGTGGCGTAATTTTGAGTGCTCATGAAAAGTTAAGTGGAAATACAGACGAAAGATACCTGTTTTATTACAGATCTACATTTTCATGGACGATTGAAAGATAGACGGAAAATGGATACCGTTAACTCTGTTATTTTTCTCGTAAATTTGGTATCGTTTTGGACTTTATGTTTCGGCGAGGATTTACAGTTTCGGATGTCAGAGGAGAATACACCGATGACACATGTAGGTAACATCATGGACGCGGCTGGTCTACAGGGACAGGGGCTGAAGTATTTCCTCATGAACCAGGGTAACGAGTACGAGACTTACTTCAGTGTCAGCGAGACATCCGGCAATCTGACCGCGGTCGACACTATAGACAGAGAGCAGCTGTGTGAGTTTATGCTGGACTGTGAGCTGATGCTGGAGGTAGCTGCCCAGTCTGCTACTAACGCGGAGTTCTTCACGTTAATCAGGGTGTTGGTTATTATTGTGGACGTGAACGATCATAGACCAGAATTCCCTAAATACTCACAGGATTTACAGATATCTGAGGACGTTTTAACGGGGGCCACTGTAACCATTGACGGAGCGAGAGATCGAGACACCAGCGCTGACTTCTCCATACAGAGTTATGAACTAGTGCCGGTGAATCCAGGTGAAAATCTACCTTTCGATTTAAGTTTCTCAAAGAATCTCGACGGAAGTTCTATTGTTAAACTAAAAGTGACTCGCCATTTAAACCGGGAAGAAAAAGATAAATATGCGATGTATGTAGTGGCTATTGACGGTGGTTCCCCGCCGTTGAATGGTTCATTATACGTGAATGTGACTATAACAGACATTAACGATAACTATCCAACATTCGAGCAGGCCTCGTACAATGTGACAGTGAGTGAGGAAGTTGGTGTAAACACTATTATAGAGACAGTCAAAGCATACGACCTTGACATTGGATTAAACGGTGAAGTAAAATACAGACTTAGTCCTCATCAACAAGCAGAAAACATCGACAATTTCGTGATAGACTCTGTAACCGGTGATCTAAAGGTAACCAAAATACTGAACTACAACACCAAGAGCTTTTATAAACTTATCGTGGAAGCGATTGACAGGGGTGACGTTCCCTTGACAACACAAACGTTCGTGTATGTGAACGTGAAAGACACTGGTAACAACCCACCAGAAATATACGTCAACACGCTACCGTCCGGTGAATACGCTGAAGTCACGGAATACGCCAACGTAGGAGCAGTTGTTGCCTATGTTGCGATTGTGGACAACGATCGAGGCGGTAATGGTGAGGTGACATGTGACGTGTCACATTCAAAGTTCGGCATTCAGAGGTACATTGAAGATGAGTACAAAGTCATCCTGCTGTCCTCGTTAGACAGAGAACGTAACGAATACCATACAGTCACAGTAGAGTGCAGCGACAAAGGGAACCCACCACTCAAAAGCACAGAAACGTTCATCGTTAACGTATTGGACGAAAATGACAACCCACCAAAATTTATACAACAAAGATATTTCACTGTTATAGACGAAAAGAACAAAATTGGTGACGAATTAACAACTGTTTCTGCGTACGATTTCGATATAGGTAACAACAGTAAGATCCGTTACAGTGTTGCACCCCTGTCCTCCATGTACGCCTACGTCAACCCGAATACCGGTGTAGTGATGGCCAACAAGGTGTTTGACAAGGAGAGCGAGGAGGGGTACGGTCTGTCCCTCACCGTGTACGCTATAGATCACGGATCACCCAGACTGACCGGCACTACTACAGTCCTCGTTACCATCAACGACGTTAACGATCAACCACCGGTGTTTGTACAGTCTATATTTAGATTCTGGATAGATGAAAACAGACCCTCTGATACTTATGTCGGGAAAATAAAGGCTAACGACACAGACCGGGGTATCAACGCTGATACAATCTACAGTGTTAAAGCTACTGGTGCGGACGTCCCCTTCGTCATCTTCTCGGATGGGACAATCAAGACAAACAGGGAACTCGACCGTGAATTCAAATCTGAGTATATATTTACTGTAAAAGCAGTTGACGCGGGTAACAGATCCATGAGCGCGGAAGCAACAGTGAAAGTATTTGTGGAGGACCTGAACGATAACAAACCTATCATTTATCTACCGACGCCAGGCAACGACACCGTGTTTGTGCCGTATATGACGTCAACAGATTCTCTTATATATTCCGTCATTGCGACAGACTTTGACGATCCGCTAAGTTTTAATTCTAAAATTTCGTATGAACTTAAAACTCCAAATAAAACTAATTATTTTACGATAGACGCCTCTTCTGGTGATATTTTCTTATCTGCTCCATTATCAAACGCAGATTTAATAAACAGGGTGTTTCTTTTAAATATAACAGTCAAAGACTATGGTGAAGGTCTCAAGTCCTCGTCTGCTAATTTGCACGTGGTTATAACTGCTAGTAACGTAACTGACGTCATACTACGTGACGCAGAATACGAGAAAAATGTGCTCATTGTGATCGTCGTAGCGTCAGTGACTTTTGTTATCTCCGTCGCCATATTAGTGACAATATTTATATTACGAAGAATCGATATACAACGAAAAGAAAGCAACGCCCGATTAAAGGTGTTGAACGAAAATATGTACTATAAAGGAACGGACAAAGTTGATAATTTGACTGAGTTACCTATAGACATAAATTATACAGAAAAGTCGAAGAAGGAAGTGAGTTTCTCGTTGGACGAGGATCACGTGCTAGTCAATAAACCATTCCAGAGAAACAACAGTTTAGAACATATCTTGTTAGAAGTAAGTGAACGAGCGTGACGTCATGTGTGTCGTAACCATAGTAATGCTTAACTTTAGTGACGTCATAACGTTTGATACGTTAATAAATGCTGTAACTATAGCTTGCATAACGTCGCTTTTCAACGAAAGCCTCGTAACTGCAGCTTGACACAAGCTGCAGTTACGAGGTTTTCGTTTAAAAGCAGTGATAAGCTGTATTTACGACGTTTTCGAACGTGGCTTACGATATGTGTCGTAACTAGTATGCTTAACTGTAGTATGCTTTCTAACATTACTGCTTATATGTGCCTATAGCATAGGTTGTGTGCTTACTTACATTATAAAAGTCCTTTCCGAAACACTGATTACTAGTAAGCCTTTCCTATAGACTAATACATGTCAAAACAGTGCAGACGACATACTTAAAGTTACAAAACCTAAGAATTTGGTATCTATTGTGATGAAATTACTGATAGAAAAGGGAAAATATCGTTGATCGGCATTTTCTTCTCTTACAGCAATTCATTTTAAAGTTTTCCCTTGTTTGGGAAAGGTTTTTTAATACTAGTCATAGTATCATAGGCCATAAAGAAAACTTTAAGTTTAAGATGCGATTTTTTATATATTTCATATACATTCATTTTTACCATTGTTAAATCATGGAAAGTATAAAAATATTTAGATATCGCTAGTGTCTGCTTTTCTCTCAGTTATTTCCTAAGTTGTCTTGATTTGTGTATTTGAAAATAAACGATGTTTCGGAAAGGATTAATATTTTTCAACAAAAAAGCATTAGTATGTGTACATTTTCCACAAGTTAATTTTCTGTATGTGCTAAATCATATTTTTCATATTCATAGTTTAAAGTTTCACAGATCATATAGAGCTCTGCTTTTCAAAGAAAACCTCGTAATACAGCTTGTTGTAAGCTGCAGTTACGAGGTTTTCGTCGAAAAACGACGATATGCACTAGGAAGGACATGTTTAACCCTGTCCCAAATAGCTAAATCATAGACTATTATAACTTGAAAGGAGTAGGACGTGTGTATGCTATAGCACAGGAATATATTGAGGGAAAAAGAGAAATTGCTGGCTATCATTGATTTCGTCTGTTCTCTGAATATGATCACTAACCATTATAATAAGGACTTAAAACCAAAGCCTCTGTAGGGAAAGGATTAAGTGAATGCAAAATGGAAGGTTCTTAAATGGTTGCATGTCTTCCTTTTTATAGGTTTCACATGTATTCCCCTTCAAGTATTTAAGCTAAAAGTACTTTGAATTGTATATATATCTTTACGATTTCACCATAGTTACAAGAATATTTTCGGGAATTCCAAACTGAATGCAAGTTTTACTTAATTAACCCTTTCCCAAACAAGACCTGGTTTTGACGTCCCTAATAGAAAAGGCTTGGGAAAACATTGAGACAAAAGAAGAAACTGCTGGTATCCAGCAGTTTCTCCTTTTGCCTCTATGTTTCCTGTGCTATATCATTATTGTATCTTACCTTTAGTAACATTCATATTGTCGTCTGCAGCAGCTTTTGAATCGAATCATCTTGGAAGTTTGCTGTTTGGGAAAGGGATAAATTACAGACGAAATTAAAGCTTTTAAAACGGTGAAAATTCGCGTCATCTGTCATATCATATGTTGTCGGTTATCATTAGAATCGTCTAGTTGGGACGAGTCAAATACGTACACACTGCATAGGGGTTGTATGAAAAATGATTAGAATGAGACCGTCATTTATAGACTTCGCGTTTACATGTTGCCAAGGATTTGCAAAATAGCGTCAGTCACGTTTAAAAATATCGTAACAACAGCATATTGAAGTTGTAGGTACGATATTTATCAACGTAACCAACGATACATCATTGTTAGTCTAGAATGATACGTTTTCCAAATAACAATGAATAGTATTGAATTGAAATTAATATTGAACGACTATAAATCATATCGTTTCTTTCATAGAGGGGTATAGGATTACAATATTGTTGAAAATTAATATTTCACTAGTTTGTAACATTTTAAAACATCGATTTGTAACGTTTTGAAGGGGTTGAAAATGGAAATATCACTAATTTTTTCTTTCTCCTTGTTGACGTGTGAACCATAATCATCATCATTATCATCATAACCTTTTCATCGCCAATGATTCACAAAGGGTAAAGAGTAAATTGAGATACATGTGATTAGCATTTTCTCATTTCATTTCTACAATGTTTTATTTCGAATTGAATTTAAATGCTTTGGGAAAAATCATAGCTAAAGATGTCTCAAGATTAATCCATTTGGAATGGAAAAAGAATGTAACATTTTGTCGTATTGGAAAGGTTTATTTCTTTTTTAAAATCACAAAAAGGGCTCGTTCGTATTTGAAATGTGTTCTATGCGACGAAATGGAGATATGCAAAGAAAGATTTTGTGAACAATATGATGCATCACTGTGAAGGCAAAAGGGGGAAATGCTTGTCATCAGCGTTTTCTTCTTTTGCCTCAGTATTTTCAAGCATTTCGTGTTAGGGATGTCAAGACCAGTTTTGATTGAGAAGGGGATTACTCTGCATCATTACATTATCATTATATTATCATTATATTATCATTACATGTATATTATCATTACATGTAATTACCATTACATTCCGATTACAGTTTCGTTATACATGCGTATGATCATTACAAAAGTCAGTATCATTATCATGTTATCATCATCATTTCATCATAGAATCATCATTGTTAAATACATGTACATTTGTGATCAATAAGAATCCATTATTTATACATACAAAGAAATCTTGTTTTATTTCACCTACACAGAATCATAAATTATAGCTCACGATAAATGATATGGCAGAGAAGCCCATACTAATCGACAGAGATGCTCTGTCAGGTCATTTATCGTTAACTATACTACAATCGAAACTGTTAGCGGTCACCTATTTTTCCGAAAATATAACAGACCGGTTCAAGAATCCAGAATTATGCAGACTGAGAAGGTACATCGCCGTTCTTCAACAAAAACTCGTAACTGCAGCTCTTTTTAAGCTGCAGTTACTAGCTTTTTTTTTCGTAAAAAGCAGAGACATGTTAATCGCAATCCGTGTACATGTAATTGAATCAATCGGGATAAGAAGGCTTTATGAATGAGAATGAAATAAAATGCTGATATCAGCATTTTCGTCCTTTCTCTTAAATGTTTCCAAAATCATCACGAAACGCTAAATTCGTTGTTCTTGCACGTTTGTTCGGCATAATTGAATCACAAAAACGAGAGACAGGATTTCGACAAAGTGACAAACGTCCTGTAAAGTTGTTAAGCTTGCAACTACTCAGTTGTAGAACATATCGTCGCTTTTCAACAAGTACATCGTAACTGCAGCTTCTTTAAATCTGCAGTTACGATGTTTTGTTGAAAAGCATCGAAATGATGCCTATCTTTAACCTTACCCGAAACTGAAACTTGTTTTCACGACTTAAAAAGGAAAACGATCAAGGAAAGCTATGATTTCAGACAAAAAATAAAGGATTTTTCGAGCATTTTAGGGAAAGAAGAAAATACTGCTGTCCAGCCTTTCCTCCATCTCCCTCAATGCTTTTCATGCTATGATGTTCAAATGTTCAGCATTTTCATGACAATAGTTTTGTCGTCTACAACTCCAGTACAATTATACAGCCAATAATTTGGGAAAGGGTTAACTAGTCTAAAGTTGTGTCATTTGCGAAAGGGGTAAACAAAATAAACAATAAATGAGAAACATACGAAATACAGAAAATGGGTAAATGGATGCACTTGACTTCATATAAGTTTTCTTAGTGTAACCCCTTTCTTAAAAATGTTCTTGACTTGGAAAGCTTTTACGTAGAATGTATTCAAAATACATTGAGAGCATTTGAGAAATTGTTAGCATTATAATTTGTCTCTATTCCTTCATTTTTTTATGCTATCCGTTAGCTTTGGCGACACCTATTTCGTTCACTATCTAAGCGTCATTCAATTAGATCCAGTCAAAAAATTGTATATTTTTGGAAAAGAGTAACAGTATTTTTCTGCCGTTAAGAACAGTATAATAAATCTTGTAGTATTCCCTAGCGAGCAGTTGGAGTTGACGCCACGTTTTATTCTCGCTCGTTCTCTCCCGTTCTCTCCCGTCCGCTTCTTTGATACACAAAACCATTACGATATTTACCAATTTCTATTTTCGCTGCTTTTCAACGAAAACCTCGTAACTGCAGCTTAAAACAAGCTGCAGTAACGAGTTTTTCGTTGAAAAGCGACGATTTGCATATCAAAGTGATCTTTTGAACTCGAACCAATTTTGGCAATAATGCTAGTAACCCAAGAAATATTCGATTATGCAATTTTGATCATTTGCCAGCCGTACAGACATAAAAAGAATTATTGTCGACGAGTCGCAATAAGTGCAGCTTTTAATTAGAGCAAAGGCATTCTGTAAGCACTGACAAAATAAGGAACCGTTTTTTGAAATGCTTAACCCACACATTTTGACGCTCTACAAGATAAATGTTTCGAAAACAACCTGTGGAAAATGATGAAATTGCTTGTCATCATATCCTACAATGTTTTTACCTGAATGTTGAATTATACAGTCATTCACTTAAAATTATCGTATGAAACATTCTGAATTTTGACAAGTCTACAATTTTGCCATCCGGTAATGGGTTAACCTATTCAAACAGGGTGACGATTCTTCAGACGCTCTTGAACAAAAATGTTTTGGAAAATATTGTCGAAAATGAAGGAATTGCTTGTTACAGCAATTCTTCATTTTCGACAATGTTTTCTTACTCCAAATGGAACTATTTTTAAGATTCCATCAACTTGATTTTGTGGTCTACAACAACTTTCAAATTGGAACAATCAAACTTTTGCTGTCCGGTAATGGGTTAAGAGAGGAATATTCAACAGATAAAGTGAAACTATTCACTCCTGCATTGTAACCCGATGACATGGCGACCGGCAAAATTAACTACAAATAATTCAATCAGAAATGTTTATAGAGCTGCACTTGAAGAATGAACTACCATTTCGTCTTGATTTAAGGTTCTATGAAGGACCATTTACAATATTAACTCTTTCCCAAACGGTAGAAAATACAAAATTTCAATTTGAGAGCTGCTGCAATCGAGAAAATAGATACTGATAAAGTTAGGATATTGGTTAATATTGACCCAAACGATGAAAATGCTGATAATCAACATTTTCTTCGTTTGGGGCAATCTTTTTTCAGTCATTTTGTTTTAAGGGTTTCAGAACAGGGTCTTGTTGGGAAAGGTTTAACTCGCCCATGTTTTAAGAAACTCTTGCCAAAGTAGGAAAATTAATGACGAAGTGGGAGCGAGACATTGCATCTAAATTTGCTTTGGTTGACAAGGAAATAATAGTGGACTACACATCGCGATGCTTGCGCACTTTTGACACTGTTGATTGTGATTAAAACGAGCTTCTTATTTCTGTATTAGTCATTCATGGCGATTTCTGTAATTGAGTGATAGTGGTGTTAGCAATTTCCTGAACAAGTCCTAGGTTGACATCATAACTTTGGTATTATATTCAGGTAGTAGTCCGTGGGCTGGCAACACCCTAGGTCCCCCCCTACCGGGATTTTATGACACCTATATCATTGTAAAGCTTGATGAATTCCCTTTCAAATGCAACTTGTTGTTTGATATATAAGTGCTGGATAAGCATATGCGGAACGATTGATTATCTCCCCTTGAATTACAAAAAATACTTGTTTATAACTCACCATATACACATTCACGGGATCCAAAATAGCCCAAATTTAAGCGCAAATGACCAAAATGCTTATAGATTTTATCAATTCATATCGTTAAATAGTAAAAGATAATTTCACACCAATATCAGCACGAATTATGCCCCTTGAATATGTAAAACAAGAGAAAAATAGTATAGATATTGCCTTTGTTTATATTTACTTTGCATTTGGAAATCATTTCCACAGCGAATAATTGCTAGAATTTGCATTAAAGTGTTTATTAGATGCCTTGTAATAAAAGTCAAAGTGTTGACTATTGACATTTTAGGATATATTCGACATTTCAAGTGATTTTCAAGATGGCCGCCGCAAAATGACCACTTGACTAAATATCGAAATATCACTGCCCTATAATTTGTAATCATGTTCTGTATGTAAATGAGACCATTCCTTAGGAAAATTGAGTATATTAAATCTAAAAGTTTTGCCATGCTTATAATAGGCTTTTTTGACATTTTTTTTAATTTTCAAAATGGCCGCCAAAATCTCAAATATGCAAACATTATGTAAATGTTTTTCATTTCTGCAAATCTTCTGCACTTGATATTGTATTTTCAAATGTATTTCAACTTCTTATTAAAGCTACATGATTTGACAAGTAAATAAATGACATAACCTTGACAATATATATTTCCAAAACGGTCCTAATTACCGTATAAATGGTAATAAATCCACAATCCCATAAATAAAGTACTGAAGAAAATCCAAATTGATTACTTTTTAGGAGCGATAAGCATTTTCCCTCTTTGACCGAAACCATGTACCCGATTCTTTGATAATGAGTCCACATTGGAGTACGTCATTGGTATCTTTTGCATGAAGGTTTTACGTCTTACATGGACAAGGGACGCTTTGGATAATAGGTGTTATAGAGGGTATAAAGACATTAAGGCTTATTTTGGTCATAGAGCGTTTAAGCTCTTTTTAGTGGGGTGGATATGTTTAATACAAAACACCAATATCAACACTTTTGCCACGCTAAAAATGGCTTCTTCACTGTTAATTTACATGACATTTAATACAGTATAATAATATATATTTTATGTAATCTGCCTAAATGCTCAAATACGAGCATGGATCAATGAATAACTGACCTAACTTTTTTATGTTTACATCGACATCTTTTCTCTTGAAATACTTTCCATCCAGGCCTATGCGCTTTGACCAAACGATATGACTATAGCAATTGAAAAAAAAAACTAGAACTGTCGCAAAGCGGACAAATACCCCCCACTAGCGCATTGTCACTGAAAAAGTGCTAAAGTTCAAAGTGGCATAACTCTAAAAATACTGCCTGGATCAAGATGAAAATTGCAGGTGCACAACTTCATATGATAGGAAACAACCTGCTAAAATTTCAGCAAAATCGGTCAAAAACTGTGGGAGGAGAAGAGGACACAAAATTATGTCCACGGACGGACGGACAGACGGACAAGCTGAATCCAGTATACCCCCCATAACTTTGTTGTGGGAGGTATAATAAACTCAAATTAATCAACGTTAAAGGTGGTCAAGTGACATCAGTCCAGAAGTAAAGAAGTCCGA
This sequence comes from Fragum sueziense, assembly GCA_963680895.1. Taxonomy (NCBI): domain Eukaryota; kingdom Metazoa; phylum Mollusca; class Bivalvia; order Cardiida; family Cardiidae; genus Fragum; species Fragum sueziense. The sequence goes on from OY804596.1 coordinate 11,956,858, forward strand.
GAACTTTCCAAAGAACCGCACCTAAACTGCATCAATAACTTTTTTCATGAGACTTAGAATTGCAACCATTCGTGTCCCTTTTAGGAAAGAAGTCGATAGCAGCAAGGTCATGTGGAAAGGAAGGGTGTGATCTAAATTGATACCCATTTTTTTCGACAGCATCCATTGTACTTTGGCAATTGTGTACTAATGTAATTTCAAGGTGCAAGCAGCGGTCACATTTTGAGTGTTTGCCGCTACGTTTCTCACGTATGGTCTGCTTCAGATTGTCTAGCAACTTGGCATAGTATGCTCCGTTAATTGTACCTTTCTTGGGTAATATGTCCAACAAAATATTTTATTGCAACCCCCAATTGTCTCAAAACATTGAATAATGAACCTTGTCTGTAAAATATTGAATGATTTTCTTGGCCCTTGGGATTCTATACCAACGTACCTAGGACTCTGGACCCTTTTTCGTTCATGAGAATGCAACAAGTACTCTTTGTCAATCTCTTTGTCATTTGCTTATCGTTGAGGAATTTTAGACCCAACAGTCTGTAAGTTTGTGCATCCTTTTGCGATCAATCAATATCTTGAAAAAGATAATGCATGGACAATTCCTGACTTTAATTCGCTCAGCAAGTATATCAGATCTGTGAATTTATGACACATACCATCGACAGTGGTTGCAACTTTGCCTTCAGACCGAGCATCATCTTCTTAAGTTTCTATGTCGCGTTATAACCCCCGCTCCCCCCCCCCCCCAACCACGATATTTTACTTGAGAATAAGATGGTGCAGAAGACCAGTAAACTCATCATGCATGTTTTACCCTCAGTCCCTTTTCAATACAAGTGTCGAACCATAGCAGGCTCTCTCTTTTTGTGGAAAGGCTTTCTAATAACCGTATATTTAGACAATTTTGTGCACATATAATGACATGTATAAATCGCGGATTCCTTGGTTGATTGGAAATTGCTTATATGTGTTATTCATAGCTAGCCATTGTGTTTTATGGATTTTACATCATCCTGAGGTTAGCTTGTTGTCTTCCACAAAAGTCAGAATTCCAAAAACTAATTTGTGGTGGAGATGTTTGAAATGAATTAAGAAAGGCATGAGCATATCTAAAAACTGATAACAAAACGAAGGATTTTAAATCTTCGACCAGCGACATATTACAATACTAGAAGTTGGAATATTATGTGTTTCCCTCTCGTCATAATCAACAGAAATTGTGTTTGCTATTTAAACTAAATCTTTCAAAACAACATTTTGTTACACGAATACGAGGATTCCTCACAAATCAAGTGACTTCGAAGTACTGGTATCCAATAAGGTACATATGTACAATTTATAACTGTTTATATTATGACATATAAGTATTCTGAATTATAAAGGTGTAAAACGATGTCACTCGAATGCAATTTGATAGAAAAATGAATAATTCAGTTGCTATTATAGGCAATTTTAAATCATCAATTAATGCACATGACAGTGCAAATATGAAATTGTCCAGTTTCAACTATCGCTTATTAGAAAATATTTGGTGAACTGTGTTCCTGTAACATAGCATTCCGATCAATAGAAGTGGTTGGGAAGATTTCTCTACTGCACAGCATGTCTCCAATGGTATTGTTAAGTTTAAACTTGGAGCAAAATGTAAAAAAGCATGCATTACAAGGCAAAAATGGTATAAATCAAAGGTGACCATACATGTACTCCAATGGGAATTCATTATTAAAACGCTTTTTAGTACTTAACTTTTACAAAATAAAGTTTCTTGTATAAAAGAAAACTGTATTTCACATAGAAAAAAATCAAAGAAAGCAGGTTAAAGTTTTCAGCATGTCATTTGCGATAAATGGAATTTTATTGCCATTTATACGGTAATTTTTCAGAGCATATATTGTTAAGATTCTCCCTTTTAATGGGTAAATCATGAAATTTTAGTTTTCAAACACAACAAGTAAACAATTTAGAGAAAAAGATGCAAAAATGAAAGTCATTAACATTATTAGAGAATATTTGAGAATTTATTTGCCATTTAGAGAAAAGTATGCAAATTATTGTGAATGCGAATAAGCCTGTATTTGCTTGTTCTGTGTAGCTGATGAATGGTTTATGAACTTATTATTGATCTACTAGTGTTCTTATTCATTTGAAACATTAAGCATTATAAAAACGTATCGCCTCAGCATATTTATTCCCTAGAAAAGCCTTGTTTTAGCTAATTAAACACATATTTCTACTTTCTCATTAATATTCATGAATATGCATATAAGCTAAATAAAAATGATTTTAAAAAAAATGTCTACCGTATTTGAAATTTTAAAACTAGTCTTATGTTTTATCACCAAAATAAGTATATATCTTAAGTAAGTATTTTAAAATATTTTATTGCAATTAATTGATCCAAGTACTGAAACGTAGGAAAATGAGCAGTTGCCATGGTAACAGGCCTACCATTTTCTTATCCAGCACTTTTAAATCAAACAAGAACCTGAATTCATTAATATGTTTCCTGCGCTTCAAGAAAATATAGGTCTTAAAAAATCCCACATGGTGGGGAGGGTTTCTATTCACTAGTATACTAGTAAAGTCGTCTTTTTGCAAATTAAACACATATTTTCCACAATCTCATTAATATTCATGAATATGCAAATTAGCAAATTTTCCGAAAAATTTTTTGGCTGTGAGAGAAATGTAATGACAACATTTTAAAACTAGCCTCAATGTTTTCTGACCAAAATAAGTAATTTTATTGCAATTAATTGATCCAAGCGCTGGAACGAATGAAAATGGGTGGTTACCATGGTAACAAGCCAACTACTTGCTTATCCAGCATTTTTAAATCAAATAACAAAGTGAATGTATTGAAACACATCATAAGCTTCAAGAAAATATAGATCTTCAAAAATCCTACCTGGTAGGGAGGTTTAAATTCACTAGTAAAGTCTTGTTTTTAGCAAATTAAACACATTTTCTTACTTTCTCATTAATATTCATGAATATGCAAATTAGCAAATTTTCTAAAAAATATATATATTGTGAGAGAAATATCTTGGTAATAATTTAAAACTATTTTGAAAGATTTATGACGAAAATAAGTAATTTTATTCCAATTATTTGATCCAAGCGCTGGATTGTCGAAAAATGGACGGTTGCCATGGTAACGAGTCCGCCATTTGCTTATCCAGCACTTTTAAATTGAACAACAACCTGAATTCATTACTATACATCATAAGCTTCAAGAAAATATAGGTCTTCAAAAATCCCACTAGGGGGGGAGGGTTTCGGTTATGGGCCCATGGACTATAGGCCCTAAATAAGAAAAAAGGAGAAAATCTCGAAAGCCAGTATTTACTCATTTTTCTCAATGTTTTTCTGCGCTACATTGTAAAGAAAATCCTTCTTCAACTTCCGTTACGTCGTTTGTCTTTCGTAGCTTTGAAAATGGTACAATCTAACTACTAAGACTTGTCGTTTGGGAAAGTGTTCCTTGATATCACAGAAACTAGAAATAAAACAGTGAGGGCAGGTTATACAAAATATACTATACAAATAAGATTCATGTCGATTCTTCTAAAGCACGCCCTTTTTTTAAAGCTCGTGAATTGGCTTATCATTATTTTGTCACATAAAAGGGACATCTTGAAATGACTTAGCTAGGCAACTACTCCACTGAGCTAAGAACCATCTTTTCGCAGAACATACGTAGTACACAAAAACTGATTAATCATAGTGTGGAAATCAACTGGGAGAGAAATTGCTTCTTTAATTTATTGCTCATTACCTATTCGAAACGTTATGGTGTCACCTACGTTTTGATTTACGAGACTCCATTCATTTAGATTTCCGGGCATATTACAAAACCTTTACATAACCTGTTCAGGGATTCAGATAAGATCTTTACCCTTTTCCAATCAACATTATTCTGGACTGGTCGAAATTCAATGATGTTACAGATGAAAAAGAATAACTTAATGTGCATAATTTCTATATTCCAGCATGAAAAGTATTGAGACAAAAGGAGAAAATGCTGATCATCAGCATTTTCTTTTTTTTCTCTCAATGCTTTTCAAACTTTTCATTTTGTCTCTGTGAAAACTAAAGATTATTTGGGGAATGGTTAATTGTCGTACAAAAAAGATGAACTATGAAATATAATTGCTGCACTTAGTTCATTGTGAATAGAAGGTTTTCAATAGAAATTATAAATGGGTTTAGATGAATGATATAATAAATGTGTTCCGATTAGAATACGTTTTTGACTATTCAGAATTCATACATTAATGACAGTGAGGGATGTTTTACACGTTTTTTGCATTAAGCCCTTTTAGCACGAGGAGAGATTGGTTGACCAGCACCCAGTCCAAAATATTAGCAATCGACAAACTACAGGTAGAAACTTAACAAACTTCTTCACATGTAATATTTTGGTGCCAAAATAAGCAGTTGGCGGGGAAACTTTTAATATGATGAAACTGCACGACCTTAGCTTTAAAACTCTTCCAAATACAATCAAATTTCCATCTGCCTAACAGAGTGACATTAAAAAGAATATTTGGATAAATTACATGTATTATAACAAGCATTTTCTCTTAATATTTCCGAACGTCAACAAACACATTTCTGCACGAAGTACTATATTATAGTACAATGTAATTCACTTTGTGCAAAGTCTTTGGATTAGGATCTATCAAATTTTATTTGTTTGGGAATGGACCAATCTAATCAGCGCGTGCTGGTCGTCCAGCGATCTATAAAAATACTTGATATAAAATTCAACACCATTGAAAATGAAAGGTTTTCTTCAAAGCATGCACAAATGACGGGGTCTGGTGCACTGCTAAATGGCTGTCCCCCGCAAGTTCGAGCAATTGACCGGTCAAAATGGCCATTAGAGTCGTCGAGACACTGCTACGTGTAATTATATAGGGTAAAATATGGGCAGATGCTTTTTTATAAATCAAGCTAGGAAATTGCCAGTTTAGCTGCATGCTAATTCATACCAGACAAAATGACCCATCGACTGTTGAATGTGAATACTAGCTGATTTTCTTCCAAAATCACGTAACTACAGCTTTAAGCAACCTGAAGTTACGAGATTTTCGAAGAAAATTGGCGATATGTTCTCTGGGACATTTACACTGGTGGTGAACTCGGCCAAATCGAGGGAAGTTTTTCGCTACAACAAGGTACAGATATTTTGCGTTTAGATGTGAGTTCAATGATCTGATAGTTTTTCTAATAACAATGAATTTGTTCTAAAAATAGACCGGGTTTACCGATATGTATTGACAAACCGTCTGTGTTATCATAAAATTTCGTAACTACGGCTTTATCGAAGCCGTAGTTACGATATTTTATAACAACACCGACGGAATACCATGATCGCGAAAAAACGTCCCACGATTTGGCCGAGTTCACCGCCAGTGATTTAGTCATTCTGTAATTGGACTTTATTATAAAACTGCATACGTTCGTACGATGTTCAAAGATTCTTTTATTGTCCGGTCACGATATCAAGTTACATGTTTATAAAATCAAACTTTGTAAACAATGCAAAAACCACATCCAAACTACTGTAATTTTACATGCGTTAGTTCAAATCGTGCAGTTGTGATGTGATAGACCTATCAGTCATACGTCGATATTAGATAATTATACTATATTGGTATCATCAACATTGAGACTCAAATGTACTTTCAACTATTGACTGCCCTGCATGAGAGTGGTGTTGTGATAACATCTAACGGTAAACGCCTTCTTCAAACCACGACGTTTACATACCTTGTTTACCTGTTCAGTTTGACTCGTCTGTCCAGAGGTCATTGTTTATTAGTCCCCCACCGGTTACCGGTTGGGGGACTATAGGTTTGCTCGATTCCGTCTGTCTGTCCGTCCGTCCGTCCGTCTGTCCGTCACACTTTTGTCCGGGCTATATCTTCTAAACCATATGTGCTAACAACTTCAAACTTTGTACACCTATAGATCTCATTGAGGAGAAGTGTCATGTTCAAGAACCATAACTCTGCCACGCCCACTTTTTGAGTTATTGCCCTTTGTTTTTACCCTTACATTCTTGTCCGGATCATATCTCCTAAACTATAAGTGCTAGCAACTTCAAACTTGGTACACTTATAGATCTCATTGAGGAGAAGTGTCATGTTCAAGAACCGTGACTCTGCCACACCCACTTTTTGAGTTATTGCCCTTTGTTGTTTTTACCCTTACATTCTTGTCCGGAACATATCTCCTAAACTATGTGTGCTAGCAACTTCAAACTTTGTACACTTATAGATCTTATTGAGGACAAGTGTCATGGTTAAGAACTGTTATTCTGCCACGCCCACTTTTGGAGTTATTGCCCTTTGTTGTTTTTACCCTTGCATTTTTGTCCGGAATATATCTCGTAAATCATAAGTGCTAGCAACTTCAAACTTTGTACACTGATAGAACTTATCGAGGACAAGTGTCATGTACAAGAACTGTTACTCTGCCATGTCCACTTTTTGAGTTGTTGCCCTTTGTTGTTTTTATACGCCCGAAGGGTCGTATTATGTTATGGCCCCGCTCATCTGTCTGTCTGTCTGTCCGTCTGTCTGTCTGTCCGTCCGTCCGTCCGTTAGCAATTTCTTGTGTGCGCAACTCCTCCTACAGTTTTGATCGGAATTTGATCAAACTTGCCACAATGAATCTCCATGGTGTCTAGTTGTGCATCCCGCTTACGGAATTTAATTACCTCTTTTCGTTCTTGAATTATCTGCCCTTGAATTAAGAAAATGCCCATTTTCTTGTGTGCGCAACTCCTCCTACAGTTTTGATCAGAATTTGATCAAACTTGCCACAATGAATCTCCATGGTGTCTAGTTGTGCACACCGCTTACGGAATTTAGATAACTGTTTTCGTTCTTGAATTATCTGCCCTTTAATTTAAGAAAAAATGCCCATTTTCTCAAAAATGTCCATTTTCTCCTGTGTGCAACTCCTATAGTTTCAACCAGAATTTAATCAAACTAGCCACAATGAATCTCTATGGTGTCTTGTTGTGCAAACAAAAACTTTTGATAACTTTTCATGTTTGAATTAACTGCCCTTGAATCGAAAAAATGGCCAATTTTACTGACAAGCCCCTCTCGGGCGTATATGCGCCGCTTTGCGAAGCTCTTGTTAGTCTTACATTCTTGTCCGGATCATGTCTCCTAAACTAAAAGTGCTAGCAACTTCAAACTTTGTACACTTATAGATCTCATTGAGGACAAGTGTCATGTACAAGAACTGTCACTCTGCCATGTCCATTTTTTGAGTTATTGCCCTTTGTTGTTTCTATCCTTACATTTTTGTCCCGAACTTATCTCCTAAATCATAAGCCCTAGCAACTTCAAACTTTGTACACTGGTAGATCTCATTGAGAAAAAGTGTAATGCACAAGAACTGTTACTCTACCACATCCACTTTTTCAGTTATTGTCCATTGTTGTTTTTTATCCTTACATTTTTGTCCGGACCATATCTCCTGAGCAATCAGTGCTAGCAACTTCAAACTTGGTACACTTATAGATCTCATTGAGGACAAGTGGCATGTACAAGAATCATTCTTCTCCGCCCACTTTTGGAGTTATTGCCCTTGGTTATTTTTACCCCTATATTTTTGTTTGGGACATTTTGTCCAAAACCTAATGTGCTAGCAACTTTAAATTTTGTATACAGTTATAGATTTAGTAAGTAGGAGATATATTATAAGAAAGGATTTTTTGTTATCCGGCGGGGGACTCCTGTATTGCATCGCAATCCGACATGCACTTGTTTATACTAATAATAAATACCTAGGGTAAGAAGAATACTTCTATTATTAATATATCTGTAACACAAGTATTACATTATCAAGCCATAACTTGGATCTAATGTAACAAAAACTACCGGTCTGTAGAACGACTCGAGTCCACCATAGCCTTCTAGTTGATTGAGACTACTGCTCTTTGCTGATTCTTAAAAACGACACTCTGTGTAGACTGGTCGGAAATGAAAGCGGTAGCAGACGACGAATTATTTCCTGTCAAAATAGTTTATAATATAATAAGAATAGACATAGCAATGTTCAGAACAATAAGAGAACATCATTTGTAAATATAGAAAGAAGAATCATTGGTTGTTTCCTCAATCTTAACACCAGCATCACTTTATAAACTTTGGCAAATTGAAATGTTCTGCATGAATTTATATTTAAAGGAATGTCACATAAATATATTTAATGATTTTTAAATCAATCTTAAAACTGCTAAACGTCGCTTTTCAACAAAACCTCGTAACTGCAGCTTGTTTAAAGCTGTAGTTAAGAAGTTTTTTGTTGAAAAGTAGTGTAAAGTTGGTTTTCCCGTAATATTAATCTATATCGAGTATACCAAGTTCAAACTTTGCTTACCACAAAAATAAATGTACTTGAAGAAATAAATTTCACACGAACCGCCAGGGGTGAAAAAAAGAAGTAAAGAAAGGTATAATTTCTAGGGGAAATTGCCATGATGACAATTTTAGAGTTTTAATTAATTCCTTTACTTTTAATCAATGAAAAGTTTAATTAAACTCTCAAGAGCATACACATTTTCCTTTTTGCAATAGTACATAGGACAATGCAGCCTCTTTCTAATGACCCTTTCCCAAACAGGACCACTGGTTTTAAGACGTCCTTAACCCTTTCCCAAACCAGACCTAGTTTTGACGTATCATATAGACAACAATTGGGAAAACATTGAGACAAAAGAAGAAACTGCTGATAACCAGCAGTTTCTCCTTTTGCCTCAATATTTTCTTGGCTTTTTTGTATACAAATTCCTTCTTTATCAACATCAATTCTGTCGTCTGAATCAGCTGTCGAATTGGACTACTCTAAATTTTTGGCGTTTGGGAAAGGGTAAACAAAGATGACTTGGGGAAAAAGTTGAATCCGAAGAACAAAATGGTGATGGTCAGCTGATGGTTATATGTACAGTCGACACTCGTTATGTCGACATCGGATTAGTCGAATTTTCGCTTAAGTCGAAGTTAAAATATTGCCCGGTCATCATCAATGTACATCTAAAATGCTAAACAAAATCATTTTGAAATATAAACAACCATTGAAATATAGAAGGAAAAGGATAGAAATTGCTCGTTTCGAGCAATTTCTTTCCTTTTCCTACTATATTTCAATTGTGAACGTACTTGATGAACAACAAAAATGACCAAATTTTATTTCAATAAGAATGAACAAAAATTGGATGAGTCGAACTCCGGATATGTCGAGATAATTAGATGGTTCCTATGACTTCGACACAACGAGTGTTGACTGTATCATGTATCGGTACCAATATATTCTAAATGTCAACCCATGCAAAAAGGTTTATATTGTGAAATATTTGAAGCTGTCGAATATAATAATTTTATATTCCAAATTGTTTCGATTGTGGAAACTTCGAAATTCCTCCTGATTTGGGAGTTAAACAGTGTCATTTCTAGTGAATGGCTGAAGGGGGTATAGGTGTAAAGGTTTTTGCAAAGAAATTTAAAACTATTTGATAATAAGTATGGGACAAAAACTAGAAAGACTAATTACAGTTGGTATGACACTTACCCCGACCGAAGATATTGAAGCTATCCTAGTTTGAAATCTGCTTCAGATTACAAAAATTCGAGTTAATGAATGTGAACTTTATGCATACAATAACACAAAAAGTATTAAAGAAATTGGAAAAAAGAAGATCATCGGCATTTTCTTATTGTTCATTTAATATTTTCTGATAATCATCTATTCACGGACACAAAGATCCAGTCTGAATCTGGGAAGGGTTAACAAGACAGCTTTGTAGATTCCCAAGCACTAAGTAGATGTAATTAAAGTGAAACGTCGCTCTGTACCGCCATTACGACAGAAATAAAAGTTTAATTGTTTGCAACTTAGTCTTCTACAAATTGAAGGGATTTTTAGACAACAGAACGAAATTAACTTAAATACATTTCACCAGACAATAAAGTTTCAGGCAATTGAAAAGAGATGCAGACGATGTATATTTCATTTAACATTTAACTTGATGAAATGTTACCATCAGCACAGATAATTCGGGGTAACTGTTCCTAGTTTATAAAGCCAATCCATTTGTTTTGACGCGGGAAAAGTTGTGAGTTTGGTAATGATTTCGATTTTTTATTGTTATATTTATAATTGAGCCGGGATCTGGAAAAGCGTCCTTTATAGCATTTTTCAAAATTGAGTTTCAAGATCAGCCTGATGTCAAATGGAGTCCAATATACATCATTGCTGCTCTCTTTAAATTACTACAGGTCACGAAGAAGCTATTGGAGAACAATATGGATCCTGATCAGACTGTGCGTATGCACAGGCTGATCTGGATCTATGTTGGGCTCAAAAGCCTTAAGGGGCGTTTTTCCAGATCCTGGCTCATTTATAATTATTTGTAGCATAAGCATTGATACTTATATCAAAAAGTATTGCTAAGAAAATGATAGTTAGATGCTCGAGCTTGTCACAATTTATCTCTTCCTGCACTTCAATATTGTCCACAATCACTAGAGTAAAATGTGCATATGATAGCATTTAAAGAAGAGAGAGAAAAGTGGTCATTGTAACTTTTTTCTTTCCCATCAATGCTTCGAAACCTGTTTCATTATAAATGTCAAATCAAACAAATTTTGTTTGACACAATGGCAATCGCACTAGATGCATGTTCGAGATAAAGAATCACGTGGTACAAGCATAAAAAGCTAAAAATGATAAAGTGAAACTGAAAGAGTTAGATGACAAAAGCCATTGACCAAGAAAATGTACTGCAAAATAGTAGATCAAGTATTGGAAGTATAAGCATATGCTTAGCGTAAGACCGACTACGTTCGAAAACGACGGAACAACAACTAGGCAGGCCCGTAGGAACAAGGAGGATAGGGGACTGAGCCCCCAAAGTTGGCCAAAAAATGCAAAATGTTCTTTATTTTACACTGAAATTTCAGTGAAAATCCAATTTAGCCCCCTCCCCCCACACAATTTTCAATCACTGGGGCTTTAGCCCACCAAATATTGAATTGCTTCCTACGGGCCTGCTAAGTCAAGCTGTATATACGATGTACTGTGGAACATAATCGATGATACATTCCACTGAAATGAAATAAATAGGGTCAAAGAGAGTTGTTGTCTGTTTTCATAATAAAGTCAAAAGGATGGCAAATGTTTCCCAGAAATATTTTTCCTGGAAATGTTTTACGAGGACTTGGCTTTAAAACTCATTGACACCTAATAGATATACTGTGGATACAATTTACTGCCTTTCGACCAGAACCGACTATGTCAAATAAATTTGTTAAACCATTACCACACATTGACTCGTTTAGACTCCATAACAGATAAAGGCTGTGGAAAACATCGTGGAAAATGAAGAAATTGCTTGTGACAAGCAATTTCTTCATTTCCCACAATGTTTTTTTACACAAAAAGACCAACAATTGTAAAATTCCATTCATTTCAAATTGTCCTCTGCAACATTTTGAATTTGAACCAGTCCATTTTCTTTGCCATATGGTAAATTTCTTAACATGGAGTGTGGGGAGAGGTTATAGTCTTGAAATTTAGAAATGCTACGACATTTGTCAGGCTGCGCGACAGGCACAGACTGACCATGGTCGTCGCATTTCTTAATTTCGTGATCCACGCATTATAAAATCTCGTAGCTATTTTCAAGCTAGTTGTATTAGATTTCAGTAATATTGTTCCTTTTATTTCGACCGAAGAGATTAGAAAATAATATGATCAATTTTGAAAAAAAGTCTGAAAACACAGAGATTCTTTTTATGCTGATCAATCTGAACCTCCATTTGTAAATGTAGCCTTTGTACATATGTTTGTTTTTCTTTGGTGCATTGTAAGATCACAGAAATGTTTGGTAAACTGTAATTATAGATGTATTACCACAGCTATTTTCTCTGTTAACTGATTATTTCGTGTGTTTTGATGTCAAAATTAATGGCTTAACGATTTCTTCTGTAACATTTACTTTAAGTTTACACTTTATTTTGCTGTTGTTTCGGTCTGAAATTCTGAAATCTGATGAAGAGTTTCCTTTACTTTTGGAATAAAGATCAGAGGCGCGTTCTTTAGAGCGAGATTTCTTGAGATATCTTGAGATTTCTTAAGATGTTTTAGGATAAAGCGTTCTTTAGAGCAAAATTTTTAAGACGCCCAATGGGAGGCGCCATTATCATATACTTCGTGCGGACCCCCTCGGTTAACTCTGTAGAAACAATATAGGAGAGAATTGACCGAGTTTTTCCGCATAATCCATGGTGCAATAGTAATGCTCCATACTTCATACAAATGACGTCATTTGTATGAAGTATGGAGCATTTGGAAAACCTCGGTCAGAATCTCGATCTTAAAAGCGCTTTATGTAAAACTTCTTGAGAAATCTTAAGAAATCTAGCTCTAAAGAACGCGCCTCAGATCATGTTGTGCATGGAGTCCACATGCGCTGGGTCTTGGTGCTTCGTAATGCATATTTGCAAGCTTGCGATTATATTTCTGTATCAAACAGTGAGAACTTTTGATCTATTTGGTTGAATGTCTAGAAAATAATCAGGGGTGACTCCTTTTACCATCAAATTCTCTATGCTTTAGAGACACCATGCTTGTTTAACCCTTTCCCAAACAAGACCTGGTTTTGACGTCCCTAATACAAAAGACTAGGGAAAACATTGAAACAAAAGAAGAAACTGCTGATAACCAGCAGTTTCTTCTTTTGTCTCAAAATTTTCTGTGCCATTTTTTACACAAATCCTATCTTTAATAACATCCATTTTGTCATTTGTGGCAGTTTTTTAAGTGGATCACCCTAAAATTTGGTTGTTTGGGAAAGGGTTAAAATCACATTGCATTCATAATATGTACTGTTGTGGCGATTAGTATGCAATAGTCTGAAATTGTGTTGTCTAGAAAAGGCTTTAAACGTCCCAAACAAAGAACATTGCCAGTTATTCTCAAAACGACCCAAAGTTCTGCTAAAACGATTGACCGCGTGTGAATAGGTGCTAGTGCTAACAGATCTCTATTAAATAGTCGTAGAGATAGAAATAATTTTCTGGAAGATGAATGCCTCAATAGTGTCTGTCAATACGATCATCGATCAGCCTGAAATAATTAGTGTGACGGCATTTTAAGTGAGCGGTTATGGGTGTCAGATGCTCATATTCTATCATAGAGAGGAAAATATAACAAATTGGTGTATGAAATCATAGAGAGAAAATAGTGAAAACAAAGAGGAAGATTAATACGTTATCACTTTCCAAAACATATGGGCAAGAATGGGAGCAATTGCAGATTCTCATCTGTTACATTGTGCATCAAACATGTAAAGGCATTTTCACATTCCACTGATTAAAGAATGAAGCATTGTAATTCGTCATCGGTATTTGATAATTTGCTCTTGATATTTGCAAAGGGAGTCTTTTAAAAATCGTTAAAGTCCGTCATAAAAAAGGGCTACTAGTTTCGGGAATAATTTCAAGGATTGTGTATTCTAAAATATACTAACTGATACTATACTGACTAAGGTTATATGGAAAACTTAAAGACACACTGCAAAAATAGTAAATAAAAATGTTTCCCTTTTGATTGAATTGACAAATTCATATTCTCGGTTACCTTCTTTTGCATGCAGGAATAGTTCAGAATGTTACTATTCGGGAGAGGGTTACATAATACGGGACAATGCCCCTGGTCCCATTTCCGCAGCCTTACTTATATTATATAATAATCAACAATTATGAATGATAGACAGTAGCGATTGCCTGATGGAGAAATAATGACTTGATATATGATCGTCTATAGATGTCTGGACATCAGATTAATGACCTGTCACTGCCCCGCAGGACTCGAACCCGTTACCGTCGCTTAGTCTAGGCTAATTCTATAATTTTAGGGACATGGTCACGGGGCTTTTTGACATAAGTATTTTTGGCTAAACGCTTTTACATATTTTCTTGCCAAATTGTGACGTGTATTTCGAATTTAAATTTCTCTGCATTTCCCTATTTGATTCAGTAGTCATCAAAATTATTTATTTTGTATGTGAAGTGCAGCAACTACTTTCCATATGTCTCTCAGACAAGCTGCAAGCGCGAGTTTCATTTTGGTAACGGGCAATGTTGTTTGGACCTGTTTGTCTGGCTTTTATTGAATCTTTACACTTAGCATTAGGTTAAAGCATGTTGAAATTTAAACATATACGGTACTAAAACAACTACAAAAACTTTCATTTCTTTTACTTAATTCTATCAAAAGATTGTCTCCCCATCCTTCTATTTTACTGCAATTGTCAACCGTATTTGTAACGTTCTTGTCTCCACATAATTTCCGACATCTTCAATCTTCTATATAACATTATCTTCAGCAGGTTTTCATTTCCCCTGACAATTGTCCGAGACGCGATAATTTCATCAATTGTTTGATTTATGAGTATGTATGACATTTTGTAAACTGCAAGAAATTGTTTGTTTTGCCACGTAATGTTTACGAGGCGAAGAGGAAGACCTTTTGTAAACTACGAGAATATAATCCTTGTATCACGACCACGTAAACTTTGCGAAAGGAAAGGACAAACGTTATACTATATAATATTATGGAAACTTTAATTCCGTTTGAAGACTTCTTTTATAAATAGATCAGGAAGAAGGACTATTTCATGTCATTGTAGGCTTTCGTAGAGCAATAATGGTTTGTACCTTAGCGGATGCGCATTTTGATAAAGTTAAATGCTCCTCTCCGAGTGTTGCCACTGGTCATAAAAGGTACCAGAGAACAACACGATTGTTAATCAGAATGCGTCTGCATAGGCTGGTCGGAATACAAGTTGTTCTCAAATACAATAGAGGACTCTTTTCTAAATCCTGGCTTGGAAATGGTCTCCGTATTCTTCTTTGCTGGAAAAGCTTGTTATTTTGTAATCTGTCGGGAGAACCTGTTTGTTTTGTCGTGTTTTCTTGGCGGGGAGAAATTGTGCCGTCTGTTAATATGTAAATTTCTTTCAGACGTCTTTTTTAAATGAGGCAAGATCTTGAAAAGAGGCCTCTTTCAGACCAACCAGAGGTGCGTTCTTTAGAGCGAGATTTTTTAAGATTTCTTAAGATGTTTTTGACACAGCGTTTTTGAGATCGAGATTTTAGCGAGGTGCTCCGAATGTTCCATACTTCATACAAATGACGTCATCATAACGTCATTTGGATGAAGTATGGAGCATTCGGAACTCCGCGGTTTATGAATCATTGAGCATTCGGAAAAACTCGGTCAATTCTATCCCATATAGATTCTACAGAATTTACCGAGGGGTTCCAAAAGAAGTATAGAGCAATGGCGGCTCCCAGTGATCGTCTTAAAAATCTTGCTCAAAAGAGCGCTTTATCCTAAAATATCTTAAGAAATCTCAAGATATCTCAAGAAATCTCGCTCTAAAGAACGCACCTCTGGTCTCACATAAATACATGTCTGTCTGTACCTTAGCGGTACTTCACTCTGAATATTGGTATTGGTAAAACAGATAGCAGAGGGTTACATGGATCTGGGTGAATGGGAAGGCTGGTCAGGATCTATTGTTCTGACATGTGTCCTGAATAAACTTTTCTCAGAGATCCAAACAGCAATGTTTTCAGTATCATCTACCTTAATCATTTTCAACCTCTACAAACCAACTTTTAAAATCCGTAGAACGTTAGCCTTAGATATTTATCTTTCTCTTGAAATGTTAAATGTCACCCAATTTGTAATGTTTATTGTCTTTATATTCTCAACTAAATCTCTAGCCTTTTCAATCTCTTTTACATCATTATTTTCAAAAGAGTTTTAATTCCACTTACAAGTGCCGAAGACGGGATAATTTTACAAATTGGATGGCCGAGTGTTTGGAAAAGGATCTTTATGCCATTGTAGAGCCATTGTTGTAAATGTAGATGAGAATCGTCTACGAATATGTAAATTCATTCCAATGACATCTTGTATAAATGAGAATGAAACTGGAAATGAGCTCTTTTGAGCTTTTTAGAATTCCATAGATTAATCGGTTTGAACATATTTGTAGTCGGACATGGTTCGTTCATGTTGCTTCAAACAATATGGAAGAAACCAAATCTGGGATTTAGATATGGATGTGCGAGTGCGGTGGCTGCTCGGGATCAATTTACATTTTGAATGTCACATTTTCCCTTTCTCAGTTATATAGTGTTTTCCAAAATCCTGTATTTTCCCTATCGCAAATTCTAAAATCACTGTCTACTGGTTTGCCTACACTATCCTCATTCCAAGTTCTTTTTGTTGGAAAGGTAAAATGCCACCCAATTTATTACATTTTTGTCTCCCCTAAATCTCAAGTCTTTTCAATCTCTTTTATAGCATTATCTTCAACGGGTTTTCATTTCCCCTGACAATTGTCCGAGACGCGATAATTTCATCAATTGTTTGATTTATGAGTATGTATGACATTTTGTAAACTGCGAGAAATTGTTTGTTTTGTCACGTTATCTTTACGAGGCGAAGAGGAATAAGTTATGATGTCTGTTCATATGTAAATTTCTTTCCACAACGTCATTATAATAGTTTCCATATTTTGTATTTAGCATCAAACTTTTCTTTATGACCGAAATTTTGGCTATACATTTTATATACATTACAAAAACACGAAATTGACCATTCTTTGTCTTAGGTATTTCAACCTAAAAAAACTTTATTCATTGTATCACATTTTATTTATTTGATGTACGTTGTACTGCAAAATAATTTACTACAAATAATCTTAACTATTCAGCCAAAGTTCTGTTTAACAAAGATATAATGGTACATCATAACATTTACATTCGAGATCGACTTTTCAATGTTTGGTTCATTTTCATAGGGCAAATCTTAAGGAACTTCACATAAATCTGCATTATCTTTACATGCCAATTAATTGTCGGACACAAAGAACAGTTCAAGGCTATTCTATCCATCATTTGATACCAAACACTTCGAGCAATTTCTGACGTCATCTGTGGATACCCGCGTCAATATCCGCGGCCTTGGAAAACGCTTGATGTACGGACCCCTTAATTAGTCAACACGTATCACAAGTATTCTGTACTGCTTCAAATCCATCGTTGAGTTGTATCGGTATACGCACAAAAATCTCCATTCGATCATTCTCCCATGTATTAAAGCCCAGACGTTATAATTTCTACAATGTGATTTATATACAGTAGAATCATATTGTAAACGGTGAAAGTATACACTGTAATATAGCGGGGTTATCGTTTAGGGCTGTATTAATGTGATATATTGTCTAGACCTCACATTATTTCATCATAAAAACTTCATGATACTTATTAGATTCAAATTCCCCTGTTGAAAAATCGCGACATCTGTTGAGCGTTCCAAGTGAAACTTTCATATTGGCAAATAGGCACCCATTTCTAAGGTTAATCTCTAGAACATGTTATTGTACTGTAACCCTTACATGTACCGCAAGATAAATGACCTGGTAGAACATCTCTTGCTGTGCGATAGGGATGCTCTATCAGGTTATTATCGTGATCTATACTGGACTGCATGGCTTTGTCGTAATTACTAGTAATTCTAAACAAACAAAATAATATTCAGTAATATGTGAACAAATAAGAACAATCTGAAGGGAATTTAACTATATTTGACATGTACAATAGAGACAAACTTAAGGGACTACCGTGAAATTATCTGCTTCATCTCTAATTACACGAAATAGAGAAACAATTACATGATGATGTTCGCCAGGATAGTAACACGGTGTCTTTTTTCAACAAAAACCTCGTAACTGCAGCTTAAAACAAGCTGCAGTTACGATGCTTTTGTTGAAAAGCATCTACTGCCTGATCCGGTTTGTTAGATGATATAGATAAAAATGAGATCCAACACTTTAGTGGCGTGATTGACACATTCCGTTAAAGAAATATAAACACGTTCATTGACATCAAACGAGGCCTCGCATCAGCTACGCTCACCGGGGTATTAAATACACATTTATCATTTTGTAAATCACTTTCATCATAATTTGTCCCGATTTCAATTAGATGTACACCGTTTGTTCTGGAACAAGCATTTCATGTAGCTATATAACATATGCATACAAATACACAATTCTTTTTACCTTTTTTTACAATTGGAATCCACCCTCTAAACCGAGTTATGGTTGAACAAATTGGGATAAGGATAGATATCACTCCTTGTGGTATTCCGTTCCATACACATAACATGTCACTTAGAATTGGTCATGCACAAGAGGGTGTACCTATAGCAAAATTTAATCATAGATGTTTAGACGTCAAAGAGGTTGAAAAGAATAGAAAATGCTTCGTGTGACCCGTCTAAAGACAAAGTGCTTTGAAATCTCTAAATATATGAAAACAAGATCGGTACTCAATAGAGGTCATGGAAAAATACCCTAGACTCAGAAATTCGTCTTTCAGCAAAAGGTTTTGAACACCAGTCATTATGCGCAGTGTCGGGTAACATATACAGTCGACATTCGTTGTGTCGAGGTCGGAGGGAGCCGTCAAAATACATCGACATATCCGAAGTTCGACTTATCCAATTTTGTTCAGTTTCGATAAAATTGATATTTGAACGTTTTTGAAACAAATCAAGTACGATTATGATTGAAATTTAGTAGGAAAAGGATAGAAATTGCTCGACACGAGCAATTTCTTTCCTTCTCCTACTATTTTTCAATGTTCGAAATTATTTTGTTTGAAAAAAATTATGTCCATTGATGAGGACTGGACCAGATTCGAACTTCGACTTAAGCGATAATTCGTCTTATCCGATGTCGAGATAACGAGTGTCGACTGTATTTACTCACAAATGGACTTTCTTACTTGGTGTTGGTGCAACAGCATACCTCTTCTTACCAACAAATGCTTATTAGTCTATTTTAACCAGATTTAATCGTTATTAGAATGCCAAGAAGCGACAGGAGCTATTTTTGAATAAAGATTGTTTCTGGTACAATCCAATATCACATTAGGTGCATTTTAAACAATATTAGATAACATTCTGTAATATTGAGAAGAATTACGTGTAATTAGATACTGATTTATCGTCGTATGAAAATATAATTTAATTGGATCATTTTGTCTTTCGTCGCGTCAGCAATTTTAAATGGAATCAGATATTGTATTTGAAAGAGACGTATGCATGTGTTTTAATCATAAACTGTAGAAAACCCAGTCGCAGATAATTCAGAGTGTAACGTAGACTATTTATCAATGGATCTCGTCAAGCATGGTTTGGAATTCAGAATGGTCCGGTATCTTTTCTGGTATGATATTAGAGGCACTTCCTGTCACCGATGGACGTAATCTACCGGTATATGAAATGCACGACTCCGAGTTGATGTTCTTTTTGTACAAGTGCGAGAAATGTCAGGAACGTATGGTTATTTTCACTAACACAGGCGGCAATCACGTGACTTTGTTATAATATATTTTCCTAACTTTTGTAAACAAAAACACTTGGTAAGTACACATATTTCTCAAATTTTGAATCAAATGCTTAACACTCAATATTGAGATACATGGCATTCGATACGTCGTACTCGCCGGTCTATTTTGATACCATGGTATTCCCCTATTAAGACCATGTCAAAGCTGAGAACATTCGTGCAAAGTATTTTTGAATGCCGTGATATATTTTCTTAAGAAATGTTTGTACTTTGTACGAATGTTCTCAGCTTTGACATGGATTTGAAGTAATATCTTGGTATCAAAATAAAGCCGGGATTACGAGGTATCGAAAGGTACGTATCTCAATACTGACATTTAAAGGGCCTAGTCTAGTTTTTTATGCTTCCGAACTGTTCGGGAACTCATATTTGTGCATGGAAAACAATTTGCAATGCATAAAACCTCAAACACGGCGAATAATCACCTTTTCTTTGCTATAGATCAATCCTTTACAAGCGTGTTTACACATTCTATTTTTACTTCAAAACGAGACAAGGTCAAGGTCAACGAGACGAACCTCCTCGGTATTAACACACCATACAACCAGCTGTGTCGATGACTGTGACCTTATTTGCGAGGGATACGTGGAAATGTTTATTTTGTACAAACACTGAACATTTATACGCGTATTTATCAACTGTAGAATACCAAAGATCCTTTCGATAATTTATAAAAGTTAATTCATTTGACCTACCATGCACATGACATTAGATGCCGAATCTGTCTTCGCAAACTTTCGACGCAGTCGGTTGAACGGTGTGTTGAATCTCGCTGAGCACAGATGACGTACCTCTGACGTAATTGATTTTTGAAGGTTGGGCATATGTAGCCGTTACAAAACAAAAACAATGACAATAAAAACTGGCTGCACGTTATTAATTGACTTGGATTTTAATACTTGATAAAGCTTGATGAGTGATAAAAAATGGACGTAAGTGATCTACCCCTTCAGGTTGGTAATTTCATACGTTATTTCTGGTTCGTAATTATTGTGCCATTTGCATTTTCGATAGCCTAGCTGGCCCCCTTTAAGTAGTTGATTTAAAGTTTGAGAAAATGTTTACTTACCGAGTGTTTTTGTTTACAAAAGTTAGGAAAATATATCATAACAAAGTCACGTGATTGCCGCCTGTGACTAAGTATTGCCCACCAAAATTAACCCGGGACAACTTAATTTTCGTGTGCAATGTCCGTTAGTTGAGCGTCTTAACAAAACAATGCCGAAGTGGGGTCATTATATATGCAGATGTCCCGGGTTAATCTTGCTGGACAATACTCTAAAAAATATAACCAAATATTTTGCTGGACGCAGTATCATAACCAGCTCATCTTGTTCGGGTGTTTTAACCTATTACCAAACGGCTAAATTTTAGACTAGTCCAAATTCAAAAATAATGCAGACGTTAATTTCAAGTGAACTAAACTTTGCATTTTCTGGTCTCTCTGGATAGAAAACATCGTGGGATTCCTGTTGTTTCTCATACCAGTACTACCACAACACCCTAACCGAACTTTTAGCTGCTCGCTCACATAGGTTCACGTATAAAACCATTAATGGGGGATATTTTGTAACAGAGGGTATTTTCCGCGGCCAGATATAGAACCCGGGACGTCTCGAATGAGAGGCAGATGCGCAGGCATATCTGGATCCATGGTCTTCAACGCAATAGGGTCCCTTTCCCAGACCTAGACTCAACTTTCCCTGTATAACAAGTTCCCAGTATGTACAATTTTGTCTGATCAAATTTTCTATTTGAACTTTTGATATAAAAGATAAAGCTCTCCGTCAAAATTGTTATGTTTTCTATTAAAATGATTGATTGTTTTACAATAGAATGTGTTTCAGCCGACATTTCATCTGACTAGCGATATTTGCCTCGCTTATACGCTCACATCTAGATAACTTTATCCTTCAAGAGAGAATCGACTTGTTTAATACTTGTCTTTTGAAATACATGTAGCTTTTGAAAGGTTGATTGAACTGACAAACCACTGCGTTCGACAGATTTCAGTTGTACTCCATCGGTTTTTTTTTCATCTTTTATTACATAAGCACGTGTTGGCAAATCTGTTGCACCCGAAAAAGTCTAATCCTTAAGCACAATGTGCTCACGTGAAAGGTATCCCGATTTCTGATCCCTGATTCTAGACCCCTCTTATATGTTGCTCTTAAAGCCATTACAAATGTCAAATATGATGTAACATGATGCATGCAAACTGTATATAATAAATTATGTAAAGCATTGAGAGAAAAAAGAAATTACTACCTAGAACAAACAGTTTATCATTTTCTTTCTTTGCTCCCTAAATCAATATTGATAAGCCGCATTATGACGAGGACATGTATGGGGGAAAATCGTTCAGTAATACCAAAAGCGAATGATAGTGAGAAGAAAAGTATAAATGGTATTTACATAAGTTATACTTATTATTAAAGGAAGATATATAGGGCTTTCAAGAGAACAAAAACTGAAATGTTCTTTTCAAAAGGGAGAAAAGAACCCGGCATAGATTGCACATAAAAATGACAGGTCATGATGAAATTTATAATGATTCATTTTACTGAAATCCATTTATGTTAACGTGTGAAAATATGAGATTCGTGGTATGGGAAATGGGGTACTACGTCATTTTCGAACAACGATGAGCGAAATAAGCTTGTGTCTTAATGCAGCCTAATTTGGTTAGCCCATTACTGCACAGTGACGCCTCTTGATTCCGGCATAAGAAAAGGCTTGGGAAAACATTGTGAAAATAAAGAAATTGCTTGTAACAAGCAATTTCTTTATTTCCACAGTGTTTTCTATCCCAAAATGCGAGGATTTTTAAAATTTCATTAACTTGAAACTGTTGCAGCTTTCAAAAAGGAACGGTCCAACATTTTGTCATCTGGTAATGGGTAACTGCTAAACTTTTACGACAAATGGATCTTGATGAGACAATGCATATATTCAGTCTGATCCGGGTCCATGTTGGTCTTAAATGCCATGAATTCGATTTCGTTACAACACAACTCGTGTTTAGCAGTGTATCTATTTAGAAATTTTTGTTATTATATTTTTTTTTCTGTGGAATGCATTGGTGTGCGTTTTTTCTGTTAGGTGTTACATGCAATGTTTTGAACGCAATGCCAGAAATTGCGAATTCATTTGAACGTTTTTAAAATATGTAGATATACGAATTTATAAGCGAAATGTTTTGTTGAAAGTGTAAAAGATGAAGGGTCTTCCAAATTCTATTATATTTTTTGCGGTACAATTTCATATGAAAAACACTTATTCACGCTATTTTATATTTCTTTTCAATTGCCTTGGTAACGGATATTTAAATAAGTGTGTGACATATAATAGGCCGTGATTTTAGAGATATCCCATTTTGGTGAAAATAATTTCTGCGTTTAATTTCTCTCACTTCATTCTTTTTATTTCTCAATCTTTTTGAAAATAACTAGACGGCTAAACTACACTCTATGAAAAGGGGTTTATTTTCCTCTCCTTAAACGAGTGGTTTAGACACAGATAATGCTGTGACTAATACAGACATCCATGTTGCTGTTTCATGATTGCAACAGGCCACGAAGAAGCTATAAGAGGACGACACGGTTCCTGATCAGACTGTGGGTATAGGCCTACACAGACTGTTCTGGTACCACTTTTGTCCCAAAAGCCTTAACCCTCTCCCATACGACAACATTTTAGGGTTGTCCATTTCGAAAGCTGCTGCTAGCGACAAAAAAGATTTTGAAAGAGATAGAATTTGTGTATAATACAACATGGAAAATATTGAGACAAAAGGAGAAACTGCTGGTTATCAGCAGTTTCTTCTTTTGTTGCAATGTTTTCCAAAGCCAATTCTATTAGGGACGTCAAAACCATGTATTGTTTGGGTTAGGGTTGAGGGTCCCTTTTCCAGATCCCAGCTCAAATGTTCTCTTACGTGGTACCCGTATACAGCTTGTACATAAATTTTATTTATGCCATTTGTCATGTGAATATTTGACCACATGGGATTTGAAGAATAATGTCTCTTGACTTCATAGCCCGGGTATCCCCTACTCTCAAAAGCCGAGGTCTATTGATTAAACCGTCAAATATGACCTCCGTCGTTTTTGATACACCAACAGTCTATTTGCTCGTCATAATCTAATTATAGCACATCATTTGAATTATCGAATCAAAATCATTCAGTTTTACCTTGCATGATCATTACGTATACATTACGTCGCTTCTATTACTGGCTGAAGCAGGTAATTTGAAGAGTCAGTCAATGAAAATTTGTATCAGATTTTTCAAATGCTTTGCTGTTTACAGCCAACGATTGGATACCGAAATCCCGCAAAGGCCCCGAGATTAGACATGAAATGACCCGATGGGAATAGAGTATCATTTTATCGTAAAAGAATGAAGAGATAATGTGCTCTGTTTTAAGAGAGTATGCATCCCCTTGTCAATTGTTGTTGCCACGGATGGCACCAAAATTGACGAAGTTCTACCATTGTCAATTTCCATATTCACGGATAACGCTAGTAGCTGTAGGAAGTGTTTAGTATATAATGATGGCTGGAATACCTTAAGTCCTATATTTTCCAAAACTTTCCTTTCTAAGTCATACATGCAGTGGAGGCCTTTCTGAACGACCAGGAGAAGGAGTTCTACAAAAGTGGCATTGATGCCTTAAAACATCGCTGCCAAAAGTGTATAGATAAAGAAGGGGATTGTGTTGAAAAATAAAATCGTTTGACAGTTACAATTCAAACTTTTCTATGTGAGGCTCACTACTTATCAATCAACCCTCGTATGTAAATCAAATCAGCATCGTATGTTGTTATGGAAAGCTTTAATGTTATGTCGACAAACGAAATGAAAAAGATAGATAGTATGAAGCGTTGAAAGATTAGATAGAATAAAGTGTTGAAATAGAGATACTAGGATGAGGAGGCAAATTTCATGGCAACGTGGATTTAAATTACAAATTCCGTTAACTAAATATAAATCTTTTAAACTACTGACAGCTAACAATTTGGAAGCTTTGAAAGAACTCCGGAATGCGTGGATTTAAAGTACGATAAGATTGCTATCGCATAATATGAAATTATAATGAGACTTGCCTCCAACTAGGAAACTTGGGTTGGCAAATATTTTATATTGAAACAAATGTTGTCTTAAGGTAGAGTACCCGTAATGTCGCCATTTTGAGATTCATAAAACATTGGATTTTTTAGCGTCGTTGTAACGTATCCGAACCTATTCGGGCACGGTCGTAAACATTCGGCGGTGGAAAGTTCCACCGCCGAATGTTTTCGACATCGCCCGAATAATTCCGACGTCTAGCGAATCTCATTAGGGGTGGACTACCTTGAAGTAAAGCAGAGAACAGAAAAAGAAAACGACCTTTGGGGTGAGATGTTTCAACCGTAGCCAGTGCGCACAATCCGCTGACTACGGTCGATACATTTTAGACTAACCACATTGACTGTATTGGCATAACGGTCATATTATGTACAGTATGAAATTCGTCCATTCGGCCTTTTTAAAGAAAATGTGTCATTTCATCAACTTTTGGCATAACGGTCACATTAATGCATTTACTGTATGGAATTCTTGTATTCAAACTTATTTTTTGCTCCAAATCCGTCCGCGAATCTGTTTTTCTTTTCCATTCCTAAAAGTTAATATGAAGCAGATGCATATACCTCAAAATTGGATGTTTTTTGTAAATTCTGGAAGCCTTTGTTAAAAATGATAAGACAACTATAAATCGAAAAGACGGAAACGCTAGGTATAAAGAATAGACAAGTTTCCACTAAGAGCTCCCCCCCCCCCCCCACACACACACACACAACAGCCACCGGAAGTCGTCCTTGGAGTCTTAAAACGCCGCTCAAACGTTTGTTATTTGTTATTTTAAGTACCAATACTCTCGAACCCAAAGCAATTTAGTAACAATACTCTCAATCCCAAACGTTTGGTAACAATACTCTCGAACCCAAAGCGTTTTAGTAACGATACCCTCGAACCCAAAGGATCACCAAACAAACGAAATCACAGCGTGTCAATGTTTATATCACTTAAACCCATTGTTTGCCACCGGAAGTGTAATGTTTTATACATCAAGCATTTGGGATTGCAGACGTATTTGTTGAATGTTAAATTTAATTGAGAATTGGGGAAAACACAAGAAACTGCAATCTACAAATTTAAGCACAAATAGAAGCAGGTGAAAACGTGCGATTTTCGGAGATTTATGATGTTTGTAGTTGAAGTGGTATTGATCAAAGTTTCCATGCTTTCTGTTATTTAGCGTGACTTATTCCTCGCGTGGGGATATAGGTCGATATGAGGTTTTTGTGTTTGTACAGTAATCCGTAATAAAACAGATTTCCTTAATAGGGAACCATTTTATCCAGTTAAGCGTGACGTAATTTCGGACAAACTATTGTTATTTCGTAGACATGTGTTGTTATAAGATCTCGTAACTACGGCTTGAATCAAGCCGTAGTTACGAGAATTTTTAGCAACACCGAAGGTTTATCAATATATAAAGGGAAATCCAATCTATTTTTAGCATGAAATTCATTGCCATTGAGCGTGACTTATTCCTCGCGTGGGGATATAGGTCGATATGGCGTTTTTGTGTTTGTACAGTAATCCGTAATAAAACAGATTTCCTTAATATATTTAACCATTCGAACATTTAACTACGGCCTATGCATGCGGAAAATGTTCCGATGTACGGGTACTTTTTCATTAGTGTCATTGCAAAGAACAGCCTCCTGTTCAATTCATTATTTTTGTTCTTTTGAACAGCAGGTATTTAGATGCAGCTAGTTTCCTAAGAGAATGCATATAGTGGCTAAATAAAACCAAGAATGCATGAATTGAGACAAAGGATTGGCGATGTTAAAACTATCTAGCGTGGATGGGATTTCCAAATAGAAGTCTGATTTCAAAACATTGTTCGCATGTTTGAGGTTTGGTTGACAATGTCTTCATCTTCATTTGATGAAAATTTTCAGAATACAAATAGTGCAATGATCATATCTATTTGAAAAATGTTTGTTAAATGCAATTCCATCTTTTCCGCGGATAAAGTAGAATTTGGATAACTGAATTATCAGATTAAAAGCACACCTCTGATATAAAGAAGGGGAGTGTCTCGAATTACAGCTCAAAAAATGACAAATTTATATAAATAGGTCAAGGATTCCAACAAATTTGTGTCTAGAAATCTACATGTACTTTTAAAGCTTAAAGTGACGTTTCACATTTATTTCATTTTTTAAATGTATGTCTTGATGCAAATATTGTTTATTCTAATGCGTAGAAATGCTATCAGTTTTTTAAGTTGACTGTTGTTATGTGTAAGCGAAAAATAAGCCTTTAAAGTTGAGACAGAAATGACAAATTCTATATAAATCTGAACTGTTGTCCACAACAATTTGTTTAATTTTAGCACAAACGTATATAATTGCGAAATGTCACTTTAACTGAATATCGTCACTTTTCCCCCAAACCCTCGTTACTACAGCTTGTTTAAAGCTGTAGTTATAAGCTTTTGGAAGAAAAAAGAGTATAAAGTACACTTGTTCACGGTGGGGATTGTGCATGATGGGATGGATAACGAATATGGAGTATACGGACAAATTTTGACTCGCTTCAGGTAAGAAATTTTGCAATAATTTTCTTATTTCTGCTCCAATTTTCAAGCGGTTTGTTGCATGTACCCCGTATTTGTGAGCTCTTTCCTCGGATATATGACTTGTTTTTATAATCTTAGTATTTTGTCCAAAAATTGATCCCAACCGACCAGAAAAACGACAAAAAATTCAGGCCCTTTTTCTAGTCGGTTGGGATCGGTTTTTGAGAAAAGTACAGGGAAGTTCCAGACAAATAATACATCTGAGAAAAGGGCTCAGTAAGACGGGGTACATGCAACAAACCGCATGAAAATTGACGCAGAAATAAGAAAGTTATTGCACAAATTCTTACCTGAAGCGTGGTTAATCTGGCCGTAGTCGTTACCATTTCGCTTTCTGGTCGGTTGGGACAATATTTCGGAAAAAGTATCATGAGTTATCTAATATGTCATACATCCGATGAAAGAGCTCGATAAGGCGGGGTACATGCAGCAAACCGTTTGAAAATTGATACAGAAATAAGATAGTTATTGCAAAATGTCTTACCTGAAGCGAGGCGAGTTGACATCAAATTTTGTGCAAAAAATAGCTTGAGTTAAACCGTTATGTTTTGATAAACCGTCGGTGTTGTAATAACATCTCGTAACTACGGTTTGATTCAAGCCGTAGTTACGAGATTTTATAACAACACCAACGAAATACTATTTATTTTTCCGAAATTACGTCACGGTTTACTTGATAAAATCGTTCCCTATTGTCAGTAGTCGTTATCCATCCCATCATGCACAATCCCCGCCGTGTTGTTGCTCACATTATTTTCCAAATGGGCGTTTGAAAGATCTTCAGAATTAAATGTGGTCAAGATCTATTTGTCGTCGTTTTCAACGAAACCTTGTAACTGCAGCCTAAAACAAACTGCAGTTACAAATGTACGAGAATTTTGTTGAAAAGCAGCGTTATGCGAAATAGAATTGTTCTATCAAACATTGACGCTGTAACGATGGAAAGCAAAATGTAACATAATAAAATGGAGGTTAAAAAGGTTTACTTTTTCTTGAAATAGAGCACCATATTGTCCTTTTTAATGAGAATTCATGAGTTTAAAATAAGCGGTGCGCGTGGCGATCTACTCCAAGCTGCCACTAATGAGAAATTGGGCCTCTTTTGATAATCTGATCTTGGAGCACCGGCACAGGAAAAAGAGTTTTGTTCACTTTTCTATTATAGCAATGCACCATTGAATGAATATTAAAGGCAAATTGAAATGCAGAGCGTGCCTATTTACCAAAGAGAAATTGGTTTATTACATTTACCCCAGTGATTATGTGAACCCGAATTACCATGCAATATTTCATTTTTTGGACGAAGTAAGACTTTTTCATATACAATACTTAACAAAATGTTTGACAATGCTTGGTTGCTCTCTCCTCGATATGTACAAAGTCAAGGTCAAAACGTTGATTTTTATGTCCATTCAATGTGTTAGATTGGCACTAGAGAGTTGCTTCAGGTAGAATACCCGTAATGCTGCCATTTTGAAATTCATAAAACGGCGGCTTTTTTTCGAGCATCGTCGGTACGTATCCGAACCTATTCGGGCGCGGCCGAAAACATTCGGCGGTGGAAAGTTCCACCGCCGATTTTTTTCGACGTCGCCTGAATAATTCCGACGTAGCGCGAACCTCATTAGGGGTATTCTAGATTAAGTCAGTATTGTCCATATTTAATTGTCTCAACCATTATTATTTGAAATAAATGTTTTACAACTATTTTGGTATCACATGACTTTTTAATGCTCAATTTTCATGCAGCGCATAATTCTGTTTACTACAATTTTCCATCGAACGTTTTTGGTACTGAAATTGTCCCCGTCTTTCCCAAACAATACCTTGTTTTGACGTCCCTAATAGAAAAGGCTTGGGAAAACATTGAAACAAAAGAAGAAACTGCTGATAACCAGCAGTTTCTCCTTTTGTCTCAATATTTTCTATGTCACATTTTACACAAATTCTACCTTCAAAAACTCCCATTTTGTCATTTGTGGCAGTTTTTGAAGAGAATCACCCTAAAATTTTGCCATTTGGGAAAGGGTTAATAGTCCGTTGTTTACAAGTGTCACAAGTACGAGTGTGTTTAAATAGAAAGACTGTCATTAATTTCAATGTATTTAAATTACTGTATCAAATTGTAGTGCGAGATAAAAAGATTCGAATGATATTTTTTACTGTTTAAACACTGGTATTGGTCAATGGCCTTTTGAAGTAAAATGAGAAAGTAAACATTTCTATTCTATCAGAAAATAGTTCCGGTCTGATAACGACGTGTAAAATGAATAAGAAATTAAATTTTCGATTCAAAATGGTGAATGCTACATGTAAAATGCCTGGCCAGCAGCAAAGTACATCTCTTAACATTTCCAAAATACCATTTAACCCTTTTCCAAACTACAAAATCTTATGGTGTTCCAATTTGAAAGGTGGTGTGGACAACAAAAAGGATGAAATTTAAGAAATGTTTTTTTGTGCAAAATAGCACAGAACATATTGAGGCAAAAAGAGAAACTGCTGGTTATCATCAGTTTTCTCAAGCAATTTCTGTTCGTGACGACAAAACGAGGTCTTGTTTAGAAATTGGTAAAATGCATTCTTTAAGGTATTCAACCCATCAACAAATACAAAACACTTCGTAAAACTTCGGCTTCATCCATCGCAACGGATATTGATTTTTTAAACCGGATAACCCACATTAATTGTGGTTGCCACGGAAAATGGCGAAAGTGGCGGCTAAATTACACGCCTTGTTTGGTATCTAATGATAAGAAAAAAATCTTAAAAGAGATTTCGCCGAAGAAAGGTTTTTGAGAAAGATTAGAAAATGGGATGCTGCTAATTATATGGTTTGTTTTTGTTTTCACATAGTACATGCATTGTAGGAGGTACGCATCCTTTACCAAATACAGAAACAATATTCTAGATATTTTTGGCAGTAGTTGAATTTCCATTTACCAACAATCTATTTTACAATACTAGACAGTCATTACGAAATGTTAGTATCACACACACTACATGAACGTGTGATCCCCCCTCCCCAACAGTAATGTTTATTAATGTGTCGTCTATAACATTTTCTTTGTTATTTTTTATTTAAAGAGATTCCAAATTTCGGTGCCCAACTATGGACCTCATTGAGCAGATCATCCTCAATTAAGAAAAATTAAAATCAGACTCTTTTTTTTTTTTTTTTTTTTTTTTTGGGGGGGGGGGGGAATGGTTAACAGATGGATGCTGTCCCTTGTAATTATCAGATCTTATTGATTCGAACGTGCGATAAAAGATAACTTTACATCTATATATTGACTGTAAGGTGTTGCCGACAAATAAGACAACAAATCGTCCAGTCTAAGATCAAAGTACCCGCGGTACCTCGTATATAAGATCTGAATCAAGAATCACCCTTCCCCCAAAACACCTGACTTAAACTTTCCTGACTGTAAGGTTTATGAAAACATTCGGACAAAAGAAGAATTTTTCCTATAAACCAGCATCTTTTTTATATTATTTTGTCTCATTTTATTTTCTCCATTTTAATTATTATACACAAATCATTTCTTATTTAATTGCAATTTTGTCGTCATCAGCATCTTTTAAATTGGACGAGTTTAACCTTTTCCCAAACAAGACCTGGTTTTGACGCCCCTTATAGAAAAGGCTTGGGAAAACATTGAAACAAAAGAAGAAACTGCTGATAACCAGCACTTTCTCCTTTTGTCTCAATATTTTCTGTGCAATATTTTACACAAATCCTTTCTTTAATAACACCAATTTTGTCACTTGTGGCAACATTTGAACTGGACCATTTGAAAATTTTGCTTTTTGGGAAAGGGTTAAAATTTTGTCGTTTGAGAAAGGGTTGAATTTGTCCCTGTCTATAAATATCAGTTGAAATGAGGGAGATAATTATACGGAAGGCAATTATTATGACGTAAGATGGGGTGATAATTGTCATACAGAGACAATTTCTAATCGTAAATATCGCAGACGATCCACCCTTAATAACACTTTCCAAAACGACAATTTGAGAGTGGTCCAAATTGAAAGCTGTAACAGACGGGAAAAGTTGACGAAGTGTTGCTTTGTGAACACATACTAGTAGAGAAATTATTCAGACAAAAGAAAAAAATGCTGGTGACCAGCATTTTCTTCTTTTGTCTGAATGTTTTCCAAATACTTTTCTGTAAGGAACGTTTTAAGCAAGTATCATTTGGGAAAAGGTTAAATACAATAGAATGCGACATTTGAATTGACCTAGTAAGCATATAACTTTCAATTTGCGGGAGATAATGAAAGACTAATTTAAATTAATATTGCCATGGTAACACTTTGTAATGGAATGTTTTGTACTATCATGTACATTATGACATCATTTAATTGTTCGTTAAATAGAAATTACACAACCTAGATTTTTTTCTCCAAATGCATTGACTGTGTCATTTGTAATTGCCAATGGATGCTGCTTAATATAGAATTGAAGGGAAGTCTAAATATTTCAATACATGAATTCAGGCCCGAAGGAACAGGGGGCTAGGGGAGCTAAGCCCCCAAAGTTGGCCGAAAATGCCAAATTTTCCTTATTTTACACTGAAATTTTAGGGAAAATCCAATTTAGCCCTCCCCCCCACACAGTGGCTTCAGCCCCTCCAATATAAAATTGCTTCCTACGAGCCTGTGAACGTTTCATTTATTATTTGACTTATTGTTATCGTGTTTTTGTCTTGTTGTTTTTTAATTATTTGAGTTTTTTTTGTTGTTGTTTTTTGTATTTTCGTTTTATAGGGTGACATTATAGTTGAGCACAATAGAGTGAGCAATGAAGCTTTATTTATTTTATCACATCCAACCACAATAGGTAGATAAATGAACTGCGATCAGATAAATGACCGTATAAACCAGCGACATTCGATAAGTCGACATCGAATAAGTCAAATTTCTAGATAAAGGAGTTGGAGTTTTGTCATATAAAGGCTTTGTCAATGATTGGGGTTTTTCTCTTGACAATTTTGGCAATTCCCATCAACATGGACTCAGATCAGCCTCTGCATAACTCTAGCAGCCTTTTTCGTTTTTAGCATAGATTGCGATTGCACTCAATTTAAAGCTGCTCTAGATCCATGTTATTCTGAAATGTCATAATGACATCAACGTTGGTCTCAAATCGTCGGTGTTATTGCAAAACCTCGTAAATGCAGCTTTAATAAAGCTTGATTTACGAGGTTTTGCAATTACAACGACAAAACGCTTTAATAATGGCTTTTCTTCCAGATCCTAGTTTAAATCTACATGGGACATGTACTTCTAAGACATAGATAGATAACGTTCACTTTCTAAGAAATAAGTCGTAGAACGATAGAGTGATAATTGAAGATCGTTCGTCTATAATCAAATATACGCCGCTACAGTAGACGCATTAGGAAACTCTGGCAAAGAGAAAAGTAAAAAACTTCGTACATGAGTGGTGTGGGAAGTAACTTTGACCCTTTCTCAAAGAAAATAAGGTTTTCAAACTTGAAAGCAGTTGCAAATGACAAAATCGGTGTTAATATAGATAGGATTTGTGCAAAATATGATAAAAAAAATTGAAGCAAAAAAAGAAATTGCTGATCGTCAGCAATTTCTTCTTTTGTCTCAATATTGTTCCAAGTCTTTTCTACTTTGGACGTCCAAACCAGGTTTTGTTTTGGAAAGGGTCAAGCATTTGTGACCCATCACGCTAAAATGGACCTTATCGGATGTGTGAAAAATATCGACCCTAATCAGTCTGCGCAGTCCGCGCAGCCAGACTAGAGCCGATACTTTTCACTTTTATGTAATTGTCTGAATCTGGAATGTTTTCTCTATATTAATATGTGTTCATTTTTCACATACGGTATCTGGCTGGCCTGTGCTGAGTCTGACAACTTTGCCAAAATCTAGATTTTTGGACTTCTGATAAGGTCCCTTTTAGCGTGACTGGTCACATTTCCCAAACTCCAGCATTTCGGGATGACCCAAATTGGATGCTGCTGCACCTGACCAAAGTTGTAGATACTGATATGAATGATGCGCAATAGAGTCCAGAAACTATTCAGGCAAATGGAGAAAATGATGACTATCAGTATCATCTTCATTCCGGCCTTCAACTAATGTTTTCTCTACTTTTCCCTGTATGGGACGTCCGAACCATGTCTTGTATGGGGAAGGGTTAAAATAAATAACAACTTTGGGGAAGATATTTTATGTTACAATGATGTTGTCTGTCCTTATCTTCTACATGTAGGTCACTTAGTTCTTTACCAGAAACAAGACCTGAGGCGCGTTCTTTAAAGCGAGATTTTTTAAGATTTCTTAAGGTGTTTAAGATAAAGCGTTTTAAGACCGAGATTTTGACCGAGCTGTTCCGAATGCTCCATATTTATACAAATGACGTCATCATGACGTCATTTGTATAAAGTATGGAACATTCGGA
This sequence comes from Fragum sueziense, assembly GCA_963680895.1. Lineage (NCBI taxonomy): Eukaryota > Metazoa > Mollusca > Bivalvia > Cardiida > Cardiidae > Fragum > Fragum sueziense. The sequence continues at coordinate 11,990,518 of OY804596.1, forward strand.
ACACCAGGGTTTATGAATTATGAAGTGTTCGGAACAACTCGGTCAAATCTCTTTTATATTGTTTGTACAGAATTGACCGAGGGGTTCCACACGAAGTATATGGTAATGGGGCCTCCCATTGAGCTTCTTAAAAATATTGTTCTAAAGAACGCTTTATCCTAAAATATCTTAAGAAATCTCAAGATATCTCAAGAAATCTCGCTCTAAAGAACGCACTTCTGGTTATGACGTATCTAACAGGAAAGCCCTAGTAAAACATTGAGACAAAAGACGAAAATGCTGATGATCAATATTTCTCCTTTTGTCTCAATGTTTTCCGTGTTATATATTACACAAATCATTCATTTATATTTGCCAAATTTGTTGTCTGTAGCAGCTGTCAAACTTGACCACCCTAAAATGTTGCCATTTGGCAAAGGGTTAATCTGATATTCAGTAATAAGGTCTGGAGGAATTGTTGGTCTATATGGTAGCTAAGTCTACAAACTGACTGCCACAGTGCTGTTCTTCCCAGTGCTGAATCTATGGCGTATAAAATGGGTCAAAAGTCTACTTGTAGCGTGCACCTGTAAAAATACAAGTGCACCTGTATATCTTACAAGTGTACTTGTACTTTTATGCATGTATTTGTGTTTACGGGTCCACCCGTCCACCCGCAAAATATACGAGTGCAGACAAAAATACACGTGTACTCGTAAAAAAAGTTCAAGTGCTTTATTTAGTTAAAAAATCAGCAAATCAAAAACGTCGTGCCATCCAGAATTTTCTCCGTGCTAATATCGTCGCCTTCCAAAAAAAAAAAAAAAAAAAAAAAAAAAAAAAAAACTATAGATACAGCTTGTTTTAAGCTGCAGTTACGAGGTTTTTGTTGAAAATCAGCGACATGTAATAAAACAAATATTTCACAAGATATCTAAAAAACAGTACAGTTGTAAACTGCAATCCTGCAAAGCACAGCAAAATTCATAACATCTTTTTCTCATATGGTATCCTATATGAATGCCATACAAAACACGCAAAAAATGTATTTAAAAATATAACGAGAAACTGTCAGATTCATTTTAAGGATACAACAGTTTAAATTCCCAAGGTGCATGTCATATTACTTTTTATGCCCCATAATCTATTTCAGAACTGTGCATTTTAATGTAAAATTCTGATAAACCTATTTACCAATGCAGATTTATGGAATAACACACTTTGTAAAATTTCCGTAAACCCCCTATCAGATTCTAAGCTTATAGAAACAAGAGTTTTATCTAGATGTGTTACGTTGTAAGCAAATCATAGGCCTATCTTTATCAGGACCAATTGTGTCGTCTATAGCAATTTTGACATTGGAGCAGTCCAACTTTTCGCCGTTTGGGATGGTTTTAATTAACAAATTTAAAATTTAAAATTGCGAAAGCCATTACATTGTCAAGACAATTTGTATCAAAGCATCTTTCAACGAGATACAAAAGAAAAAATATAATTTGATTCCCGAAATTCGTTCTGAGAAATTTTCTTAATTGCCTCCGAAGATTTGTAAATATCTAATTTCGTTTAATAGGCAAACTCTAGACGAAATCAAAATAGTGGAAATAAATTGCATTATATAAGATCGCACTGCTTAACATCTGCAGAATTAATTGAGAAAGAAATACGTATTTTCAAAGAGACAATTCAAATTGTAATTAATAGTTTTGTTATGCTGAATAACCCTTTCCAAAACAAGATTAAGCGTGGGTGCTGTGAATATTTAACCATTTCCCAAACGAAAATTTTTTAGGGTAATCCACTTGAAAAACTGCCACAAATGACAAAATGGATGTAATTAAAGATAAGATTTGTGTAAAATATGGCACAGGTCTTGTTTGGGAAAGGGTTAAAGTATATAGGATCTTGATATTTTTCTCATAAATCGTTCGACAAATGCACGGTGGGGATTGTGCATGCTGGGATGGATAACTAATACGGACAAAAATAATCTCGAATCTTGTCAAATATTTTGCAATAATTCCTTTATTTCTTTGCCGATTTTCAAAAGGTCTGTTGCATGTACCCTGCCTTGAAAATCTCTTTCCTTGGATACATGGATTATTTGTGGTTTCCTTTTAGTTTTTCCAAAAAATGATCCCAACTGACCAGAAAACGAAATGATAACGACTACGGCAAAATAAGCCACTCTTCAGGTAAGAAATTGTGCAATCATTTTCTTATTTCTGTGTCAATTTTCAAGCGGTTTGTTGCATGTACTCCGCCTTACTGAGCGCTTTCCTCAGGTGTATTCCTTATTTGAAAACTCCCCATATTTTCCCAAAATAATTGATCCCAACTGACCTGAAAAACTATCAGATTTTTTGTCGTTTTTCTGGTCGGTTGGGATCACTTTTTGCAAAAAGTACAAAAGGTTTCGTGTAAAGCATACATTGGAGGAAAGAACTCAGTAAGGCGGTGTACATGCAACAAACCATTTTTGAATTGACGCAGAAATAAGGAAGTTATTGCAAAATGTCTTACCTGAAGCGAGGCAAATTTGTCCGTAGATTTACCCATCCCAGCATGCACAATCCCCTCCGTGAAATGGGTTTAAGCATCATTCGTCCCAAACGTCAAATGTTCCGACCATTTCATATTGAAAGCTGTCTTAGGTATCAAATTTGGTGTTATATAAAAACAAAAGTGCTGATCATCATCATTGTTCTCTTTTGCCACAAAATATTTGGTGCCTTATCTGCAAGGGACGTCAAAATCGGTTATATTTTGTAAGAGTGTTAAAAATCTGACAAATGAGCTAATCGTACAATTTAGACCTACTCTGTTCATATTTGGAAATCGCCCGTTTTGATCGAATCAGAAGTGTGCAAATTGCCAAATCAAATTTAGGGAAGAAACTTTAACATTTACAAATAGCAGAAATAAATGGATGTTCTATGAACACGCAGCTCATGCGAATAGATAGATGGAAATTCTCCTGAAAAGTGAAATCTGTAATCCTTTTCCATACAAGGCATGTTGTTGACGCCCATTATAGACAAGAAGAACTGCTGCTAACCAAACGAAATCTTCAAGTCTTCTAAAGATTATTTGTCTGTGTAAGGGTTAACCCTTTGCCAAAAGGCACATTTGCAGGATTATCAAATATGAATAGCGCCGAAGACATAAAAATTGTGTTGATTAATGTAGAATTCGTGTATAATATAGCATCAAAAATGTTGAGACAAAAGAAGAAAATGCTGATGATCAGCATTTTCTTCTTTTGCCTCAATGTTTTTCCAAGCATATTCGATTATGGACGTCAGATCGAGGTCTTGTTTGGAAAAGGGTTAAGCCTTTTCGTACGTTCATGGGGTGCTTTAAATGCCAGCACCCGCTAACATTTCATACTTCAGTAATGAAAGGCACATTCTACATAGCGAAATGATTTATTTATAATTGCGGTACACATTTGTGAAATGCCTTGGCTTCCCACAGTAAAATATCTTTTTAAAAAGTAACATCTGACATGTGAATATACCCTTGCCTGTCTGTGTCTCTGCTTGGAAAGTGGGCTAAAGATAGGTATGCAAAAGCTCCTCTTTAACCCTTTCCCAAACATCAAAATTTTAGGGTGATCCACTTCAAAAACTGCCACAAATGACAAAATGAATATTATTAAAGATGATGGGATTTGTGTAAAATATGGCACAGAAAATATTGAGACAAAAGGAGAAACTGCTGGTTATCAGCAGTTTCTTCTTTTGTTTCAATGTTTTCCCAAGCCTGTTCTATTAGGGACGTCAAAACCAGGTCTTGTTTTGGAAAGGGTTAAATTGGCGTTACTTTTCCTTTACAAGTCGTTAGTGAATTCCTTTTCTGTTAAAGTTATAGCACAACTTGGCTTATTTTTCATACATTGTCAAATCATGTTCCTGTCTTTAAATCAAATTACCTTTATGCAACAGACTACAAAAAATGCATTTTACTGGCATGGTTGAGAGAGAATTATGTTCTGTGAAACCTAGAATATGTGACGTCACGCTAAAGGGGGCCTTACTAACAGATATCGTATTTGAAAATATTGTTAGATAGAGAACACATCTAACGATTCAGGGAACTACCCAAGAGTGAACAGTTTCGATCCTAGGGTCGATAAATTTCATACGTCCCATAAAGTCACCTTTAGCATGACAGGTCACATATATCAATATTTTTCATTTATCAACTGGTAGCTCTAAAAATGCCAATGGACAATCTTATATGTAAACCTTAATGCTCAACCTGATCAGAGTGTGGTTAACTTATGCTCTTTTTTTTGTCCTCTTTATATTGGACGTTTTAACTGAAAAGCACTCCAATCTACTTTAAACCATCATAAAGTGTATATCCGAATGTGCTTTAGAGTAGTTTGGTCACAATTGATGCTACTATGTATCTACTATCTTGTTACATCCCGTATGTGCATATGATAAATAATTTTTACGAAATCATCATGAGTCCAGATCAGACTGCAAGAAATGCATTCTTATCTGGAACCATGATAGTCGGAAATGTCATTGGGACCCTTTTTGACATCCCAGCTCCCATCTTACTACTAATCGGTGTTATTATCATTTTATTTCTATTTTAAATGTCCTGCCTGATCCGACTAATCACATGTTATAAGCATACGCCCTTGTAAATCTTTACACTAAAGTTAAACATATTCAATATACAATAATTATAAGATAAAAAGAAGTGATGTTCTTCTAATACTTAAATTTTGATTAGTTCCTTAATCAATATAACCTTTCCACGATGATATTTCATATCTAATTAATTTGGCATATGAAATATTTTCAGGAACATATTTCCCTTTCGTAAACAATAGTTTATACGATTGTTTTCATAATGTTTATTTCCCACATTTTTTTCTAAACAGAAAGCTGAAAGAATGCTAAATTTCATTCAATTCACATTGTCGTCTGCGTCATCTTTGAATTTGGACAATTCCAAAATTTTGTCGTTTGGTTATGGGATAACAAAATAACCAGATGCCAAAATTTTGACCTAATCCAATTTCTAAGATGCTACAAACGACAACTTCAAGTTACTGAAATCTTACATTGTTTAGTCTTCCTGGGTAGAAACATCGTTGGAAATGATTTCACAAGCAATTTCTTCATTTTTCACGATATTTTTTTCCAAAGCATTCATATTGATAGGTGTCAAAAGGCGTCTGCATGCAGTAAATGTGTTATCGGACCAGTCTTGTTTATTGTTATCTTGGGAAGGATTATTAAAGACCTTTAATATCATGCGGTTGATTGAAAATATCGTGGGCACAGGTATCAAGCGTTAATTAGAAGAATAATGAGTTTTTCCCGACCTTTAATGGAATGTGCGCATGGCTGAGCAAACATTGATTGCGCGCACTGAACAAGCAAAATGATTTAATTCTAGGAAAATTTCAATGGGTAGAATTGAAGCATTGTACAATAGATAAAAGAAATGGATATTCGAAAATGCAATTAGAATTTTGATTTTTTACTTGAAAGCTTGCCAATTGTGAAAGTGAGTAGACTGGTGGAAGCTCAAAAGAATACACAATGTGCAACACAATGCAGTATAAAATGTGACTGCACCATTTACAAGCCATTGAAAGCTATAGGAAATTAGTAAAATGTATAGAATTTACACGTGCCAAACATTTCGTAAATGAGCATATTGTTTCATACAAAGCATGTGGGATCTTAAACCCTTATATCTTATCAACGTAGATCAAGATCAGGCTGAGCATACGATCCATTTACTTCCAATGTCTTATGCACGACAGTATGCATCCTGATTGGACTACACTCAAGCCTAAGCTCATCTGGAACCTTGTTAGTCTAGTGCCCCTTAAAAGACCCTTTTCTGGATATCGGCTAACATCAAATGTTTTACAAGCAAGGAATGGTATCGTAAGAAGCACGTTAAAAAAGAAAACAAACAAATTGTATCAGAAGAAAGAACAAAAACAAAGAAGAATGAGTTGTTGAAATTGCGGGGGTATTAGGGTAATGATGAGAACCTGCCGGGGAATGATTGGGTCGGATTAAAATCGTCTGAAGAGATTCATCGTAAAAACAATCTTCAAAAATACACAAACCATTATCACGGATTAACTAGGATTTTCCAACAGGCCCCGAGAACTTGCTCCGCTCTTTGAACGCTCAGTATTCTTGATTAATTTCTCAAAAGTTTTAATGCTTTTGGTATTAAAATAGCATTTATACGCCATAGCTACAATGTACGAAGAAAGATAGGCCATCTTGAATGAAGTGGGTGCTAGAATGTTTTACGACCGCCCCCAATCCCAACATATATAGTTTTAAAAACTTATTCAAATGTTGCAAAAAAATTATAAATCGAACAAATTAGGGACATTTATACTTCCGTAAGGGGTCAAAAAATATAGAGGCAAATGAGAAATAGTTGCCAACAGGTGTGTCATAATGTTCTCTAAATTTATTCCAAATTTTTCTTTGTGGAACTCGTCCAAATCTGGGACTATTTAGGAAAAGGTTAACTCAATAACGATCCTTACTTTGAAGAAGGATAACAATTTTAATCTTTGTTTCAACATAAAAGATAACACAAAATCGGGCTTTAAGTTACAGATTACAGTCGACACTCGTTATGTCGACATCGGATAAGTCGAATTTTCGTTTAAGCCGAACTTGAAATATTGCCCGGTCATCATCAATGGACATCTAAAAAGCTAAACAAAATCATTTTGAAATATAAAGAGCCATTGAAATATAGAAGGAAAAGGATAGAAATTGCTCGTTTCGAGCAATTTCTACCCGTTTCCTACTATATTTCAATTATGAACGTACTTGGTGAACAACAAAAATGGCCAAATATTATTTCAATAAAAATGAACAAAAATCGGATTAGTCGAACTCCGGATATGTCGAGGTATTTTGACGGCCCCTCCGACTTCGACACAACGAGTATCGACTGTATAATTATATTCAGTATGTAATGGATTTCAAATATTTCAGTTCTATTAACATCAGCACCTATGGAGTACCTTTTAGTTTTAACTTTTGCTTTTTAGGCAGTTGGAAAGATTTAATGCATTTTTATAGTAGTACCTTTTTTCCCAAACAGTAGACTGAAGAAACACAGGACAAAAATGAGATGAAACTTGTAATCAGTGTCATTTGACTTTTTCGTATTACTTTTAGAACCTTTGCTTCGGTAGGAACGTCGTAACCAAGCATTACTTTATTGGCAGGGAAATATAAAACATGACAACATTTATCGAGAATATTTTTATAACAGTTCATGTTTCCAGATGTGTTACTTTAAATGGAAGTCCAAATGAATGGGGGATAATGTATCGTAGCAGAAATGTTTTTCAAAGAGAACACCAAAGAAGAGATTCATTGAAAATCATTTATCGTTACCAAGGTGAAAACGGTTTCTTCAAATTCATTGGAATTTCACCAATTTTGGCTTAAGACATTTGGTTTGAAGTTAAAAGAGAAATTATACGTTGAAGTCTATACATATAAATGAGCCAGGATCTGGAAATAGGTCCCTTAATATACACGCAGTCTGATCATGAACCATGTTGTTCTCCAATAGGTTATTGGTGACCTAA